>NW_019059805.1:625471-670498 GCF_000696155.1 Zootermopsis nevadensis
ATGTTAATTTCCTGGTGGTTCGCCTCGAGCTTAGCGCCTTCATGGGCGTGTCTACTGTAACACTTAAAAATAGGCCTACGTCAATATTTTTGCAGTCTGGTAACCTTATTAAATCCTACGTTGGATTCCTTGACCCGACAGCTCGATATAATGCGCCTAGGCCAGCCCGGTTGATGATGTGTGCTTCAAGTAAAGTTTGGCGACAGCAAATCGAGTCACCTAAAAGAGGCAATCCAAATACACGTAAAAGGAATGTTCCCATTGTTCTTACTGGCATAATATGAAATATCTTGGAATGAATGAAACTGTTCTAGAAAATAAATACGTAAAACAAAGTATGCGGCCATGTGGAAGAAGTTACGACTACTAATAACGCTTCCACGAGTATGCAGAAGCCAGCGGACATTAATTTATAATCATGCGATCAGTAAATTCACTTCTGAAGATCTGTCTTCTGGGTTGTTGCGCCGTGTAGTATGGTCGATGTTAACCAACATTTCGGAGGTCATACTGCCTCTGTCATCAGGGCGATGAATCGCAGAGGAGAAATGAAACCCATGACGCTAACAGGCGAGCGGCGTTAGACGACGTGGGCATCGGTCTGTCGTTCAAACCTTACCGTTAGATCATTTCATCTTAACATCGGGTATGTCTGGCTAATAAAAGGAATGAGGAGATTTCCAGTTCCGTTTCGCGCCTCGGAATCATTCGACTTGGTTGAAATAAACCTTCATTCAGAAGCTAAATTAACGTTACTTTCGATATGGGTAAAAGAGTGGTAAGTGTTCCGGTCCAGCAGGTAGTACGCTGCCAGACCATTAAAACTGAATGAATTTAAAATAAATAAAACACAGCATCGACATAATAATAGCAATACTTTAGCACTGTGATAAGATTTTGTATTGAAAAAGGGGGTAGGGATACTGAATTTCCGAACGACCAGACTTATGGACCATGACTGGATTAAAGCCGTAAATATTTACAACAGGAAATATAAATCTGACTGACTCTGTACTTGGAAAATCGTTCTCAGTGATGAGCAGTAAGTTCGAAATGGGGTAATAAACGATTATCAGCGTTACTTTAACCCACAATTGCACACACCAAAATTAACAGCACGTGCTTTGATAATCTCAATATACTTCGTTTCTGTAGTGAGTTATGTGCATACGTATTTTACTTTATATGACTTATTCCACATCCTAATTTCATCCGAATAACTTAAGGATCCAAGGAATGTACTAATATGCATGTATCAATGTCAAATTTAAGTCTGTATTGGAGATCTGATTTCCGAATTGTGTGTGATATTTAATTAAATAGGTGATTTTTTCATATTCGCGTAGTATTAGCCTGTAAAGACTCCATACTTAAGATCATTTTTGTTATTACTTACGACGAATTTGCCGTTTATTTTGGAACAAACTCTATTTAAGTTAACCGAGCAAAGGCATCTCCGTGAAGATATTTTAAGGAGTAAAAAATTTCTGACGAAACAACTGCACAAGTTTATTAAGAATGAAAGTAACATGAACCATAAATTGTAATTAGCCTTGGGTGCAACCGGTTTATGTTTACATAAGTAATATTAAGCATATAGAAAGAACTAAAAACCTCAACTCCGAAGGACAACATTAGTTGCTGAACTTTATAAGAACTCTCAGACGATTCATGTGCGTTTGATTATCATGCCTTTCAGGTGTATGCATTTATTATTTGAAGTAAGACGGAACTGAACATTTGGACATCAGGAGTTGTAATAGAAAATATGGTTCACACCTACCGTGTATAATTAAATTAACTTACGGCAAGCAACATTCCTTGGCCCCTGCACCTACTGTTTCTCAATTGTTCTGCCATGGCGGCTACATTTAGGAGATACCAATTATCCGTGTTATTAATGATACTTTAAAATTTCAAGTTTATACCATCAACTGAGATGAGAGGATGGTGAATTTGTGTTGGAGTTTAAGCAGACGTGGTCTATTTTAAATTACTATTAGGCCATTATCTAACCTGATAGGATAACACGATGAAAAATCTATCTTACTAACCGGTTCTCAAACAAATGCACTCTGCTGTTCCAATCTGATGGATTTCAGGGGCATTTGTGCGGTTTTGGGTTATTTATCGAAGTCTGTGCAATGGCGTTGATAGCGAGTTGTGAAATGTAAAGAATAAAATAAATAAAATAAAGTGGTCCTGGCTTATTCTAAGGTGAATTCGATATATGTACTAAGGAAAGCCACAACAAAACTTATTCAGGATAGCTAATCTCCGGCCGAGATTGAAACCCGGCATATCCCAAATATTAAGAAGTGGTAAGAATTCGATCGCCATGTTCGATATATTAAGATGGCTGAGATGGCTAAATTGTTTCGCAAGAAACTAATAAAGACAATTCATTAATATATATGGAAGAATGGTCGTTGATTACTGGTTAAACCAGTCTGTTAAAATTGCAAGTTTACCTTAATATGCTTTCGTGACAGTATTAATCTCAGTTTACGCAGATCTTTACGACAAACTTCTTGGATATTATCCATCGTCCAACTTTTAATTTTAAAAACGGTGTTTAGGAGATTGCAAACTGTCTCCAGTGATGGGGATTAGCTCTACCGGTTGTGCATAAGGGAGTAGAGTTTTCTGAGGACGAAGGCAGAATCCAGTTACTGAAATGCCGTTTTAAATTGAATTAGGACGATGGATGTCCAAGAAGTCTGCCGTTGTATCTAAATACATTCACAAAACTCCAGATTTAAAACAGAGATACATTTAATGGCACTGTTCCAGCATTCAACACAGATTTTTTCCTGGAACTGTGACCGTGTAACGAGTTACAATCACTTTTGTCTCATAAAGACTGGAAAATTATAAACCTACGCACAATATGAAAGCACAGGTGAATCTTCGATTTACAATCATATATCTTGGTTTTTTAAATCTTAGTAATTAACATATGAAAAATGACGTATTTCTGTGACAGACCTGCTATGCGTTCGCACTATCTGTCTCTCCTGTATTTCTTCACCTGCTGTTGTTAATTTTTATTTTTGTGATTATATTCTATTTTTAATGTTATTTTAATCATTCATAGTTTGTTCTAAACATCTGCCTTTAAATATTTCATAACTAGTACCTACTGCTGCAGAGGTTGACAGGTACGTAAATGTAAACAAACATGGTGACATTAAAACAAATAAATCATACGAGTTAGTGGCAACTGTGATAGCGAAGGATCCTGAGATAAAACAGAGGAAAAGAAACATTACATATAGAGTTATTTGTTTAAGAAAGCCTGGAAACCAACAACACATGAAACTCCTGAAGTAAATACAGAAACATGAGATAAATAGTGATGTGGGCCTGGGCATTACTTTAACACTATGGACCGCTAAGAGAGTTTAGATGCCCCGGTTATGCCATTGGCATTCCACGAACCATTTTACATTATTAAATCTTCACGCGTGGACATAACTGTGGACGCAGTGAATTGAATTTAAGCGGATAATGCTGATCGCTATGAACGTGGCTTCTAAGGCTGGGGGTTCGTCTTGCTGACCACACGTCACTCTATATCTGGTTGGATGATCGTTCACCTATACTTAGGCATGTGAACGTGAGGCCAGCAGCCAGTTAGTCGGCTCTGGTTCTCAGAGGGCTGTTACGCCACGGATTATTATTTACTTTCAGTGTCGGTCACAAAGTCGCCGCCTAATGCAAGAACACTTGAGTGTATTTTTCATCGGCGCCAACCACTTTTCTCATCCCCGTGATTTTCTCTTTTTGTCACCCTGAAAGGGGTCGCCTTCCTATTTTCTGGTAACTTGGTTAGTCCAGGAAGAACCCATAATTAAAATTCCTGATCACATACGTTTCCCAGAATTTTCTGTCCAACAAGCTTTACATCCATTATATTCATTTCGAGACTATACAAACTGATCAAACCATCTGATTTATAGTCTTCCCAAATTTCGCTTTCTTCCAGGTATGTATCAGAGATCGCTTCATTGTAATGCGTGGTCTAACATCCAATGGACAGAACTTCTCCCATTCTCCTGTTATTCATATTTCTTTTTATCGTCTATCACTTTGTTAACCTCAATTAAATGCTTTATTTCCAGCTCTAAGTGTTCAACATTATAGAATTAAATATTTCTAAACAATTCACTTGACAAAGCAAAGGACAGTCTATAGATTCCCCATGTGGTCATTTCTGTATAAAAAAAATCAATATGACACTCTCCAAGATGGCGTACACAAACAGCGAGTGTAACTGAATCGACTGTGAAACAAATATTCAATTTCTGCCGGTCTCTTGTTACTTAGTGCTTCTTTAATCTCGATTTTCTAGTTTTCTTGTTCAATCACAAAACCGCTAATAATTCACCATGAAGTCATGATGATCTAATTTCTTTGCGCCCAGAGCTAATGTTAATGGACAAAACATGTTGACAAGGCCTAATTTTAGTTTGTGACAGACACGGACAGAATTCAATTTTTTTTTTCGGACATATTTATCACAGTTCTCAGATTCGATAAATCTGCTCATTGTAGCTTGTGCTCAGCTGCGTCATTTCCTACAAAGCCATGGCCATTCTTTCAGTACAAGACACGTGACCTTCGCTTCGACAATTTTATTTCACATTAGTATTTTTTTATTCTTCTTTTACTTAAACCCCGTTTAAGTGTGCGAAAAGATATAAACGGGATGTTACTATTGATATACCTACACAAGTTTGTTTCTGTATTTTCTGCAACCCATAATTTTCCTTTAATGTTATTGTTGCTGAAGCTATTGAAAAAAAAGATAATGATACAGAAACTGACAAGAGATTTTAAATTTGTTCACTCGCCGGCACGCCACTGCGACCCCAAATTTCTTACGAGTTGATGTCCCTCTCAGACAACTGTATCAGGCTTCCAGGTCTTCCCTAAAATCCCACGCGTGTATTTGTAACGGTCAATGAAGCTCGGAGTTATTCTGCGTCTATAATATTTCTTAATTTTTCTCCGTACTTTATCTACGCTCAGTCCCACTAACCTGTTCATGTGTACAAAGCCACACACATTAGGGCCAGCCCCATTAATCTTAGTCTCTCGGTACATATCCGTCGGCACAACAGAGTTAGTCCCATTACCATATTCATTCAAGGCCACTGGTACAACAGGAATTATGTTTACAAAGAAACCAAGCTCTGGCCTTCTGATTTGATTTCGTCTTTTATTGTTTCGCTTTGTAAGGCATTCCTTCGACGTAGAGAGTGGCTACAGACTGGAGTCTCTGTAAAATGTCTCTATTTCCTTCTGCCTTCAGGTGGAAGTTGTTTGAATTACTGCCCTTCAGTAATCGCCGTGCGACCAGTCTCTTGGAACAAGGGAAGAAGCTCATTCCGAAAGTAGATGCAAACTGCAGACTGAACGTAGTTGGTCAGTGGAAACGTTCGAATCTTGATTTTGAGGTCCAAGACCTGAATGCGAAGAGGCTCAAATGGCCATCCCCTAGTAACCGTACAGCGACTTACGACAATTTGACCCACTGGTAGAGACACTGATTTTCTCTTACAGCCTAGACGGTTATAAAAGTGTTGACACTTGACGTTTTTACAGCGAACCAAATTTATTGCATAACACTATACCGAAACATACATAATTTACAATAGTTCCAGATGTTGCTACACCGAGAATATCACAATAATGCTAATTTTCAGGGCTGTCTCATTATCTTAAAATAGAGTTACTTAACTCTGATTGTCACTAAGAAGCAAGACTAGAAGAATTACAGCCCAGAAGAATTACCGCCGTTAACTTTCAAATCTTTCTTCATTTAAAGCCTATTTCAAAATAAAGATAACATAATCTCTTTGCGAGTCATTACACATCACTGAACCTCGAAGAATTCAAACACTTCCAGCTGTATTTTCGCCAAGTTACATGGCCGTATGTCATGCAGCTACTAGTATCAAACTCTGCTTTCAATCAGCTGCAGCAAACCAATAGAGATGATGACGCTGAAGGAAGTGTTGGCAATTATATAATTTGCTTTGGAAGTGGTGCCAGAACGAGTACGTTTGTGGTTGTGACCATGGTGGTAGTAGTTCTATAGCAGTGACCGCTTTGGCGGACACGAGAGCCCTACTAAAATTGCAATTGTTCAATAAAATTAGGCGCGTAGTACAGTAATATACAAAGAGTAGCATGTTTAAAGGTCACGGAAGGATTTCACCCACCTTACCTCGCGTCTCTGAATCTCCAGAACAGCGTTGTTAGCTTTGCTACACTGCTAGTTCGGAGCTGTCTTCACTTGCCTGAGATCTGCCATTCGTGTTGCAAAGTTGTACGATATTTCTTTGACTTTGAATCACCCAATTTGGTGCCGGCTACTATAGGCTACTCCATAATTATATTGCTGGAACATCAGTTCAGAATTTAGTGTAAGTTATTTAAGGATACGGTTTCAACCACAACGCACAAAAACAACGAATATTATGTGAATATGTCAAATGAAGATGACAACGGTAAGTAAGGAAGAACCAGGAATAAGGAGATTGTGGCGTAACTGAAAGCACTATTTCAGATTTAGTTTGGAGAAAAGAAAAATACAGGAAAATAGTTATCCCGACGGCATGCGAAAGAGGCATCTCCCGAATATAAACAAGGCTGTTTACTTATATGTATATCTTTTCGATAAGAGTTCGTGGAAATACATAAACTGTTAAAGAAAGAGTTGACGAACTGGAAACAGGGAAAAACATGAGAAAACCGACGACCGCTCGTGTCCACGTAGCTCGCCGAAGCTGGAAACCTGTCAACTGGAGGCGTCTGGCTCATCATGTCATTCATTCCCTTAAGATAGAATCAGAGAAAATGTCCTAAACGTTGGACATTTTTCCCGACCGCAAAACAAAACGTTATAACTGCGTAAATAATTGTTTTAAAATAGCGCTGTTTAATTTACTTTTCAACATAATTTCCCTCGAGTAGAAGACACTTGTATCGCCACTCTACCAGTGCTTTTATTCCTGTAACAACAACAACAACAACAACAAACTTTGTTGCTCGCTAAGCCGAAGTTGGACCTGGCCTTTCTTACACGCGGCATTGCCTAAGTGGAAAGTCATATGGTACTAAATCCTGTCAACACAGTACACGTAGCAGTAACATATTCCATCCTAATTTGGTGGTCTCCTGCCTTGCTTCATCAGAATTAACACATTGTTATCGAGAAGTAGAATACTTCGCTCTTTTTGTTCCCCATTCCATGGTATTTCTTGAATATATATATAAATTGCAATCACCTGCCCATTTACAACTCAAGTAAATTTAAATTACTTTTATGCTTTAATAACAAGTGTGTGTTACTATTTAATGGCTATTAAATATAAAATTAACCCCTTAAAGCCCAATGGTAACTATTTTCCTACCTTCTTCAAAAATCAACTCATCTTCATTTTGTGTTCATGATTCTTATTGCAAAAACAGCTTTTGTTTCCTTAAATAGCGTTAATCAGTTGAGCTTTGTAGTGGTAAAGTGCGATGTTTTCTTTGCGGCACGGACTGAATTCTTAAATATTATTTAGACAAGTTTTGGTTTCAAACTCTCACTAATTATCACCCCAACTTCTTTATTCTTACTTTATCCTTACCAGAAAGACGAGCGGGCAATGCTTGGGAACTCTCAAACTATAATATCTCCTCCCCCCACCCCCCTCCAGAATAAAGTGTCAGCCACTTGCCACCAACCAATTTTCTCTTTGGCTCTGCTCTCTTATTATACTTTCTAACATTGTTTCGGCTTCGAAGGTTTGCGGTTATATTATTACTGCTATTGCAATAGTAAGAAGAAGACTTCCGAAGCTAAGTGGTTCTTAAACTGTTATACTCTTCGCATGAGTAGTAAACATGTATCAGTGATTATTTTAATTGGCTCATCCTCTTGCGAAAGAATGAATGCACTTGAAAAGTGGGAGTTTATTATCTTATTTAAGATTTAAAAATATGGGTGAAGAATTCCAGTTGCATTGAACATCACTTCGAACAGATTACAGCCCTTATTTCGAAATATAAGATAAGATACCTTTACATCTTAGGATAAAATCAGTTATAATCAGTTTTCGGCGAATCTGTGAATATAAGACCTTGTGTTTTCAAACCCCAGATTCCAAGACGATATAGACTCAAGTATCAAAATGGGCGGTGTTACAGAGCCCGTCCCAAAAGTTACACAACCCAGAGTTTAATGTCACAAGTTTATTATAGATTGTTTATATTATAATTACATATCAAGCTTACATGTTTCCTGTACCCTGTTGAAGACATAACTCAACCCAACGAATTCGTAGAAACTTTGCGTCGTTTATAATCAGTGGACCCAGTTTTGCGAGGACGATTAACAAGTCTAAAAACGGTTCACTTATTTGGTATAGCAGCATCAGCAAAATGTACCCGAGATGCCTATTAACTGCTTCACAAGACTTCGTTCGAAAACTACGTTCAATATTGACACGCTGCACTGCTGAAAATGGCGTGATGCTTGCTACATAATTGATTAAAAAGTAACGAATACAAAGAAACTGCCTCAAACCACCGACTTTTTTGTATCACTGGAGTCGAGTGTTGCCACTGGGCACGACAAATTACAATTTCCTTGCCACATTAACAAAATATTTTCCTGTAGACTTCTCGTTGCGCGACTTTTGGGACATAGTGTGATACAGTATCTTAATAATCAGCTACTTTAAAATGTCTTCAAGAATAATCTAGATGTTTTGAAAATTTTTAGTTTTAAATTTTTCCACAGAGATGTAGATCAAGGATGTCCTTTACTGGATTTAATAAGCAACTCGTGACTGGGTCTGACCTAACGATATCAAAGGTTTCGGCCGTCGACATTCGGCGTCTTTATCATAAGTACATCTTCTAGACAATATATTAAACGTGTTTGTAATCACTCGCCATATCAAATTTAAAATGTCTACCTTTACCAATTCACCACAACCTAACAGCAAATCTATTCTTCTCTGAATGTAAATGATCACGCTCTTATATCACTATTTCCTTTATTTTGGTTTTTAAAAGTCCATAAGGCGTTCTTCGCTCACGCTGCAGCATAAAATACGCCTTACTAGTAACAAATAAGTTATTCTTTCTGCGCAAGACGAACACTTGTCGACACATCGTCTGTATGTCTCTCCACCTGAATTTCGTGTCTTTTAACTCCTAAACCTTACGTCTTACGATAATTAAATGTTGCTGAGAATTGTACCACAACTTAGTGAAAAAGAAAGATGCATTTGCACCTCATTGGCCATTTGAAACAAAGTATACTGCATTTATCGTGTCGTATATGGACAGACCAAAAGCTGTTTCAACAAAGTTTATATGCGACTATTTTCACAAACAGGATTAATCAGTTGATCTATATATAACGGACATGCACTTTTCTGTGGTCTGAACTAAATTTTTTAGTAGTATTTAGAAAAGCTTCCGCTTAAAATGGTGTGATGTATTCCACAGTAACAAAACATCTAGTATTTCATATTTCCAGTTACGATTGCTATAAATGTCACTAATACCTAAAACTACTGATCAAGCTAGATTAGCAATATTTATTTCACTTCTCTGTGATTACTATCATACTCAACAAGATCAACGCAAACGAAAGTTGATAGTGTAATCACACATTGCGTAATAACATATAGGATTTCTTGACAGATGCTTCATATAACAAACCTTGAATACGTCAAAATGTTTTACAAGGTTTAGATTTGTCTACGAGATAAATCAAATCAAATAAGACTTTATCAAAATTGTTATCACCGATTTCTTAGTAAAAACATACTACCGCATATTTCAGTGGACGGTATCAATAGGATTCTCTCACATCGGTAAATATTACCTTATATTTTCATCAATAATTAATTTCTTTAGGTTTCGTGAAGTAGATAAGTACTGCAGTCTGTTGTTACAAATAATCTATAAGAGTTGCGATTACTAAAATTGAACAACGAAGCTAATAGTTACGCACTTCAGAGAGACAAATTGAAGGACTAATGAAGATTACTTGTAGAATTTTTCCATTGGCATTTTTTAAAGCATCTCAGCTGAGAAAGATTTCATGTGCTATTACTTATTGTACTTCTGTTAATATAGAATGGAAATTTTATTTTATTAGCTAATTACATAAAACTTCTTTCGCTTTCTGAGTTTATAAAAGGAGATGGGCAAGTGAAAATTACTGTCGTGATTTTACAGCGTTGAATTTGCTTGAAAAGAAGAATGCATTCATAACAAGTGGTGAACAGTTACATTGTATTTGTCAGTTGCTAAATCTTTGAACGCAAAAAATGTTTATCATAAAATTATCAAAATAAAACACAGTTGTACACTTAAAACGAATATTATGGTTCCATAACAACAAAATATCTTAATCCACAAAATAACCATAAACTACTCAGGCTAGATTTTGTAACCACGAAATAGGAATGAATCTCTGTGAGGGCGACGCGAGAATTTCTACACGTCATGTCGAAAATAGATCCCAGTTGTCACTTTTAGTAAACAATGTAGGCATTTAAGAAATACTTGTGTTACTATTTTGAATTACAAAACTGTTACGCTGGTTAAACTATACCATATACTTCAGACACCTCTGTGTTTCTTTTGACAAAACTCCACGTGTAACCCTTCAAATGATCAATGTGTAATCCTAACTATATTTTTTTTTCACTAAAGGCTTCTGAACAACGTGTGTGTATATATATATATATAAAAATAAGGTAGTGTGATAGGTTTGAAACAGCGAAATATAGAGAACCAGCAACTGCCCATGTAGCTTCAATGCCTGGGGGAGTGTAGATCACACCACGTGGAGGACGTTATATTTTAATCGGTACTTATTATTATTTAACTAGCTCAATTACGTCGCACCAACCACTGAGCGAACTTTAGCTGTTGGTGATGTATCGTACAGGGGCTACAACGAGGAATGCAATATCGAATTAACAGCCCATCTGAAAATGGAAGTAGAGCCAACTTCCGAAACTTCATGTGGATTATATGACACATACATCACATAATGAACAATTCCCAACATAATATTGCTACATACCCTGGCCGTTGTAAAATCTGTAACGTCTTCGAAAATATATGGATTAGTGATAATTTCTATCAAAATAAATTTACAGTCAAGCTTTGACTGTTTATCTACATTCCTGTAACAAATACGTTTTGCTACATATGCAAACTGATTTGTGTTTGAAGAATCAGAAATGTGAAACAACATGCAAGCTCTTAAACAAGAAGTTTTAAAATTCTGCTTTACTTACCAACTGATACAGGGTCATTAAATAATCTAAACCAATTAATTGTCATGCATCAGCAAACCACCACCTTATATAGTTTTGTAAACCTCTAAGCTAAATAATTTAATTTTTGAAACTGGCACAGCCACAGAATTGTCCTCAACCAGCATTTAAATTTGGGGTAAAATAAATAACAATATACGTACATGGCAACTGAAAATCGGTTTACCCTATTAAAATCATTCTACTTAAGCTCCATTATTCACTCATTTATCATGGGATAATGGACAATAGGCCCGTTAGGGCCCAGTTTCACAGATAAATAATTTAGTCTGGCACCAACATAGAAAAAAGAACAGCGTTTTTCTGCATTTGTATTTTGTCTGTGTAGGTCTGGTCTAGCGACGGGCTCATCCTCCCTCCAAGGAGTACTACTGTCTAAACGTTTCATTGCTTCATAATAATCTGAACCGAAAACGACAGCTTAATCAGTGACAGCTGAAGAGAATAACAGTAAAATGCATACAAAATGTATGTTTTCACATTATTACAGTGACCCATTTTATTCTGTGATTATGAAACATACATATAGGACTAAATGTTTTACAATGAAGTAATTCTAAATCACATCAGAATTATAGAATATCTGTTAAATTTTTAATTACAGCAGCTTATATGTTTTGCATCTCTGTTTCAAGGTTCAAGTTTCGGTTCATGAAAAGCATGTTCACGGAATACAAGAGGACACTAAAATATAACGCCGAAAAAAGTATTTTAAGAATTACTTTCAACCACCGTCCTTCAGCCAGAGAAATCTGGGGGCCGCGTTGCTTCTGAGACAAAGCCGGAACACATTTCAATCTGCCTCTAAGAACAGAATAATTCATTCTATTCTTATCAGCCATGTTTTATGAAAAGTCCTTTGATTAAGTGGATGATAAGAGTTGCCGCAATCCAAGTTGAAAAGTTAACTGATAAAATATAGCTTACAACAGTCTCATTTCATAGTAGAATCTCCGAATTGTCAAAACAGGTAAATTTATCATTTTTTATATATAGAGTTTAAAATACTCCGACCACAACAATATTCTGACAAATTTACGTTACGGTGGCCATTCGCGTTATAGTGGTCTGTGCTCACTTACATAAAGAAACCCCAACCCAGTGTGAAAGATTACGGGACTAACTTAGGGTAGATTCCATAGGGCAGATTTCTACTTGAGATTATGATAGTCGCTCAGATGGTCAACAAATTCACAACATCCATCACTGGATCTTACTCTGAACCCAGTGACTGCAGTCAGCATTCCCACACTCCTTTCCTAAAATTCATTTTCATTTTATTCTCCCATCTATGCCCACGTCTACAAAGTGTTCTTCTTCCTTGCGAAGTTGTATGGTTATGAAGCTCCTCTGGTATGAACTTTCTCCATCTCCATCCCCCTTCCCCTTTGTTCTTAGTAACCCTCAATATCTGTTCTAACCTCAAGGTGAGATTATTTAAGTTTGACAACCTTAGGTCTACAATATTTTTATTTTCCGTCTATACACAAACTTAAAATAATGTTGTTTAAAATTATTTAAAATTATAACATTCTCAGTAGACACTGCATCTTGTTACATTTTTTGTAACGACGACATGTTTCAATGTGTATTACATCATCATCAGGTCTATCAATTTTAATATATTTTGAAACCTGTTGTACATTTTGCGTTGCGTTTATTGATTTATTTTAATTTGTTTAATTTTATATATATGTATATATATATATATATATATATAAAACATCCAAGTACAACCTCCAAATCAAAAGGAAGAGACAAAAAACTTAAAATTAAACAAATTAAAATAAATCAATAAACGCAACGCAAAATGTACAACAGTTTTTAAAATATATTAAAATTGATAGACCTGATGATGATGTAATACACATTGAAACATGTCGTCGATACAAAAAATGTAACAAGTTGCAGTGTCTACTGAGAATGTTATAATTTTAAATAATTTTAAACAACATTATTTTTAAGTTTGTGTATAGACGGAAAATAAAAATATTGTATCAATAAAACACAAACATGACGCAATTAAGATATAAACCTTAGGTCTACTGACAGGTAAAGTTAAAGTTTCGTAATTTTTAGACATGGGAATGAAGGATAAAATATTATGAACTGAACAGCAACAAAAATGCTCTGAATTAAGTCTTCCCTTTCTTTCAATATTAATGTATTTTGATGTTCTGTCGCCCCACATTTTTTTAACATGGACATGTTTCCGAAAGATATATTTTCCATATTTATTTGTCCCGCATTCTGCAGACATGCAGTCTGCTAACTGATAAAATATTGCGACAGGCATAAGTTGTCACCGCGTTGTAATTTTTTCCCCCCAATTTTTAAAATTATTTATTCATTATTACTTTCGCCTCCTTTTTCTCGAATAAAGTTCCTAATTCCCTTCCAGTTAGATTAAGTATCAAATTAATCACTGCATTACTTGTATCAGACATGTTTTTGAAGTTTGGTGAGCGTTTACTTACAATTGTCCTGTGTGTCAGCCCCAAGTAAAAATCTGTAACTTGCTGATGAACGCAACAGTTGAAACATAGATCCCTCACTCGACTTGTGCACACGTCTATCTTACTATAGGACTGCTACCCACGAGCTGGCCGTCACCACTGCTAGCGGTAATGCACTTGGAACACCAGCAGAGGCAGAATGTTATTAACTTGGCCCCCCCACTACCTGCTCCGTTAATACAGAAAAGTGTTCACATATATATATCTGTTCACAACAGAGCGAGCGAGGTGTGAACCTATCATCCCTAATTTAATACCCATTCTTGTTCTCTTCAAGGAAGTCAACATTGAGCAACTTGAAAGAATGATTCAATAAATCATGACTCCAAATCTTGTCTTTATTCTGTAAATTTATACACCAAACCTGGTATACCTCGTCACGGGTTACACACAGTAAATCATTATTAACAAATAAGATCAAATAATGCCGTGTTACACTTAAAACAACAAATGTATAGTAACAATTGAAGGTCAAGGCAAGTTAAACACCACAAGACTGCAGCAACAGTCCACGATTCTTTTTAATGTACAACGAAGCAACAATACGTTACAAGACAACTTTTAGGTACAATGTTATATAATATAATTGAAAGGGGAAACTTCTAAAAAAATTCAAATTAATTCGATAATGTAAACAACAAAACTTCGCTTTAGTGTTGGATTATGCAACGTCAAGTACAATGAGACAGCAATATTTTCTAAAAATAAAAAATAAATTAACGTTAAAGAAATAAAATTTTATAAATGTTTCCACATTGTCCTACATTTCGATTAGACCTATAAAAATCCTTCACGTTAAGCAGCCATTAAATTCATAATTCTTGAACTGATGGCCTCTCCAAAAGGAAAATTAATAGTGGGCCCAAAAACCATTTTAATTTTAAATTGCCAGTCAGTCTCACATTTCCGAGCGCACGGGTTCGAATCCTGCGAGACGCATGAATATTTATTCTCGTTTATCTGCATGGCACAGGCCTTGTTAACACCACTTCATCGGCGAATGATTTAAGGTTTCCAGGGTTGTTATCAAAAAAAATTTATCGTATTAACAACATAATTGAAATATGAGAATATCAAGATAGTAGAAATATTGTTTAACGAAACGCTGGATACACATGACGAAAGGGAATAGGCTTGATATAATATATCGTTTGCTGCCCTATTTAACATACACCGTAACACTGACAAACATTGTAATTTCATAAGACAGCATTCACCGAATTCAAATTCTCTCACCTCATGTCAACCACGTACTGCTAGACGTATTTAGTACGTTGTGTACCAGAAACCGCAGCACTCTGTACATACAACAGTATGCCTTTTGTTTGTATTGGGTTGACAAGATTTCTTTCTTAAAACTCAAAGAAAAGCGGATTTATTAAACGGTAGTAAATCGCTTGTATCGTGAGGGTAGCTTTTTAATGTTTACGTGTAATAAATTCATGTTTGTTTAAAAAATGTATTATCACCACAAAATAGCTTTGTTTTAGGACAGAAGCAATTAAATTCCCATGTTTCCGACATACTTTTTCTTTCATGTATGTTACAGTTAGACAACCTCTGAAAGATCCGAAATCTGATTCTTTAAAAACAAATTTAAATCCTGCAAGAACATAAGTCCACCACAGTGCCAAATGACTTCAATCTGTATTCTTACAAATATATTAATACTGTTCTGAGCGGAGCAGCTTCGCGCATCAATAAACATCCTGACTATATTCGGAACACATAAGTTTGGAACTCGGTCAGGTCACAGGCTATCTATCCATGATTTTATTCTGTTACTCCAGGAAAATTGTGGAACACCACCTCCCCCTTCCAGATCCTATATACACACAATTTATATTATCTGCCCATCTCGTTTGACATTATATAACCTCTTCACTTAAAACACCATCGTTAAATAGCCTAACAACAAATCATTACCGTCCTTTCAGCTTCTCTTTTTTTAATTCCATAAACGATGTTACCAAACTATAAACATTTAAATTATTTCTTGTTTACTCGTTGGTTGCTACTTGCAGAGTCATCTTAATTTCATTAATATAATGACTTCTTGTTGTGGTCATGAAGTCAGGGGAATTAATGGTCTGTTTCGGCCTCAACATTGTAACCGTCTATAAGCCCTTTCAACGTCCGTCCACATCTTTGTCTTCTGACGCCTTACGATATTGCTTGAAGGTCGCCCCTCCTGCGTTTTATTAAGCATAATCAGGGTTCAACTCTCACGACCTTTTATGTCGGATTAAACTTTCGTTGTTATCTAAGATTTTTTCCAGCGGCCACAATTACTCTACGGCAACAGTATTTACCAAAATTAGGATTTATAGAATTTAATGAGACAGTGGTTTATATTATGTAGGTTACTTGTTTACACCAAGACACTTATTTCTCGTTGTTGATGTTTGTATAGGACCATTCATTTTCTATTTTAATGGCATAACAACTTAAACGAGTAAATCTGCTATGGCAATAAGTAAACGAAATGCATTCCATATTTTCTGTACGTGATATGTGATGTATGTGTAGAATCGACGCCAAATATCGAAATCGACATTTTCTTAACTCCAAACTTGGAGAATAACTTACACATCTTCATTGAACTAAAGGCTTCTAAAGCCCTTCTTCTTGTCTGTTGACAGTTTACTGATATTTTATAATAAATGTTTCATTTTGAGTATGCGTATGATATGGTACATAAATCACTAATAATTCCCTTGTCAACAGTTGACGTCGCTGATAGTTTCGCTCAGTTCTTCCAGACAAATTTTTGGATAATACCTTAAATTAGGCCACGACCGCTTCCTACCACACCTTCTCCAATCATTATTCGTCAATCACCATGTCACTAAATTTCATGCAACCAAAGCGTAGTTAAATAAACCACAAAAAATAAAGTACCTGATTTCCTGTAATTATAGTTCGTAATCGATAACTAAATACATAATGGCATGCCTGGATAGGGAAGCAGCAGATAAGGTACCTCTGCTAGTTAAGTGTCCAACTAAGAAATTATGACTTTCTGTTCATATTTAGCTAATGAATAAGACTTATTTTCCCACAACTTTAGTAACAATGACAAATTTAAGTACACAAGAGTACATAGTAGCCATTGTTTTAGAACTTTTGATACTTACTCATACTTCTGAGGAACGTGTCCCAGCCTCGTCAGTTTCCTTTCCGAAGCTCCTCCACTGCCACATCGTACAATACAGATCTCAATTCATCGCCAGAGAGCTTTAAATTGCTTCTGATTTGGCAATCATTCCATTCGTAGATCAAGTCACGTCAGCTCTTAGTGAACAGCCCAAGAGTCATCAGTGAATTAGAGTTTAGGTTCATACAGCGTATTTGTCGCTCTAATGGTCAGCACACCCAATACGCCGCATTACTGGCCCAGTCAACAAAACTAAAGTGCAGTTGTCTTGGTTCTCACCTCCCACATTAGTGCACACAATTGTCATTTTTTGTAATATAATTTTATCTTTCGTGTTTTTCCAGTACTGGGTGTCCCCCGGTTAAGCTATCATCCTATCGCGGTGGGGTACCGCGTTGCTACCTCTTGATCTGTAGTCTGCAAAACTTCACTGTATGTTACTAGACTAGACAATCAACGAAATACGCGAACACACGAAAATAAAATTTAATATTTGAAATATTACCAGTGAAACAAAATCCTGCCAATAGAACAGGCACGACTCACATACATAATAAATACAATTAGAGCAACAAATCTTTCAATATACATTTAACAAAATAAATATGATCAAACTGTCCACAGTTTCTCATTTTTTGACAAGGGTAAAATGACACTTACATTCTTCTCATGAACTGCTATTATGTTATTCAACAAAGTTTACAGTATATATATATATATATATATATATATATATATAATATTTTATCAAGATTAATAACATATTATATACATAGAAGATAAACAGGAAACAGAGCAATATGACGCAGAAAATGGAGCACGTTCTTGTCAATAACAAAATAAAAATACATTCAGATAATCTAGTTTTAATTTCTTCGTGATAAAATTTGAAAGCATAAATCGATCATCAGAGAGTAAACATATTAACTGAAAGCAAAAATACATCTGTGCTATTAGTTCTGTTTACAGAGAACACTCAGACCTAGTATGTCATTTAATCTGGAGTTGGCTGCACTTGCATTTCAAATTATATTCTAAAAACAGAACCATTCATCGAAGCAATTACTACTAATTAGAACTTACCCCCAAAATCTCCACTGAATATCTGCTTCAATAAACTTTACACAAATCTTAGGCTGCCAATATTGATAAGCTGTGACAGTAAACCCGTAAGGAAACGTCAAAAGATATACTTTTCCACACAAAGCTTGTAAACCGCGCCATTTCAACACGCCATCTTTCACTAAAGTTGGGTACCAACTCACTGGCTCGAAATGTAAAATTATTTCATGAATGCATTTTTCAACCGCACAGATGTGTAAATGTATCCAGCTATTTAATTTTAATCTAGTCTCCCTTAAACTGTATGGGCTGACAGACACGTACATCTTACAAAAATATCACAACTATTCAGTTGATTGGAAAATTCCCGAAACTTTGCATGGCAAACAGCACATTGAGAATATAATCGATACGCGACGTCTGCAAAGAAGACAGTCCCTTGCTCATCTGTGCGAATTCTATTATTCCAAAGAAACTCTACTATACGGTATTTGTTGTGCGGCAGGAGGTTGCAGTGGTTCATGTAGGGAAGAAATTTATGTGTGATAGAAGTAGTGTACTGAGAGAAGCCATTATTTATCGTCGCCTGTAAATAATTGTAATTTATATAGTTCTAAATCATAAGAATGGTTGAAGAAGGGTCTAGGTCAAGTATTCATTCTGAATCCAGAGGTAAATTTGCATTTGTAAATCAAGATGTGCCGTTAGTTGAAGGTGCAAGTGAAAAAACGATAAAGCTGCGGATCAAGTGGTATTGAAGGGAATAAGTTTAGCGCAGGATGTGGTATTCCATTTTCTGGGAGATGAAATTCGTTTAGTACATCAAGATCAGTTGTCTCTTTGCCTGAGGAATACTGTGGAGGAAATGTTGGACAAACATGTACTATTGTTTACTAGCTTTGCAAAACGTTTGGCTCGTACCCCGGAAAATATTTCGGAACAATTCTTGGTAGTGTCAGAAGAATTGTTCCAAGATTGCGTGACATGGAGTCGCATAATTGCCCTGTATGCACTTGCTGGGCGATTGGCTTTATATTATCGAGAGAACAACATGCAGAAACTGGCTGAAAGTATTCCACAGTGTATGGCACATTGCATCGCAGGGAAGATTGCTTCTTTTGTAATAAAGAATGGAGGCTGGGTAAGAGCCAGATATTGTAAGTTGCCTGCATGGCTTTACTCTGAGTGGGCTTTACAGTATTTTCAAATTAATAATATCTGTGACAAGATTTGAACGTCGGACCTCCCAAATACAAAAAAGACTGCTGAGCTTAAAGGTGATATTTCTTCTTGAGTCCTTAATATGCCATGTTCCTTGTGTGTAAATTTATGTGATAATTTTACAATTTTGACGTAAATACGTCTATACGGAAGGGTCATTCAGCAAAAAAGTTAAAGGAAAACATGTAAGATCCATATCAACAATGTATAAATATGGACCGACAACAATTGTCAGCTTGTGTGCATTGTTATGTTACCTAAGAAACATCATCTGTTTACTCGGCATTGTTGTGTTACATTACTGCCATCAGCAATCCGGTTTCATTATTGCAGAAAGAGCTGAGCTGTGAATTGGTTATAGAAGAAGTGAGTCGTAGACTGGTAAAAACGTTTTAGAATATCACAAGTACTTAACTTATATAAGAATTATTACATTTCATTACATTACAGAGACGTATTTATGTCAGATTCTCCGGAACCGTGGTTCCACTGTCAATTTTTTAATCTGGTTTTTGCAATGAAGAAGCCTCTTCCACCCTGATTAACTCTCATTTCATAACCTCCCTCAATGATACCGGTAAAATCCAAAAAGCTGATCATTATGGAAAACAATTTAGATTGAGTATAGTCCTCTGGGTTGTGACGTTCTTATCTTGTAGGTGGTTAACATCTTGGAAGAACAAATCACCTCAATTTTCAGAGACTACTTGATGTCACATCCCAGAAGACCACATTCAACATACTTTCTGCTATTCTTACTAGAGAATACATGAAGCCCATGCAGTGTTAATTTTTTTCTTTAATTTTATATCTGTTTATGTAATGTATAAAAAGCAGTTATTGATAATTTTTGTTACAGGAACAACTTTGTGTAGAGTTTCCACCAAAAAAGGACTTGAGTGTGAAAGTGTGGAGATCTTTGCTGGTGACAGGAGCTGCTCTGGGGATAGTGGCAGCACTCTTAATGGTTCATTCATAATATTTATTCATAATTTCCTTTTAAAAGGTGAATTTAACCTGGTAAAGCAGCATTGAAACAATCGGCAGAAGCATAGAAAAGTTTCTGGTGTTATAAATGTAAGAGTATACATAATCTTAGGTGGTTTATATTTCAAATATGAATTTTATATTTTTCTGTGACAAGTCATAAATTTTGTGTTTATAAATATAGTACAGTCTAAATTATGCTAAATTTAATAATACTGTGTTTTCAAGCCAAACCACCCTTTTGTAATGTGTGCTGCTATTGAGCAAAAAGCAATGCTCTCCAAGTGGATTTATTTGGACTTCACTGAACTGTTTCTTTTACACAGTCAACTGTCTTTTCTGGGACCAATGCTTTTGTGTGCTTCACTCTCTATCTGGTCAGAGATGTATCTTGTATCTTGAAGGAATAATGGAGTGAATCTTCCCAGTAAATAGCAATAATTCCTTTTAGTACACCGGACATCACATTGCACCTTTTCTTGTTTATTTTCCATTTTTTAACTGTGTGCAAGAAACATTTGCTTTATTTTGCATCTGATTCACCATCTGTAAGATAATGGCAGTGAGAGCTATTTTGATTTGCTGTACACACTGTTGCCATCTGGATAGTGCCACTGTTCCACATTTAGTTGTATGTGTTTCATATCTGGTTCAGTTTGTGGCCGTCTTGGACTTCACAGAAGCCTAATATCCAAGGTACTAAAATAATCTCTGGCTTATATTAATCATAATGCAGGGCAGAATTTGTTTTATAGCTGCAATATTAATTGTATGATCTCATAATTTTAGATAACTGATTGTAACCTTATTTTGATAGATATGTTATGATTATGACAGATTTGTCAGTCATATATATGCGCTTCATTAAATTCCCCATTAATAATATGTTAAGTACATTATCATTATTAATAGAATTCTGTAGTGAACTGTATTCTAGCACTTGTGTTTCTTGTCAAACACCATTTGCAAGAAAAGCACTGTTTGACATTGGAAACTTCATCAAACAGAAACTTTTTTTCTTTTTGAAGGAAGTAACCCCTTACTCTTAGGCCAGGTTCTAAAGTTGTTTAAGGAAACATGAGATTGAAACCAAGAACTCTCTTTGCTCTATTGTTCTTCAAAAAAGGTACACTATCCTTTGCTCATCATACACTAAGTACCGGGTCTACATTTTATGAGGCTGCGGTCGTGCTTGCATTGCATAGTCGGCTGGCGCTCTGTTGATGTGGGTGGGAGTTGTGCGCGTTCTTCTGGTGGGTGACCGGCGAATCAGTTTCAGTGCCGCTAGTAACAGCGAACTACGCATATTTTTCGTCACTAATACATGTCAATACATTAATTGTTCTTACCTTAAATCACAAAAGATGTTCAAAGTGACTTCCTTGTGCTTGCAAGCAAGCTTCACATCTCTTTAACATGTTTCAAAATACTCGACGAAGCTCTTCTTGGAAAATTGCCGAAATCAATTGTCGAATATTTTCTTTAAGTGCTTCTGCAGTGTGTAGATTATTTACATAAACTTTGTTCTTCAGCATGCCCCACAGGTAAAAATCGCATGGGTTTAAGTCTGGGGAACGCGGAGGCCACTGATCGATAACTTGTTCACCAAACACTTCTCTTAATGCTAACATTGACCAATCAGCTGTGACCTGTAGCATTGCCTTGCATGAAGAAACCGTAAGTCTTTTCTTCATCGGCCATTTCTTGGGAAAAGGGTTTAAATATTAAATTTACATAATGTTTACAATTTATCCGCACACTGCAGAAGCACTTAAAGAAAATAAAACCCTTGCGCGCACACACTTGCTCCATCGATCCTGCCATTGTTGGAAGCACCGGCAGAAGGCTTCGTTTGGAATCTTCCGGAGTTTGGCATTCGATTTGATGTCCTCCATGGTTGAGAAACGCGCCCCCTTGAGGCCCATTTTCAGAGTAGGGAACAGCCAGAAGTCACTCGGAGCGAGATCCAGAGAGTGTGGTGGTTGGGTGATGACGGGAAAATTTCATGAGTATGGTTCAAGGATTGACTGCATGAATCCACTGATTGCCCTAGACCGCAAGTTATATTACATGTTATTGCTGGATTATAAATTCATATTACTGTACCTAAATAAAATACTAACAGAAAATATTTGTGGGACTTGAAGTATGCAATATGTAAATGTACTTATTAACTCATACCCAGAGTACTTGTATTCACTAGAATTTCAGTAGAGCCTTTACAACCCATGTAACAAACATATCTCCAGCTGGATCAGAATTTATTTCTTCACTGTTATGTACAATTAAGTGCAGTGAATACCCAGACTTATCATCACAAGGATCAGATCATTATACCACATTTTGGAGACTGCTTTGACAGAACATATTGTCCTCTGATTTAGAGCATGCTTTCATTGATAGCTTCTAACCACAAGCAAACAGTGTATTTATTTATCCTTTATAAGATCAGAATTGGCTATATTTAGAATAAAGGATTATAGTATTGCTCTTTTTCAGGGCTGCTCAGTCATGTTTCTAAAATGGAGAAGGGATCAGAGAATTTTATACTGGTCTGTCCTAAATACTTCTGAAAATCAAGAAAATTGGGTTACCCAGTACATAACCTGGAATGTATGAAATATGACTCTAATATACAGTTCCATTTATGTAGTCAGAAGAGCTCATATATCATGTGTTATACTTTCTTAATCACTTTCACCTAAAGTAGTAGTAAATAGTTGCTGACAGGACAAGACGGTATATATAATCAAACACTCAACTGGCTACAATCCAGTTGTCTCCTGTAAAAACACATCTGCATTCATATATTTCCTTTATATATATATATATATATGTGTGTGTGTGTGTGTGTGTGTGGGTGTTTCAATTTAATTTTAAGTCATCATGTATATAGTATATATCAGTTTATTTTATTTAATGACATTGTATTTAGCTAAGACTGTGTAGTGTCAAAAGGTAGGCTGAATAATTAATTTGAAAGGATACAGAAGGAAGCAATCATGGCCTAATTTAAGTTCCTGTCTGAGCATTTGCATGAGACAAAACAAGACTGCAGGTTTTCTTTTATCACAGGTAAAACTTAGGTTTTAGTCCTGCTGCTGTCAGTGCTTACATTGCTGGAAATGTACTGCACTGTTGCACATGCTGCCAATATAATGGTAAGTACAACATTTCCAGCACTGAATGCTAACTAAATAAGCCAGTATTCTTTCTTTTGTTTTTTCCCCCATAACTGTAAATTAATTGTGTTGGATGGGTTGAACTAGGCTCCCTTGTAAGTGGAAGAAGGTATGAATCAAAGAATACGCAAAATGAAGGACAGTTTATAATTAACGACAATTTATAATTAATAGTTAATTTTACAAATTTACAGTATCACTTCTTTACCTTTTCAAACTTGCTCAAAGCTCTTACCATAAGACTGCCATGAACTAGGACTCTGTATTGAGGTACTGATAGCATATGTTTGGAAAACAAAATCAGAGCATGGGTAATTTTATGCTGCCTCAGTCCTTTTGTGGTATTTACCCTCATATGGATTTGTTCTTTTCAGAAAACGTGTAGATAAAAAGGTCTGATGAAAGATCATACAAAAACAGATACACTAATTATAGTTAACTTAATCTCTTGTAACTTAATTCCAGCAAAGTTATACACAACTGTACATACCAAAGTTTAGGCATTTGTAGGCATCCAACATGAAATGTGAAATTATTTAATATTTCAATGTAAAGTTATGCATAACATGGTATAAATTTGAATTAGTGTACAAGTACTTTGATACATCACCAAAATCAGGTACTGGTCTTAAAAATTACTATTACCAATATTGTATATATTATGCATTGTTATTATATAAAACAGGTTATTTTTATTTTGGATGCGCTATTTAAGCATAGAAGAGATTTTTAAAAAAGTGTTTTGAGCAACAGTCATGCAAATATATGCTATCATAAATTAAATGGTGTTTAACTAAAATTAGTATCCATCTCAGGATAATAATTAGTTTGTTTCAGAGCTCCAAGTTATAAATATTTTGAATGAAATTGAGATTTTAGACTGATGTTCATATTATGTTTGCAATTCTCATCTAAAAAGAAAAGTCTATGTAAATTATATGAAATGCTTTTATTTACGAGTAAAAAGCAACTTCACTATATCAGGGGCTTTGTGCCCGATTTAAATCTGCTTATTCTTTCTGAAAGTCTGACAGTATTTGAAGTAATAATTCTAAATTGTTACAAATTATTGGTATATGTATAGGGATTTCTTCCTGCAAGTAAATATTACTTCAAATGATATCAAGTACTTCCACAGAAAGTGTGCAGATGTACATTCATGATGCCATGGCAATCAGAAAACATGCTGGTCCTGCAGATTTAAATAAATACACTGTGTCCCATAATTATCTTTACAACTTTAACACTTAACCAAATAATGAGATGAGATATCACAATGCGGTTTTTTGCATATGAAAGAGTAACTATCATCAAAGTTTTCTTTCTTACTTTAATACACCTCTACGTGCTCACCATTAGTTGCATGTAGCACGTCAAGACGGAATTTGATTTCTTGCCATGTTTGCTCTAGCATCCCTGCATCAATTATTTCGTTATTAAGTGTAAAAGTTATAAAGATAATTATGGGACATGGTGTAGCTTGGAACAAACATTTGGAATCACTGCATTATCACATTCTAGGCTGGGCTATAATACCAGTACTTTCTCAACAACTTCATTGAACAGTACACGTGGATCCATTTGCATCTGCACACAACAAACCCCCATTAATTGTAGCAGCCATATTTGTCTCTGCATGTAAGATACAGACTAGAAGCTCCAAACACCACACTAGCAGCATGTGTTTTTGTTTGTCTACAACCAAATGGCTGTAAAAATCATATGAAACTTACTGAGAGAAGGCCTGTTATGATGATGACCACACAAAAAATATAACAAACCTTTGAAGAAATAAGATTAGTGTTGCCAATTATGCAAAACCAATTAATTCACTGTAAACATAGGATTTGCATACATTTAAATACCTTCTAATTAAAGAATATGGTTTGTCCAGATGATGAAACAATATCCATTACGAGATTTGACATCCAGCGAGACTGTCACTTCCATCACATTAACAAGTCTGTGAAATAAGCCTGTGTTCATTACACGAGTTCTCTTCTCTTTACAATTTCACAACAAATTAACTTTGTATATGCAGTTTAACTGTCTGAGATTCCCATTCCACATGTGGTTAAACTCACCGGGTGCCTTGTTTACATTCTTGTCGAGGATGGATGCTGCTGTTGATTCAATTAATTGGGAAGAGACCTAAAAACCAGCGATTTACATAACCAACCCTCTGAACCTGAGAGAAATCTACAATTCTGCTCATTTTTATTCGGACGCGTGCTCACAAGCATAAAATTCATAATCGTATCTAATAAAAAGTGTTACACATGCACATTCAATCACATTTATTCCGTGTACTCCCACCAGTCCTTCTCATAACCTTCATGGACATGTTCCAGCAAAACTTTCCTCCTACTGTCACAGTATCTGAAATTATAAGCAGAAGAGTTTTATATATATGTGTTATCCAAAACTTACACTATTTTTAAATGCCTCTATCAAGTGTTAAATATATATCACAACATTTTCAAATCACATTCCTATAATTTCTGTCATCAGTCTACAGATTGTTTCTTATTTCCATCAATAAGGTCAGTGCCTGAACTAAATGTTTGTTTCATACTTTTAAAAAATTAATATACAAATTGAGCCACACATCTGCACAATTCACATTACATTACTAAATTCTCATAATTTATAAAAAAAAATATTTCTTTAAAATATTTATAAGTTGCCATTATGAACTGATCAGCAGTTACCAAGTTAGGGAATGTATGCATAGCATAACAACTGTGGTAATTCTTAAGAATCTGTCAATGGCCAGTGAATTTCCAACCCAGTTGCTTCTGTGCACAAAATTGCATGAAGGTCTCCATGTAAAATGTTCATTGTTATTCAGTTGTTTTTAGTTATTACCAAAATTGTAATGTGTCCACAAATCAGTAAAACTCCTCAATATTAAATTTTATGGAAATCTGTCTATTGCAGAAACAGACATGTTAAAGGTAAACTAACTAACTATATGGCTTACCGAACCCGAAGGTTCATCACCAAATTAACCAAAGCCCTCCACCAGACCCTGTCCTGGGCCAACAAAATCCAGTCTCCTTCAACTCCTATCTCCCATAGATCCCACCTGACATTATCCTCCCATCTATGTCTAGGTCTCCCCAGCGGTCTCTTCCCCTCAGGCTTCACAACCAATACCTGGTGCACACCTCTTGTCCCATCCATGCACGCTACATGATGTTAAAGCTAATAGGCATATTTTTTCAACTTTCAGGTTCAAATGCAATTAAAATGAATATCTCTTTCTTATACATACTCAAGTCAATCACATTTCAAGCCCTTGCCCAAAATACCATATATATACATGAGTGCAGAATCAATGAACTAAGTTCTATTAACAATTATGTTTCTAATATCTTTCAGACTGTCATTGCTCCAATAGTTCAAAATTTAACAGCACCATAAACAAAAAGTTGGAAAATATGAATCGTAAGACCCCCGATATATGTACCAATGGTAACTAGTATCAAAAGCAATGATTTTTACCTGTATTTATCCTGCACTTTTTGCTTAATATCTGCCAGATTTTCTGAGGTAATCTCTCTCTCTAAATATTCTGATAAAGTCTCTGTAGCACTCTCCAGATCTTTTTGGTTTTCCTAAAACATAAATATTTTATTAAATAAGCAAATGTTTTTATATTGTTTAATACTGATTACTTGCATAACTTTCATTACCACCATCTAGCAGTCAAGGAGTTAGGCTACTTGTTGGTCCACTCCAGCCCATTAGTTTAAAGTTCATATGTTTGCAATGAATGTAACTTGTGAAATAATATGGATACATATTTTCTATTCAAGTTTGTTTGACAAAGTAATTTGCTGAATGGGGAGCATGTGAATTAAAGGTATAATTCAGGAACAGGTCAACAGTCTCAACTGCTACATTTCAAACTGTTATTCATTAAAGGTAAAACTGTCACTGGAGCTTAATTAACCACCACCCCATAAATACATATGGGGGATTTCAGGTAAAGCTCCATACTTTATTAACCGTGGCACTAGATGAAGATAAGTTAGCTCCACACCCTGGCCACTTTAGCCATAAATTCCTCCTTACTAAACTTTTCATGCATTTAGGTTTTTTTTCTGGTACAAAACATATGCAATATAAGAAAATCTAAGACATAGGAAACTTACTTCAAATATTACAGACTGGTTATTCTTTCGTAAGTAGTATGCGAAGACGTAGGTGTACATTAATGTCTGCCGGCACTGACATAGAATGTCAACAGCTTTCTTGAGGAACTGCACCTTTTTTACGGATATAAAAAGATTTATGTAAACTAGAACAAAGTCAAAAATATACTTTAAAAATGAACAGCACACTTTCAAATAGTGTTAGAACAATGTTATACAGAGGTACACAACTAAGTGAAAAGTTAATTAATGTTAAAGATTTGGTCAGAGAGTGAGAGCCAGAAGCACAAGTGTAAGTATAATTAGTTTGGGAGAGTACCGATAAATATTTCAACTGAACATTTTATTTTACCCACATAACTTCTGACAGATCCAATATATGCTATATTATAAACATCTGTACACTAAGGTTATTGCAAGTTGAAATGTTATTGTAATACTGCAACATCATTTCAATTATAACACAGTTCCTGACTACTAACGCGGTGCAAGACTGAAGTGCATAATATGAATTTGGTCATTAGATAAAGATATTGGATGAACCATTACACCATATAAAAAATTTAATACAATATCTCTAAGATAATCCACATCCCCAAGGTGCTCATACATAAAAAGTCTTGATACCTTTAGCTTCATCTACAAAGCTAAATAGATAGAAGTCAGATAACAGGTATATATGCAACTATAGTAGAAAAATGTAAATTACCTCAATCCATGACATGTTATGTTGCTGCATTTCTTCCATCTTTTCTTTAACAGAAGCATACAACTTGTTTTCAAACTTGAGGGACTGCATGTGATTCATGTACCGATTACAGTAGAACAAATATCGTTGAAGCGCAGCCCGTGATCTTTCCTGTGCATCCCTGGCTGCTTTGGCTTCCTCTTCATCGTATCGATTACAGTTATACCTGTATTAGATATTTGAAGAACATTCAATATAGTCATCAGTTATAAATATACAAAGATAAATCATACTATTGTATCAGGTTGGAATACAATAATTTTATTCCTACAAGGCAAATTAAGTAAAATCAGATATATTTTTAAAGATGAAGAATTTTATTTTAATATACTTTGTACATATTTGGCTAAATGAGAACTAGTCTTATCCCTTTGCATAAATATATAAATTTTACAAGAATGGTCTCTGAACAGGGGAATACACAACCAAACACAAAAGTGGTAGTGGAACCACGGTTCCGGAGAATTTGACGTAAATACGTCTATACGGAAAGGAAGTTTATATATTGGCTTTATTTTAAATATTTCCTTTATACATGCTTTACAATTGAGGTAAGTTTGATTAAGACATTGCTTATTCAACTTCAATTAGTTACGCTTGAAATGGGTCTGTAGTAGCTGAATGTAACGTAAAGTAATGTAATGTAAGGTAAGGTAATGTAATGTTTTATAGGTAACAACAATGCCAAGTAAACAGATTACGTTTCCTAGGTAACAATAATGCCGAGTAAACAGATGACGTTTGCTAGGTAACAACAATGCTGAGTAAACTGATGATGTTTCCAAGGTAACATAACAATGAAGTTTGACGTTTCCTAGGTAACATAACAATGAAGTTACACTTTTTCGTTCCACTTTTTGCCGAATGACACTGACCCTAAAATATAGATGTATTTACGTCAAAAATTTGAATGTCATGTAGGTTTAAAAGTACACAAGACAACTTTCTATTGACATTATGTCACTAACTTTGATAGGCATGAGTGGGTGATTTCTGACCAAACTTTAAAACCAAGTTATAACAATTTACTTACCAAGATGAGCCATGTGGTTCCCATGGACCAAGACAAACCCAACAAAAATCAGCCTTACAATTCTGATTTTTGCATACCATGTGATTGCAACCACCATCTTTTTCAATAGTCACATTACATTTTGGGCACTCCTGAAAATGCAATAAATCATTAATTGATGTAGTTTATTAGGTGGCACACTATCTTAATTATAATTACACACAAATTAATAACAATGCTGTATTAAGATCAGAGGTTAGTTACAAAATAATTTATACCAAATGATCCATAAACATTTCATTGTTTGCACATTCTAAAAAACACGGCTCATGTTGTTTTTATTTGTATTTACACAAATAACCAAAATCCTGAACATTTAACTAATAATTTTCCTTCAATTTTGTACTAATTTCCATATTAATTACTGGGAAAACATACTTTATATAAAACTCCAACTTTATCTGTACTTTACAAACCTTTGTATTAGCTGCTATCCAATTTGAAGTCTCGGAGTCATCGTCACATTTCTTGATCCACTTCCTGAGTAGATGACATTTGACTGGATCATGCCAGTTTTCACCACAGGCAAAGCAAAATGTATGATTGCACTTACAAATCACTGGCCGTGCTTCTACATACTGAACTTTAATTGCATTATTGCAGTCGGGAGATGGACACCACCTTAACAACCTGTTACACTGCAAATGAAAAGCAAATGTACTTGCAGAAATAAAAGATGGATGCACTCAGTACAAAACTAAGTCAATGAAGAACTTCTCAAATACATAAGGGATTTCCAACACAAGTGCAGGCTGAAGTAATAAAAACAACAAGACAATGAAAAGTTTGTTTCCTTTTTTGACTTTTTGGTTCTATAGGTTATGTAGTGTCAAGAAAATTTGTATTAAAATTGTTCTACTCATAGTCAGTAGCTTGACATAAACCTTCCATTATATGCGTGTTGTGTTCCCCTAGCAAAACGGATTAAAAAAATAGTGGACAGTACACAACAAAGGACAGTATTCAATTTAATTTGGGTAATTTTCCCATTGACAGGGTGTGGTAGAGAATACTAATGTGATTTCACAAGGCACCTTCATGAGTGCATCACTGTGGAAAGGGGCCATTTACTACATTCTACTTTCAAAAAGTGAACAGTATGTATATCACACTTAATTCAAATTTTTTTTGTTATGTGTATATATGTCAGTTTATATCATTTACTCACAAATTAAAATTTATTCCATACATATAACTCACATTCTAATGAAATATATATGATAGTACACATACAAATCTGGCATAAAATATTCAAAACATCTTCAAAATAAAAAAGGCAGGAAAGTAACTTCATATATGAAAAAAAAATTCAACTGATAAATCTACTTCATTGGTGGATCACAGTTATTAGAAATATTCCTCCATGTATTATTAAAAATCTGTAATTTATTTATGGTTTCAAGTTATACACCAGAACTGAACTTCTCAAACTGTGATCTGCACATCAGTCAGTACCAATACTGTAGCCAATCCAAGGGGATGGAAATAACAATAATATCTCAACATTTAGAGTCAGAAAAATTGTATTTGAGAATGTAGCAGTACTAGTAGTATGATAATAATAACAGGCATTTAAGCCAGGAGCACAAATCCTAAAGTAACGTACTATCAGGTGCTTAAGCCAGGAAAGGGCTACATTTAAAATTTAGAATGCTATTCTAAAGTACAGAGACACTTTACAGTGACATAAATTATATAAGTAAGATTTAAGATAAATTCTAACTCACCTCAACAAAACTATTTGTAATAAGATGCTGGTATTTGAGCTTCACTTTGGAGTCTCTGACAAGACGCATAACAGTTGCATCATCAACTAAGATGTCACACCCATGAGCAGCACATGCTATAGTTTGCCCTACACCTTCCTCCATAATCTTTGTGGTAAGATATTCACCCCAACACTGTGTGCAGAACCTGTGTCCACATTCCAGCCCTGTCATCATCTTGAGAAAAAAATACACAAAGTTCATAAAACATTCATTAGTCTCACACACTAAATTGCCGGCATCACCAGCTATAACTTGCTATACACAAGCTTGATTTAGTTTCATGTTTATCAAGAAATGAAGTAATTATTCTCTTTAGAAGCATAATGTGGACCACATATTGTTACATATTAAATAATTTGACTCACAGATGATGGGAGAACCATGAAACAGATTTCACATTCTTCAGTACCAGTAGCTGATGTTCTTCTTGGTGGCTGTAATAAAAGATGCTACTTTATAGTTACTGGTGTAGCATTTGATATTTAACACTGACTGCATGTTCACACTCCTGGTCAAATATTAAAATCGTACATACCTTTACTTTTGGTCTATTAATTACAGTTGGTTTCCTGAAGGGGTTTATAACTCGTGCTTCGGAGAACAGCTGATCTTGATCCCCATCATAAAACCTTTCCATTAACTTTTCTTTGTCCCATTTAAAATGGCTCAACAAAATTCGTGTTGTGGTGGCTGGAATCTGTACGTGAAATTTGTGGCATAATTACTCTCCATACATAAAGGGTCATATCTGTTTCAGAACTTCATCTCATTGGCCTTGACAAATTACCTCTTTCTAACCCTTAAAATTGTACAAGATCTATATGTAGGTTGTACAGACTGAATTTTATCTTACCTCCACAACAGTATTTGCTTCTTTGATAGAATCTACCATGTGCTGGACAATTTCTTCCGTTGATAAAACTTCAAATGGATATTCGTCTACTTCAGTTTGTCTTTCTCTTGGGTTATTGGTCTCAACTTCCATTGCAAAATCAACATCATCACCGCTTGATTCGTTCCCAGAGTCAACATCGTCGTAAAGTGTCTCCTCTTCTGAATCCATAATTTGGAAACAACTGGACAAACTCGCCCTCCGGCACCACCGGAAGAACGCTTAAGTTTTAATAAGTAAATATAATAATTCAATGCTTTGGATAAGGTCAACCGTCTATTAAACTACTGCACCTGTCCCCTGTCCCTCTGACGATGTTTAGCACATGACGTCAGCTCCAGACGCAATGGCTCGTGGGTATAATATTGACAGCCTGTGACAAGATTCTATATTTTAAATGTTTGAGAAATTTTCAATTTGTCTGAAGGCGTTGTGTGCTCAAAATATGAGAATGGATTCGCGTTATTCATATATTAGAAGTTATTCATCAAATTCCTTTTACTTTTGTGTTCCAACCACTTATTGTTTGTGATTTGTGGTATCTTATTCCCTTCAGCTGTTAAAACATTTGAGTTCGGATAGTCCGATGTATGTCAGTGACAACGATAATAATGATTTAATATGAGTAATAATTTAATTTTATACGTAGTAGCCACAGCTGGCTGAATAATGGCAAAGATAAAATGTGTGAATTAAACAAACTTTATTCAGACAAGTATCAAGATGTCAGTACCACAACTTAGGGATTATACGTTAGTCGAGAGGTTAGGCTCGGGTAGTTACGCTACAGTTTATAAAGGTTTTAAGAAGGTACGCATACAAAATACGTATTTATAAAGTGTCAGCAAATTTGTGTTAGAAAGAAGAGAAGCCTAATTCTCTTCCAAGAGTTCACAAATGTTATAAGCAATAATAATAATAATAATAATAATAAATAGGATGCCCTTACCTGACTATTTCTTCAAAAGGAAGGGGCCTCGATGTCCACCGGCAAAATAAAATGGAGAGAGTGAAGGATAGTGTCAAGAATTTCTTTGTAATTGATGGAAGATAAGTACTTTGGTTATTGTGAAAGACTTATAAGAAAACAAAAGTATCTCATCTACAACACACCCCTACAAGCGATTCACAAGTCAGCTCTTTCCACATTGACGAAAGCGTATTGTTGACTGGTGCGATTATGATGTAACAATTAGTAAAGGAATGTAGTGCAATACGGTTTATTCAGTCTGTTATACTGCATGCATAAGAAATGAGGCTTAGGGCATGCTCAGCCAATATTGTTGCAGATGTGGCTTAGAAATTCCAATACTTCTTATTACATTGTTGTACACGCAAGTGTTCATATAAAAGCTGACCATTTACACATTCTTATTATTTTGTTTACTTATTCATCATCATCTCCATGGTTTAGCCTGTTATAGACTGTTCTGTCTCCAAGGAATTTTCTGTTCTAGTAAATAGGATACAGTACTCTGCAGTTAAAATTGGTCTTTTTTTTTTTTATTTACAAGTTCCAGAAATCCAATAGTGGATATAGAACACGTCACAAACTCAAGTATAAAAGCATAAAATACATACATTAAAGAATTACATCTAGACAAGCAGCGTACTAAATTCAAGACAATATAATTAGTATTTTTATTACAATAGTTATCCAATTAAGTACTCATCCACAGTGTAAAACGAGTGAGTAATTAAGAAATGCCTTAATGCAACCTTGAACTTTTTAAAATTATTTGAGGTATTCTTAACCTCTGTGGGTAATTTATTAAATATCTTTATACCCGCATAGTGAACTCCTTTCTGATAAATAGTTAAATTGGCTTGGGGTAGATACAAATTTTGTCTCTGTCTAGTATCAATAGTATGAGAGTCAATGTTTGATGGAAAAAGAGTTTTGTTTTGTAATACAAACAATAATAAAGAAAATATATATTGTGATGCCAACGGTAAGATATCTAATTCTTTGAATATATTTCTACACGATACTCTATTGCTACATCCCATCATTGTTCTAATTGCCTTTTTCTGAAGGAGAAAAATAGTGTAACTACTAGATGAATTTCCCCAGAAAATGATGCCATAGCTCATTAAGGAATGAAAGAAAGCATAATAAATTGTCTTTAGTACTGAAATAGACATATATGGTTTCATATTTCTAATTACATAGCAAGCCTTGCTCAATTTTTTAATAAGTAGATCAATATGATTCTTCCAAGTTAATGCACCATCAATCATAATTCCCAAGAATTTAGTACAGAAGATATTATTAATGAATTTATTATTATAACTTATTGTAACAGTATCTGACATTTTTCTCTTAATTTTAAAATTAATATAATGTGTCTTATTAAAGTTTAGTGATAATCTGTTCATTCTAAACCATCTATTTATATTTTCAAATGTTGCATGAATGTGTTTGTTAAAGTCGTTTGTATTAGAATGAGAAAATAGGATGCTAGTATCATCAGCAAAAATTATAGGTGTAGCAAGTTTAGTTATTATACTGGGTAAATCATTTATGTATAAAAGAAACAACATCATCATCATCATCATCATCACAGGTTCTACAGCCTATTGCAGGCCTTGACTGCCCCAACAATGCTTCCATTGGTCCCTATTTACGGCTTTCCTTTTCCATCCCTGGACTCCGAGAGCTTTCAGATCTTGTTCTACAGTGTAGAACAAGATCTGAAAGCTCAGGTGGCTTGATAGTGTAGAATCTACACTATCAAGCCACCTGATGGGGGGTCTCCCTCTCTTTCTTGTTCCTTCTATATTGGTAAATGTTACTTTCTTGCTTGGGTGTGCTTCACTGGCTCTGTACAGGTGTCCCAGCCACCTTAGTCTTCCTGTCTTTAGTACTTTAATTACATCAGGCTCATTATATAAATGGTATAATTCATCATTATATCTGATTTGCCAGTTTCCCTCTTCATTCTTTGGACCATATATTTTCCTTAAGATTTTCCTTTCGAATACTCTTAATTTGTTCTCATGTCCCTTTGTTAGGGCCCAGCTTTCACTCCCATAGAGCAACACAGGTCGTAGAAGTGTCTTGTATAGTATGCATTTTGTCTTAAGGGTGAGGTGCCTGGATCTTAATTGTTTTTTTGTCCATGGTAACATTTGTCTTACTTTCATTAATAGCAAAGCCCATTTCATTGGCTGCATTTTCTAGCTTCACAAATGCTTCTTCAGCAGCTCTGACTGTTCTACCAATGATGTCTAGATCATCTGCATATGCCAGTATTTGTACAGACTTCTGATATATTGTTCCTCTTTTTTCTATTCCAGAGTTTCTTATTGCTTTTTCCAGTGCTAGATTAACCTTTAAATAGCATACCTGCTAGGGCATCACCCTGTCTCAAGCCCCTGAGGGGATTGGTCATTCCTATGTTGTTTTATTTATTATTTATTTACAAAGAGAAATTTGGTTACATTCCATCCTAACTCTAAAAAGCATAAATTAATATTAAATATTTTCTCTATAAGAAGGAAATAAATTAAAAGTAATGAAAAGAGCTGTGAAGAAAGTTTTACATCTCATTTGCCCTTATTTAAAAATAACGTCCAGTTTTAGTATACTTGCCCGGGCGCTGTTGAGTCCATCCGTGGGTGAGAGAAAAATGTTTTCTTCGTTCGATTCTTGGCAAAGATGTTTTTTGTTTTTCGGATAGTAAGCACTAGGGAAGAATGGCACTAAGGCAAATTTTGTTTTTTTCTAACAGAATGGTCCAAGAGAGGTAGTTGCTGTGAAGTGTGTGGAAAAAAAGCAACTATCAGGAGCAGCTGTTGATAACATTATAACAGAAATCACACTACTTAAACTGTTAAAACATGAATACATAGTGGAGATGAAAGATTTCCAGTGGGATGAAAGGTTTGTATTTTATGCTGGATTATATAAAATATTACCAAATTGGACAGGAAAGAGCATTCACCAAGGTTACGGTCAGTTAAAGTCCAATGAAACAAGTCACCAGAAGTATTGTGAATTAAATATAGTGTCTTTAGGAGAGTGTTTTGTGCTGATGATTCTTTCTCACACACTATAATACATAATAACATGTTGTACTACTATTTATTCTTGTATTCATGCTGTAATACGTAGTCCTTCACATTATTTCTGACAAAACAATTAGCTTAAAGGTAATGAAAATTCAACTTCAGTATACATGAATTTAGTGATTCCTAATTGGTTGGCAACAGGCTTTTGTAACCTTGCTGAATTGTTTTCAGCTATAGATTCATATCAGGTTGCTTTTATGAGGATAACTTCAGTTCCTATTTTACAAATACTACATGGTTTTATACATATGATAAGTATAAGTATTGCTGTTTTACACACTATTTATGTAGTGAGGAATTATAATAGTGGTTCTGAACATTTCTTTCTCCAATGTTTTCAGATATATTTTTATCATAATGGAATATTGTCAACATGGGGATCTGTCATGTTTCATACGCAAACGACGAAAGTTACCTGAAACAATATGCAGGAAGTTCCTGCAACAACTTGCCTTAGCTTTAAAGTTTCTCAGATCTCATAGTGTGTGCCATATGGATCTTAAACCACAAAACTTACTGCTTACTTCTCAACCAACTCTGACACTAAAGTTGGCTGGTAAGTATATATGTAGTTCCTGTAGTACATGTAATGTTTGATGGAATTAAGATGCAGTGAAATTAAATGGTACAGCAAAGAGTTTAAGCAATGTCTTTATGTGGTTCTTCAATAAATGGTTACAAATTCAGTATTTCTAAGATGGAGGTTCCATTCCATGTGCATTATAGATTTTGGATTTGCCCAGTACTTGTCTTCTGATGACCAGAATAGCTCCTTGAGAGGGTCTCCACTTTATATGGCACCTGAAATTTTACTTAAGCACAAGTATGATGCTCGAGTTGATCTCTGGTCAGTTGGAGTAATTATGTATGAATGCCTTTTTGGAAGAGCTCCATATTCGTCAAACAACTTCAAAGAGTTGGCTGAGAAGATTAAATCACAAATGGCCATTCAGGTAATTTTTCATATGAAGGAGTGCACACATAGTGCATGTTGGGAAGTTTTCAGGAATTTAGATGTTCAGAATAGGTTGTAATTGTGCTATGTCATTTGTTTGATTTTGTTTTATCCTGTGGTTACCTACATTGTATGTGTTATTGATTATAAAGCATGGTACCAAGCATTGTTGTCAAGTGACTGCTTCCTTCCACATCCTTTCCAATTCATCATTTACTATCAACCTCTTATTCAATACTGTATAGTCTGAGCATTGTTAAACAGCAAAAAAAGAATTATAAAGCATGGTCATGAAGTAAAACCATTCTGCTGCATGCCATAGAGGCACTTGAGGGGAGAGGTGTATAACTCCTACTCATTCTTGATCGTGGCACTAGATGGGGGTGAGTGATCAGCATCACACTTTGGCTGCACTTTATCCCTGGAGGAAGGACCTACAATACCCATTAGTTTAAGGTTTTCATGCGTCATGTTTGTGTTTTGGATTAAAATATATAATAAAATACAGGTCAATACACAAAACTATATTTGGGTGTTAAAATTTAAAATTTAAATGTTAAAATTTTAAATTTTAAATTAGCGCTATTCATCACTATAAGGATGTTACATTTGCGCGCTTACATGTAACATCCTTATAGTGATGAATAGCGCTAATTTAAAATTTAAAATTTTAACATTTAAATTTTAAATTTTAACACCCAAATATAGTTTTGTGTATTGACCTGTATTTTATTATATATTTTAATACCCATTAGACAGGAGGCTGTGTGATCCCCAGGGCCAATCTGGACACAGAGGCTAGAATAAAAATCCTTTGTCCTTGCTGGGCATTGAGCACTAGTCATTCAGTATATAGTCATACACTGTATTGATTGAGCTACCCTGACTCATTACAAAATAATTATGCTTATTGGAATCAGTAGTTCATGAGATATTTTATACTGCTTTTGCTTCAATAATCTTTCAATATCAGGTTTAATTTTTGATGTGATTCACATGAATTCCTCCCAGTGTCTGTCAGTAAGACTACATTCTATTTCTTAATGTATCATTCTTCATTAAGCCAAACATTTGCTCAATAGGTACTACTAAATACTAACATCATTATTCAAGTGTATTTTTTGATATCAGGTAACTATTTTAATATTGCAGGTGACAAAGTATTATCAAGAATGAATGCAGGCTACACAAAACATGTCAGAAGTGCTGTGTTGAGATCCCCTGATTTGCTGTATACTGTTCACTTTTTATTTAGCTTATTCATGAATCAGTGATATCATTTTTTATCTTTAATGTGGAATTAATAATTAATTATATTGTTTCAAAGATAAGAACAGTGGGTTAGAGATACAGTATCTCTTGTACTATATATGTTATATTGTTTTATTTTACTCTATAGTACATATTGCACACACTTTATACTGGCAACACCTTTCTTTTATTTCAGAGTAAATTTCATGAAAGTAAGGAGGTATTACCTTATGAACTGCAACCTTAACTTGTTTCATGTAAGGTTTTAAAGCTTGTGAATTGTGAAATTGCCATTCATAGAATGTTGTTATTTAAAATACATTGATTGTTTATTCTTACCATTGGGTTGTGTTATTTTATTGTGATATAGGTTTAACATTTATTAAAAGATGTGAAACAGTGCTGTTTCCTGGTTAGGATTTGAGAGAGATGTTTAACTGATGTGCTGTTGCACTCTGAATTAATCATTTGAAACTGGCTTTTCTTAACAGGTTCCTCTTGGATCAAAAATATCATCAGCTTGCAGAGATCTTCTGATGTCTCTGTTACAGCATGATCCAGACAAAAGAATAGATTATGAAGCATTTTTTCAGCATAGTTTCTTGGATTTGGAGCACATGCCAACAGCTGAATCATATCATAAAGCTGTTGATTTAGTATGTAATGCTGTCAAACATGATACAGAGAAAAATTTTGTGGCAGCATTTAATCTCTATTGTGATTCATTACGATACTTCATTCCGTTAATTAATGGTAGGTTTTATTTTATGACTAGTATAAAATTCCCATTTTTATTTAGTGGAAAGTGATTTATTTTGTATTTTTATCCCTTATTCTCATTCCTTTATTTTCCCCTTATTCCTTTTATACTTTTATATCTTTCCCTCCTTTCTGGTATACGAGTATTTCTTTCATGCTTTTACTACCTTTCCTGCAAAATACACTGTTACAGAAGAAAAGCTGTACAAAAATAAAAAATGCTACGTGTTATATGATTTGAGTGTTTTCCACAAAGTCTGCAAGATATACATCCTGGACTGCATTGTAACAAACATTCCACAAATTTAATCTGCTGTTAATTTATTTTTGAATGTAATGCTGAGTTGTGACTGTCATTCCTATTGGTTATAGGCATGTGAAATTCAGTAATATATTAATGAAGTTCTTTTTGTTTATTTAGCTGAAGTGGATGTCAATAAGAAGGCAGCAATGCGCAGTAAAGTGAATGAGTACATCAGACGTGCAGAGGACCTTAAGAGGATAGTGTATGCTAAGGAAGAACCTGGAGTGGGAGAACAGCTACAAAGTTACCAGAAAATGGGAACAATAGATTTTACTGAATTGTGTATGTAAAAGTTCTGATACTTTAGCACAAAAATTTAAGTGATATATAGTCAAATCCTTGTATATCACTGCTCTGTGTTCCACCCCCCTTGCATTGCACGTATGACAGTCTTAGAACGGAAATTCTGTGTGTAATTTCAAAGGGAATTCCCCAGTAAAGCACCATCCACTAAATTCTATAGAAATATGAAAGTACTGTTAAGCATAGTCAAGTATAATACATTGCCATGCCGTGGTTCCACTGTCAATTCTTTTTTCTGTCTCATTGTTTTGTTGTCTTTTTTCCTGTCTCATTTTTTTGTTGTGTCTTATTGTAGCACCACTGCCACCTGGTAAAAACCCATTTGCATTCAAGTTTTGTGGTAATGGCTGATGATCAGCTCACTGAACATTTCGGTATCTTTTTAATTCCTGCTAAATTACTTGAACAGTTGTTTTTTTGTACTGACTTCATTATATTTTCTGTAGGTCATTTATGTACTGGGACTCCTGCAATGATAGCAGCACTAGAAATTGCCTCTTCCGCAGAACAGTATGTAGCAGAGGGTCATTATCAGAAAGCCCTGGACAAATTTCAGTCATGTCTTGGTATCTTGATACCTTTGCTAAGCAATGAACCAAAAGGTCACAGACGTGATCTTCTTTACAGCCAGATTCATCTCTGGATGAAACAAGCTGAAAGTACAAAAGCACTGCTATGTGTTTTAGATTTGGATGATGCCAGTATTCCAGAAAACAAAGGTAGGAGCTTCTGTGTACATTTGGAGAAGGCAGAAATAAATGTGTTTGTCAGTCTTTAAGCACAAAATTATGTTCTAATATGTGAGTTATTACATTTCAGTTCTTTATAACCATCTGAATTAACAGGCAACATGAAGTCAGGAATAGAATATCCACAACATAGTTAATCAGACAGAATTGTATTTATTTAAATAATCCAACTTAAATACAACCTTAAACAAGCTCCAGGACTTTTAAACCTTTCCATGCTGTAAATGAGATGACTTGCTAAGCAATCAGGCTTTTTTGCTTTAATATTTAATATTTTTAGTGTGTCAATGAAAATAAACTTTTCATTTCATGACACATAAAGTTACAGCTTCTTGCTAAAGGAAATTCTTAGTTATCTTATGAAATACAGAGACAAAGAAGTCTTTGATTTTCATCCCCCCTTGCCACCCTTTCTTGAAAGTCCTCAGTTGTTTTTTGTATATCCCCTCGAAATAAACAATAATAATATATATTATGCATTCGTTCTTTATCATTGTTATCTCAGTTTCAGTTATTGGACTAGATCTGTTTGATATGAACTAGAACATTGGTATATCAAATTGGTAAATCTTCAAATTATTCAATTTTTTTTTAAACTTATTGTCCCTATATCTTTCCATGACCATTTTGTTCAAAGTTGTACAGTATTATGCATCAAGAAAATTTGCCAGTCAGTGTGTAGATTTTTGTTGTTATGGACATATACTGCTGCATGTAAAAATTTATGTAGAATGCCACTATGAAAATTTTACAGTTGTATAGTTCATATAGATTAAACTGGACATATCTTTAATCATACAGATTTATTACTGTAATTTAAGTGATTTTAAAATTATGATGATTTCAGTTCTGGAGCCATAATTAATTGTACTGCTACATTCCTAAGAAAAGGGGGGTGTATACACTTGACCTCCAGAAGTATAGTTTTATTTGAATAATATTGAAGAGGAAGTCAGTTTTATCATATTTATAGAAGGTTAAGTTGCAGAACTTGAAACCCCAAGATATTAATGAATGATTTCTCCTGTAATTTCAGAACTTTGCTGTATCCAGTAACTTTCCAGAACCATATAAAATCTAGTCAAGATTATATACTTCTACACTTTTGAAAATCATTTCTGGATTTGAAGGTTGTGATAAAGCATTTTGGCATCTTATAGAGATGCAAGTATTTGTTTACCTTTTCTGTGAGTATATACATGAAAACCTAGAATTTTATTGGAGGTACACCTTTGCTGCCTGTTGGTCTCTATATTATTTGAGTGTGTTTTTCATATTTTTCAATACAGCCACATTCTTAAGGGTTTAATTGTGTTTGTTATTAATTGAAAAATTAAGGGCAATGTAGTAAAACCAGTTCAAAAATAATCACAAAATATTTTCTTTACAATTTGGATCCCTTTCAGTATACATTTCATTAAGTTAATACTCTGGAGTTTAGTCTGTTCACCGTTATATGGCCTATGCTGTTGTAGTAAAACCATATTAAGAAGTTCCTATTTAAATGACGTCATATAACAGATCTTGTCTATTGCCTTATCCAAAGAATTTGCCACATATAACTTTCAGGCAGTTCAGCTCTTTCCAGAAGTTTCGCAAGTGTTTCATTTTATTTAATGTTTCTTGTAGTACCTGTCTCTTTCATTATCACTTCCCCTCCTATGCAACATCAAAACTTCTGAAGTGAAGTGTGAGTGAGAGGATTCTTGATTTTTTTGTGCCAGAAACTTGGGTCTCAGAATTTAGTGGTTTGAGTAAGAAGGTGCTGTGATCTGTACATCTAGAGCAACTCTGGACATGCAGCAGTAGTTTACCTAAGGCATCTTGTGTCCAAATGAACCAAATTCCTCTCTTCTTTTATACTCTTAAGTTTTCACATTACCAGATTCTTACAAGTGGAGGATTTTGAAATATCTAATTTTTCATGATTCCATGTTCTGCATGGCACTGTTTGAATAAAGTTTGAGAATGCTGACCAGCCTACAACTTAGGTGGCTTTGACCTTAAGTATATGCTTTTAGTATAATTTTGTTCTATATAAATTAATTTCATATTTCTGGCTGCTTTATAGTGGGCCATAAAGTGTGTGTGTATGTGGAAAATAGCATGCAGTAAGTAAGTGGCCCTTTTCCACAGTAATGCACTTTTAAGAAATTGTTGCACATTTTAAGACCCTTTGTGGTAAAGCCTTAATCACTTTTTCTGATTCTTTCCACAACTTCATTCAAAGTGATGGCCCGCGTCTGAAATAGTGATGTATTGGATACACCCTAAAAAATAACTGAAGACATATACGATACTGATGATGACTGTCTAGTTAGTTGTTGTGCCATGTATTCTGGTAGAAGTTTGCTGCTATTTCAGGGGTTCTTGCTACCAGTAAAACTTCTACCATACTACATTGTGCAGCAACCCATAAGACAGTTATCTTGCAGTATGAGATGTGACACCATTTTGCTGGAAACATGTAGTATGGCTGTTTTGTGTCAGGTGCCTGTCTGACTGGTGGTGGTGTGTGTCATCACAGAGGAATCCCATAATTTGGATGTATGGGTGGCTAGGGATTCCCCAAGATAACAGTGATAGTAACCAAGGATGCCTGGGGATTCTCCACATGCAGAAATGTGTGTGAGTTCTACATGTGAAGTGCTAGTTATTTTATCCAAATTAAACTAAAACTGGAATACATCAACAATTATAGTAAAACTATCCAATATAAAATTTTATTAAACTCTGTTCAGTTATTCTTGAATTTTTACATGGCATAGCGAACAGGCACATTTTTGCAACTGTTAGTTGAAAATGTTTATAAAATGGCTTTTTGTTGTGATAGGTATAAAAGCTAGTAGCCAGTGGTGAATGATCCAGTATGGCAAAGAACGTGCTGCCAAGCCACTAAAATTTGAGGACTATAAAAATAATGTACAACAGCAGCATTTTATTTTTGTTACAATACAATTGCAATAGGAAGGGTGACTGAGGGTCCGAAATTGGCACCCCTGACCCATTCCGATAATGAAAGAAATTTTCACATCGCAGCTGTTTTCTACTATGTAATCGAATATAGTCGAGTACTCTAAAAATGATAGTTGAACTGCGTGTAACTGCATTCGACCAATGATCGTAGCCATGTTCTGTAGATAATACAGATCGAAGCATTTATGTATCGACCAGGAATGAAGTTTGTTGAATTGCGGAGAGATGTCACTTGAAGTATCTTTACGTTACAACGAATCTTTACCTTACGTGACAAGCCGATGATTCTCCCACGGAGACAGGTTCACAGCTGAATGTGCACGAAATGGGAATTGGCGATATTGCCTTTCGAATCGTGCATCTCTCACGCGTTCAGTCTTGTTTATAATCTGTCATTCATAATGCTTGGAACTGGTTGAAAGTTCAACCTTCTAAGCCACCCACTAGTGAGATGATTTCTTTTTTCCTTTGAAGATGATAGCATGTTGCTTTGTACTACCCTTCGAGGGGTCTCCAGGCATAGACTAAGAGGGTAGGCTCTAACCTTTAGAAACTTCACCTGGCTCGTTAACATCGTTCTTAAACATATGGGTTCATAAAACAGCGCACAGATAATGGAAGACTTTCCCTGTTGCAGGTTTTATTGTAACTGGTAAAATATATTTAATCCATGTGCTTTATAACACGGTGATGAACCTAAGGGCTTTATAAAAGTAGGGATTTCTTGGTCTCCGCATATAACATTTCAACGATGTTTCTGTATTATAGAGTTGGTTAAACATTGTGGAAAAATTAATAGTCTAATTCCACGACCTTTTCAGAGTTTCCAAAGTGTTTCGGAAACCTGTTGTCCATCTACGCGTTTGTCTGTGTCCATGGTTCAACTGTGAATATCGATAATAAAGATTGACTGGCAACTGTCATCAGCAATACCGATATGGCGCTCGTGTAAACCTGTTAGATGATAATAACAGTGACGCAATTCAAAGTAGGATCCTGAAGTTTTGTGTAGTGATATTGTGAAGTATGTAAGACTGTTATTAGAACAAGGTTAGGATCATATAAGATTAGAAAAATGTACTCTTTCGAGTACGCTAACATTCCAGACGTGTTCTTTTCGCCCGTCCAGGGGTTGGTCTAAATCCTAATGGTGGTATTCCGGGTGTGCGTAAACCGAGCGAGGTCAAAGATATGAATTTTTAATTATCGAATGGGCAGGGTACGGGAAAGGAAACCCGGGACCAAAGCCACTAGAACAGTAAGCGCAGGGTTTTTGGCCACACTGAAAATGCATGCTGGGGAATGGCCTGGGTTTGTAAAACCTCGGTGGGTGGCATGCCGGATTCTGAGCATACCTACGTGGAAAAGACCGAGGGTTTCCCCGTGGTGTGCAGGCCCTATAAGTGTCCTAGCCCCTTTGAGGGCAGTTCCTGGGGTGGCTTAAGTTGTGGCGGTGGAAGTCCAGGGCTGTCCAATTGCAGCAATGCCAAGGGTGTGGATTGTGAAAGCCGTGAGGAGAGGGGT
>NW_019059805.1:670539-704501 GCF_000696155.1 Zootermopsis nevadensis
ACGGCGGAAAGACGCTGTAGACAGACAGACAGATATGTACGGGTCCATTCGGTGAAGAGCACCTGATACCGTATTTACCCGATTTTAAGACGCGCTTTCTTCACATTTCAAAACTTCTGAAATCAGGGTCGTCTTACGTTTGATGGCATCTAAGAATCGATATAGATAACCTACCAGTAGATTAAGGGTGCGTCTTAAAATCGAGGATGTACGGTAATAGAAAATGATTACGTCGTGATCGCGCGAGATATTTTGTAGTTGCAACTCAGAAATTGTTGTATCTTGAATTTTTGTTAAAAACAGGGTTAGAGTCGAGTCAGTGCGGTTCAGGGCGGAGCCTTGATTGCTGCTTTCTGAGTGTCTGTGAACGTCCTGGTACTTATTTTGAAAACAGTACTATCAAACATAGTACGAAGTATGGAACTTGTAGTTTGTTTAATTCTGACCTCTTGGTTTGAGGAGAAAGTGCCATCCCCTTTAAGTAGCTAGGCCTGAGTGCATTTCGTGAGCTTCTTATTGTGTTTAGCGATAAATCCTCTCTTTTATTATGATTTAGGCCCACTTTTTTCAACTTAGAACTGCGTTCTAGACCGCCTTGGCACTTATATTTTTAGGACTACATCCAGCCGGTAGTACCAGGTGTATCTTTCGTCCTAGACGGTCCGGCCCCTTCCACCCAAATTATCAATATTTGACACTAACTGACCGATTTTCATTAAACTTAGTATGTAAAGGAGCCTTCTGTGCCACTAGAGAATTTCCCACCTACGCACATTTTAACTGTCAATCGTCGATATTAACAACATGGAGTCTGTGCGAACTTGTCAAGCAACATTATGCCATTCAACATAGGGTATTGTGGTTTCGTACGATGCTTGATCTTAGGAAATTATGAAGATCTAACTTCTATGAAGACCTTTTTTTATAAAAATATAAAATAACAGTAAGACGACGGCTCGAAATATTTTAGTAAGGTAATGAACTTTGCGTGGTATATTTATGTTATAAAGACATCTGTTAATAATATACGAGGGGCTTCAAACCTACACTGTTTAGTTCTTCGGAACCCTGATATGCGTCATTCTAGTGATGATACGTTTAATGTTGTCTCATTATATTGAATCATTTATTTGCTTGACAGAGTCGTGTGCTTAAAATAAATAGTCCAAAAGGAAAATAATTCCTTAGGCTTATATAATCTTTTCATCTTCTTCGGCCTTCTATCTATCATCTTTATCCTCATCACCGTCAAAGCAATAAAGAGTTTGGCTGTTCGGTCGAATTTGATCGCCAAACGTATCGACTGCAGCTAAAATGGACGTCGCTGCGCAGCTGTAGGCAAACGCATTAGGTACAAATCGTCTTTTGAAGATTATTTTACTAACAGAGTGCAAACGTTGCCTTCTGTAATGCTGAGATAGGATTAATAAAGTAGAAGGTGGCTGTTAAAATTGTCCGGTCTAAATGAAAATTTAATTTTTTTTTTGTAAAATTATCCAATAAGAATTTTAATCAAAATCCCTTTATCTATTTTCGAGTTGTTTTATACTTGCCGACAAACGGACAGACGGAAAAAGCGATTTTGACTGTGTGAAGCCCAGTGGGAACTATATACACCGCCTGCTTTAACAATCAGTAACTCTGGCTTTTGTATTGATGGGTTACGTATGATTCTCAGTGCAAACGGCCATTATTTCCTTGAATAACATTAACCTTGTTTTTTGTGATGGCGAAGTGCTGTTTTTTCTTAGGTACGGACAGAATTCCTAAATATTATTAGACAAGCTGCAGCTTCAAAGAGCTCTCTGCCAGGTTTCATTTAAGGAAATAGTCGCTGTTTATTCTGAAAATTATACCAAATACACAAATATAATTTGTGCGGAAAGTTCAGAGCTATTTGTGTTAAAACAAGAATGACATATAATGTCCACGTTGTGCTTTGTATGGTTAAACTACACGGAGAAGCTTAAACAATATTCTCAGAGATAAAATCGAACCTCTGGCTCCAGCGAGCGACCGGTCTAAGATAATGTGTATTAACTGCATGACCTCCGAAATTAGTTTCCTTTGTGTTTATAAAAATATTTAAATTAGATTAAATTAATGTAAATATGTGCAGTTAGATTTTACTTGTTTATACTGCATCGCACAAGAAGAAGTTTCCATTTTAAAATTAGCTGTCATTAAACATAAGTGGGTATTAAGAGTCAGATAAACTTCAGAAACTTGTAGTCGATAGTTGCAGAACTGAGGGTTTACGAGTGGACCCATTAGTGGCCCATTTCTCCACAGAAGCAGTTTCACCCAGCGCAACAATAATAGAGCAATGCTACCTAAATTGCTTTAGTTTCGATTCAAGACAGTGACGTAAGAATAACAGAAGTAGCCGGGCACAGACGAGACAGTATTAGCGATACATGCATAGAACAAACCGAAATACGTCACTGAATTTCATAATGTATCTGTCATTCTGTTACTATTATATGTATTCGGTGAAGGAGCTGGACCCAGCCTGGCTATTAAGCCGTCTACAACCGCCTACGAAATTCTGTTCAGGCTATGTGCTTAACATTAGAGACAGAGAAGTTGCCGTACCTTCGCGGCGATCTGATTCATTCAAAAAGACTTTTGATAGCAAAATTCTATCTACATGACTTGATTCATTCTACTTTTTTACCTACGGCACATTCATTAAACAATAGTAATAATTCAAATAATAATTTAATTAGTTATTATTAGTGTGCTGTATCAACAGCCAGAAGGCCAATTACAGATAATAACAATAATAATAATAATAATAATAATAATCGCATGGAACGATTACAATAAACATGTCAGTGACCTGATTCACTCTCTGACCTTATTTACCTTCATACAATGCATTTATGTCGGTCCTATGGTGTTCTGGATGCAGTGGGGAATTCCTGCCAAGTATTCAACTCCCAACAAATATGTCTGCTTCTTACAGTCGAGGTATACGACTCACAAATTGTGTGTATAAATTAAAAGACAGAGACAGCATCCTTTAAAAATTACACAGCTATAAAAGTGTGAGTACTTGTCTGCGGAAGTCACAGAAGGATATGAACGCAATTGTTTTAGTGATAAGCAAAACAATAAGTAGACCGATAATGTACATCAGTGAACACGAACTTAGGGATGGCCATCTTGGCAGCGTAGTGTTTGGTGTCCCCTTAGGAAGTATTGATTTTACTGTCAGGCTTCAACTAAATTTTGTTGAGTATATTTTGAAGTGTATATTCATACATTTTCTTCAGTTACTAAAACTGATTAAGGCCCGATTGTTAATGCATTATAACATTTAAAACATGTGTGCTTGTATGTACTGAATTACTTAAAATATGCAACTATGTATAAAACATTAAGACAAATGTCATTATCAACTGATATATTTCTGATTAGACATACGCCTCGTTCATGTTCCATATTCTGTATTCAACTCTTTGTTTGTTTTCAGTAGGCAAGTAAGATTAACTTCGGGATCTATTTATTTTTTGTGTATATACTCTACCTTCTCAGCAAATGAATCTTCTGGAATTTTTGTGTAAGTGGTGTCATTTCGTGCACCACAATACGTAACTTTACGTGAGTAAACTCTTTACAACCCAGTGGTAATACGACTTACTTTAAAACGTGAAAATATAATTAAAATATGGACAACGATTTTTTGTGATCTTGAATCTTAGTCTTGTGATGCATATAAAATCATGCATACAAACAAAAACTGTTTACACTTTGAAAAGACACTTAGTGTCAAACGCGTTTCGACCTCAAGAGGTCATCATCAGTGGCAAACAAATTAATTCACATTAAATCATACAATTCATGATGTTCTGTTTTAAGATATTAAATGTTGTTATCATTGGTTGGTGCTCTGTTCGCAAAACTACTGAAATATTTCCTTTCCCTCAGGTTTAACTTTATGACTGCAAAACGCCTGTGTTAATGGATCAGTCAACGTAGTACCCACTTTGATTCAGAATGCATTGTTTATGTCTACCGATCACAGCGGCCGCGTTGTATGACGTGGGGCTTGTCCACTCGAACAGAGAGACTGAGTGTTAGAGGGTTCGAATCCCACTCGCGGTATGGTTGTTTGTCTCTTCCTTATATGTTGCATTATCCTGTATAGGTAGAGGCCTTGATAAGTAAGGACCTCCGTCAAAGGAGTCCTACCAAGTGTCGGAAAGAGGACTCAAAATCTGGCAGAAATATTCTAGAATAATACCAAGGTTCAAGTTGAGCTATAACGCCAAGACAAGCATGCGCACACACAGAGACACATTATTTATGTTTTGTAAGCTCCGAGGTCAAGAAAGAGTAGGAGCTATACTTCCACTCCTCCCAAGCGCCTGCATGGCGTATAGTGGGACAACTTCAATTCTCTTTAAACCGCTACATTTGTATTCTTTAAAATGGGAGGAGATTTGTGCTCAAGCCTATACCAATGCTATTGCTAATTTAATTTTGTGTTCAATTATTCTTAGTTTCTGTTTTTGTTTTTAATTTATCTTATTGTGTTGATTCTGTAACCTGTTGTATCTGTGGGCTAGCACATTAAAATAAAGACTTGAATTTAAGAACTGAATTGAGTTATTGTCATTATCATTGTCAACTCTGCTGTACTTTAAATCGAATAACAATTGTTACTGATACTGAAATAAGTGGCTGGGGCTTGGACGATCAGACTTCGACTCCCAGTAGGAGCAGTGATTTTTCTCTTCGTTACTGCATCCACTCTGGGGCCCAACCAGCATCCATCCAGAGAGTGAGGCCCTGGAACGCCATCCCCGGAGGTAAAGCGGTAGGAGTGTGAGGTAACTATTCACCTTCATCACCTCAGCCATACGTTTTCACGGCATGATGCTTAGGGTAGAGGCAGCTTTGCATTTGTATCATAAGGAATCGCAGTTGTATTGTGTTCCTCTCAAGCTCTGCGTCGTAGCCAAATTGTTGCAATAGTTCTGCTCAAACTGTACTGCAGGATTGCTAGGGGCCCAGCGAGCCGAGGCCAAGCTGAGTGAGACCGACGAAGTTAGTAGGCTAGCTCGGTAGGGGCGACAGAATTTGTCATATGGTACAGTAATTCTCAACCTGTTAGATTGTTCCTTGAATATGATCCTCTAGCTTCAAGGCGTGTACAGAGTGATTAGCAGAGTTCAGTATGTGAACTACAGTGGTCCTGGATTAATATCTACGACTGTGATGCATATTCCCGACATTTTATAGCTTCGTGTTTCACACGGTATATGGATCAGACTGTGGTTAAGTGTTTTTAACCTAATCATCTTTTCTCGGTGTTCTCGTTAAAGAGCATAGACGCTGGCAATCTTTCTTCTTAAATTACGGGCTGCAGGTTGCAATCCTATTGGAAGATAGATGCTTCTTTCTCCAGACGGCATAATACCTATTTCTCATCTCCTTTCATGATTTTATTTCATTACTTTTTTTTTACGAATCACTGCAATTGAAATGCGACTACAGACCGTTTCAAACACACTCGTGTGAATGACGGGTAAAATCACAATACATTCTTCAGCCTTCCTGATCTGTGTAAAAATCCCGAATACAAGGCATATATGATAAAAAAGATGGCTGATTATTGGATTATTTAACTAAGCTATTTTAGTCGAATAGGTTCTACAGAGTCTCCTGCTTCGTATTCCGGAAGTTTCTGGTTTAAATCTAGGCTCGAAGAAGGGATCACTGACTGAGCCCGTCGTGGCTTTCTCAGGCCCTCCTTTCTGATTAAACAGTATAATTTGATGCTTTGTAATCTAAGTTACTTGCAGCGTAAATAAGAGAAATACAACATCTGATACTTGAATTCCAGTTGCGGTCATCTGTGTTGCGACGTTGTGCTGTCTTTTCGGTTGATGACAGCGTTTCGGAGGAAAATATCGCATTCATCTTCAGCGAGGGTACGTTCCTCCGAAACGATGGCAACTACCTACAAGACAACACGACGTCACAACACAGAAGACCACATTAGACTTTTCACCTCCATGAGAACCTCAAATCTCTAATGCTTGGATTATGAAGTGAAAGGAAGCGTCTGTGAACTATTTCAAGGCACTGTCCCATATTTTGATTGGAGACACTGAGGTAAATCACGAAGAATCACAGTCAGAATTGCAGGTCTGTATGCTGCGAACGAACCCGGGCCCTCCTGAGTGTAATGCAATGGTGCTAAATTTTTCTTGAAAAACGACGTCTGTTTTATTGATCACTAATTATTTTAATTGCACGTGACCGTATTTATCACATACAATAATTTCAAAAACCCGGCTTCAATATAAACTCCATTCTGCATAAATGAATGGTGGTTTAACAATTATCTGCAACTGCTGAATTGAACGACAGAAAGGAAGATTTGAGGGACAAAACGGGAGAATCCAAAAACTTCCTGCTGTGCACTTTATTTTTACATGCTCATATTTTCTACGAGAAATCAGGTTAGTGAGCTGAAGTCAGTAGAGACTAGATGCCGTTTTAAAGGAAGTAACCCCATTCATTTTGTAATAAATATCGAGGTAAATGCCACCAATTATGTTTTAAAAAATCCTGTTAGTAAAGAAGTAAACGTATTTTCATACTGTGTGCCAATATATGCCTACCTCTGTCAAATATAAGGTGAAATACATGCGGCTCTATACGTATAGGAGGGTTATTATAACTTAAATTCGAATGTTTCTCCCACTTGTTTGAAAACCTTTTAAATCGGTGGTGTTGGAATTCGTACGTTTTTAACACTTTAGTTCGTGTTTAAAATCTTATTCTAGATTTTTATTTATTGGCACATCGCACAACTCAGAGGTGGATTTCTTTTTGTGTCTGGTGGGAATTAATATGCAACCTAACAAATAAACACCGGACTTTATCGATATTCAGTTAGATTATGTTGATCATTTCTGCGCTTAAAACTTGTGTTACGTTTCAATGGCTAATGAAATATAGGTTTCTAAACAATTCTGTATTTTTAAGTAGTATACGGTCATAATATGCTATGTACAATACACAACGCATGCTGCTGTTTGTTGTGTCCTTAGTTGTGAATTTCTTGGATTGGTACTGATTGCTTTCCACACTGCATGCATGTAATGATTGACCGATTCCTCCTCATAACTGTTTCTTTTAGTAAAAGTTCGGATCGTGTAACATTTCCTTCATGGGAAAGAATTCCAAGGTCACATTTCCAGGCAAATGTACCCGATAATATTCGATTATAACCAGGCTCTTCAGTGTAATCGGGACTTCGGGGAATAGTTGCTTCTTTAATGCTATTAAAGTGCATTTAATTTTAATTTTGTGTTGTTGGAATATAAGAACGAACTTCGTTGGTTAATAAATGCGCTTTTAAACGCCCCCTTTGTGATTTGTTATTTGTATAGAACATAGTATACATACAAACTATGACGAATATCTGTAAGGTCTAGAATACTGCTTCTAGAACATTTATTCTCACCCGTATGGAGGAGCGCATACGGTCGATTCTTCAGTATCTTGGCAATCTTCCCAAAGAGCTAGGAAGTGTGTAGTTTTTGTACTAAATCCTTCGTGGCTGTTGACGCTACAAGATACGGTTGGGTCGTTCTAAATACTATTCGTGCGCATGAGCCTTGAATATGTAGCACATCCATGTTAACAACCGCAATAACAATATCCTATTGCAATTGTTGATTCGGTGAGTGAGTCCAAATCAGAATTGTTATGTACCCTTGAATCGAATTTTGTAAGGGATTTAGGGTGTACCATTTAATTAGGAAATGGAAACAGAAACACGAAGGAATTTAATTAGGCCTATGGTAACACTACTGTGTGTAAAAACATGGACGAAGAGCTCCGCCATACCTGTTTTAAAGTCAGAGAGGGGTGTCTGCAGCGGAAAATGGAGGAGGTTCTAATGCAACCGGAAGCATATCTTACAATGGAGGGTAAACCGGTTTTATAAGGTTTCAGAAAACATTCATGCTGTTTGAATGTTTTACCTGAAAGTGGTTTGTAAATAAGCACATGCGTTCAGCCATGACAGTACTTCAAAATGTTTTCACATGTTCGTCCTTATGTTTTCTTCAACATTTCTGGTTTCAGCAACAAAGAAGCATCCATCTTGGTCTTTGGAGCCTCCTTATGACCTTACTGGTATGGATACGGGCATATTTTCGAAAATATTCGTTAATCTAATTTTCAACTAATTTGAGGTTGGCCGTTGTTAAAATGAAACAATAGTGTTGACATTTGGGATTTCGTGAAAATATGTAGCAATTAATGGAGTATGAGGTTAGGTTAGTGTATAGATCTCAGGAACGAATTGTCGCATTGTCAAATTTTACGATTATAAGGCACGATAAGAAATTAATACTGTTTATCGTTTTAAAAATGTAATTCTTACAGCCAAAGCCAAACGACAAGTGATCATGGTCCTGAAAATAACTTGTCGAGTCACATTTTAGAAATGTGATCCCAAAATGGATGCGTATGCACACATTCGCAAAAGACCTTGGAATTATATGTTCTAGCCTCAATGCGAGGTACATAAAATTTCTTATGACGTCATCACAATGATGGCGTAGTGTTTTTATTGTAGCCACATGGCATTCTGTGATTGGCTAGTGCCTTGCTATGACTGCCATTTGACGAGAATGACTCACAGGTGGAGAAAAACGGGTATTGAGAAAATGGATGCCCTGTATGCGAGGCTAGGTGGGGCATTTCCCTTTGGCTTTCAAATCGAAGGGAAGAAATGTGTGACGTTCTGTACACGAATAGAAAAAGTGGGCATTGCTATACGTACGATAATTTTATTAAGTGTTGTGTTATCGTGTAATAGTTACACAGGATGTATCATAGTAAAGAAGAAGTAGCTGTTATATGCTATTACTGTTTATAAATGTACAGTCGCTTTCCTCATTTCAATTGTTAGATGGCTGAAGCGACGTGAAAGTATAATGGCGTTACCCTCAGTTGCCGCCTTGCCGACCAGCGCGAAGCCAACGACAACATTGCCAGGTAACAGTACTTAAATAAAGAAACGTTACGAATAATGTAAACAAAAAGAGATCTGTAATGTAGTATTGATGATATTTTAATTTTCGACAAGTCACTTAGCTATTAATATGTGAATTCAGTTTATCCAATGGTATTCGTTTATCAGAAAGGACTTTCGTCGCGAAAATTGTTCAGCAGAAAACGACGTCAGTGTTTTAGGTTTATGTGCTGATTTTCAACCATTACTCGTTGATGCTTATTAAACGTTTATGTATATAGGGCACAAAACATTGACCTCATTATTATATCAGTGCACATGTCATAAAAATTGCAGCATCTGTCAAACGAAAACATATTCTGCCTGGAGTTGCATCAAACACGATCTGAAGTGTGATTTGAAATATTCTATTAATGGTAATGCTGCTGCTGTTGTTACTTGCTCATAGCAGGTTTGTGTAACTGGATGAAGGAAGTGAAAATTAGGTTATAACTTTGTGTCTGATATTTCAGACAACTTTGTTGTTAAAATGTTTTTCCTGATAACTGCATGTGTGAGGGGTGTAGTGTTTACATTCTTGTAGTGGATGTTTTTTACAAGCAAATGAATGAATAACTAAGTAAATAAATATAAATATATTATGGTACTAATAAGCTGCTTATTTTGTCTAGGCTTCGAAAACGTGACAGTTAAACAAGAAAGACCAGATGAGGCAGAAATCCGAGAATTGGCAGCAAAAATGGTGGAAGCAAATAAGGCGAAGATGGCTTCCAGTACAGCGCGTGCTGGTGGTCAAATGCAACAACAGGTTGTGCAACCAGGACAGCCCGGGATAATGAACTACCTAACAAGGGGTTCAAATGGTCAAACTAAACCAGGTAGTGAGAAGGACAGTAAATCTGGGACAGGGGGAGAATCTGACAAAAAGCCACCATGTGATGAAGATAGTGTGAGAGGCAGGTTTGGTTGGGTAACCCTTGGTAAATGTCATATCCCTTATATCTTCCGGTATGGTGAAAAGTACTGTGCAGTGCGGATGGTAGAAATGAAACTCCTTAATAAGTACCTGAGTTATCTACATTCAGACATTTATAGCTGCACCTGCATTCGTAGTTATTACATTACGGATACTGAAGCAAGACTTTTGAATGAGGTAAATGTGAGACACTGTGAAAGTCAATTTGGGCGAGATCCTTTTACATCCAAGGACTTAGTTGTGCGTTTGCAGGATGCAGGAGAGTTTTATAACTTTCTGGATGTGTGTTACAACAAACTTCTTCTTAGCTCAAGCAATCCAAAGGACAAATGTGGTTTTATCCGCATCAATGGTGAGTCTGTGGTACCATACACTGTGCGAGATGGATTTAAGTATGTCCCACTTTTCTATTTTGAAGGTGAGACAGATAATTTGAAACTTAAAGCAGAGAAGCTAGAAGGCTGGGACCTGGCATATTTAAAGTTTTGTTGTAAAGTGCAAGGAATTCGCAACGAACTGTTTGCCAGTGAGACATGTTCAGTTATAAGTTTGAGTGATATTAAAAGTTACTTTCCACCAGGGACTGTGTTTGAAGATTACTGGCCAAGCAAAGTGGTAGATTCACAGCTTCTGCTTGCCAGCAATAAAGGTAATGCAGCTGTGACGAGTGCAGGAATGTGGACTAAGCAGCCTGGTTTGCCACCAACACAGCAGCAGCAACAGCAACAGCAACAACAGCAACAACAACAACAACAACATTCCACCATTGCAAATACCACTCCTCACCATCAGGTGGCAGCTGGTAATAAAGTAGTGACTGTTCCCTCTCAACCTGCCACACAACAACGGACATCTACCCTTTCTTCTGCCACTATGGCTCCTCCAGTCAATATGAGTGCAGCAGCTGTTCAGGCAGTGTGTAATGGCTGGGCAGGTCTTGTTGGTGGGCAACCAGCATTTCAGCCAGGGATGGTTCCACAACCTGGACAAGTTATCCGAATGTCACAGCCACCCATCCCAATGCATAATGTAAGTTTATTTTTTTAACCGAGTTTTATTTGACTATAATAATATAATATAGTATGGTAGCAATGCAAGTTTGGGTGAAGAAGAAATTCTTTCCACTATATTTGCCGATATTTTAGGTTAAAGAACCTGATGACAGTTTATAATTTAAACTACAACAAAACAATCAAGTCTAATATCGTGCTTTAGCACACTGTTGTGGTATTTAGGAAATAAATAAGAATGATGTAGTATGTTTATTGTTGCCTTTGGGGTTATGGTGCTGTGTGGTCTTTAGGTGGTTACCAATGTTCAGGAGGTGTTTAATGCCTCTGTCTTGACTTCTACATGTACAGTCATCTTTTAAGTAAAATACATGTTTATTGTCAACATTGCATTCTTATTTTCTGAGTCTTCTGTACCAGATCAATTGACAGTGTTTTATTTAATAAAACGTTCTGTAACACAAGAAAAAATGTATAGTCAACATGGCCAAGTATGGAGTACTAAAAATTACCTTATTTTGTATGAGCACCTGTTACACTCTTTAAATAAGTGTGGTATGGAGTTTCAACTCTTCTTGTAATGTAATGATGCTTGTAAAAAGAGACATTTTAATCACTCAGCTATCCACATTTCCATACTTGGCTGATGCATGCTATGGACAATTCAGGAAAGTTTCAGTTTCCAGTGGTTATGAACAATAAATAATGCTACATGTGTTTGTTTTATAATTCTTTGGACCAGTTTTAAATGAAATATAATATGTTTCTGATGGCTTGTTTTACTTTTTGATCACTCTGTAGCTTTATACAATACATATTTATATTTCTGATTGGTTGTTTGACTTTTTGATAACTGTGTAGTTGAGTGATGATGGTAGACAAATACTTTTGAGATTATACGGCAGTGACAGTTTGATAACTGAATTTTAACCTAGAAGAATCTTTCAGCTGATTTTATAGTTCATGAGTTATTGGTGATAAGTGCATTTCTGCATATGCTGCATCATGGATATTTATTCTGACAAGTTGGTGTTTTTGTTATTGTGGACAGACTTGTTTGGACATACTGTCTTTCTTACTCCATTAGCATAATCTACTGACGTTACTAGGAGCACATCAAACCTAACCTCCATCTTGTTTAATTTCTATTGTTCATACTACAGTATTAATATTTTTATTTGTAACTTTCTTTTCTCCAGCTTGAATGAACTTAAACTGAAATAGTAAGTAGGTTGGGTAGGTGTATTAGGCAGTAATGAATCATATGTTGTCATAGTCAATCATTACACATGCTAGTTGTAATGTCATGTATAGATGGTAGATGTGCTGTAAAAGAGTTAAATGTTCCTTCTTTCACTTATAATAATGAGGAAAGGATTGAACAAATTGACAACCATACATAGAGACCTAATCAATTTCATTTGTTTGTTTCCCTTGTAATCTTAATGTGTTCACTTGCTAGTGGTTGCTTTTTTTAACACAGTATATATCTGCAGCAATCATTCTATTTTTTATAAGGAGTAAAATATCTTGGAAATTTCTTTGAAAGTTTTTAATGTTATGTTTCCAGCTTAGTCCCACCAGCAACAATGTTGCGAGATCTTATAACCCAGTTCGGCCAAGGCCTGCTCCCCAGTATTACCCACAGGTGAGGAAACAGTGATCAGTTTGATACAATTTGTTTATATTAGAAATTGAAGAAACTGTCTGCATTTGCACCTGGTTGTAAAGAATGCATGAATGTATACCACAATTACTTGTTTCACTCTTTTTTCTCTTGTTTGCAGAGAGCCAGATAATTTTTTGACCTCAGAGTTCTGTAGTTCATTGTCTAATAAAAAATTATTGTGTGTGTTTTGTGATGTAAGGTAGCTATTTTTCTTCATGCAGGTTATACTGTTTTTTAAATTGTGTGCAGGTCACACAACACTTTGGTGGGCTGTGGGTTGCAAACCCCTGCTGTTGAAGTTGTGTCAGTGCTGTGTAGGTATTCGCAAGTGTCAGCTATGTTTCGGAAATTTTTCCATAAAAAAATGTTTTTTCTTTAAATTTCATTATTATTAGAGATGGAAAAGTTACACTATAGTTGTCAATTTTTATAGTTAAATTATAGGTTAAAAATTATCAAGTATTATTTCTTGGTCCAGGTGTCCTTGTCTATGCCCATGGCACCAACACAGCAGAGTCATATGGCAGTAGCGCAACCCCCTCCACTAGTCAGGGTCACAGGGGCACCTCCTACAATAGGGTAAGTGTTTTCACAATTTTGCAATAATTTGTTTTGACTGTATTTTCAAGATGCCCCACAGATACAGAAGTTTGACTGTCATTGGCATGACATATTCTTTGCCTAGTTAGTGTAATTTTTGGATTAAGGCCATTGATCCACTGCACACTGCACATTGTGTTTTTCAGGTGATACACCATGTTGTGTTCCATATGTGCATTATTGATACAGTGGGCATGTTGAATAGATTTAATGTGGAAGTACAGTATATTTTAGACTGCTAATCACAAGGCTTTTATTAGAACTCAGAATACCTATACACACTGTCTGTTACTCTGATATGATCTTGGCAGTGTGGACAGACATCAGCTAAACATATGGGCTTTGTCAAAAATAAGAGGCTTTAAATGTGCATTGTGTTTTCTCAACTGGAATACATCAGTTTCTAGCCACAGACTTGCACCATATACTTCAGCATGTCCCCACATTGCCAAGGTTAAAGGTTTTCTCTTGATTTACAAACAGTTACTTATTAATATGACATAACTATCAAAATAACATCTAATTTACAGTTGCAGGTAAATGTTAAAAACTGTAGTTATCCTGCATTGTTCATCATTTTAGAAACATTTTCAGAGGTCCCTATCACATGTTAATAAATCTATGAAAAGTTTACAAATAATTATATTTCTTAAATTTTTTATATGTTTGTGTCTATTAGCATGTGATTTGTGACTATATAGGTAATTATAAGCTAAAGCTTACTTGTTTTATCCTATTTTTAAAAACCTTTATGTCTTGTTAGGTATTATACGTTAACTTTTAAATTGACAATATACTCTCCTGAAATTCAAAAATGTATAGTGGTATTTTGTGTTTATGTGGTGTTTTCAATGTTGCTTTATAGTTTTATTTTCATCGTTATTTTGCATAGTTGTGCTGTCTGGTGGGTTATGAATTATTATTGGCTGCAAATATAATAGTTTTTGTTGAATTCATTTGGATTATCGGTGTTCAGTAAACTAAGTAGCACAACAGAAATCACTTTCATTACTATAAGAGGCATACCTGGTGTGCAGCAAAACCAGAGTGATGCTGATTTTTTTTGATTATGAGGATATTGTGCTTCACGGAGTGAATGTATTGTGTTAAGCTGTCTCTCGTGCAGTGCGTAATGAATGGTGACAAAAGTAGGAATCTTGCAAGTGAGAAATTTACTCTCAAACCTAATCCACTCACTATTTTCTGCTATAAAATCAGTAGTTTATAATTCTGCCACCTCATCTTTGAGATTGCTTGTTATTGAAATACTTTACCTGAGGCGTGCTGGCAAAAGCAGCACTGGATTGGAGGTGATATTGACTATCGCACAGTTGCCGGTGAAAGGGTTAAATTAAAGAGGTTTTCTTATTTGAAATATCTCCGTGGGCAACATAACACTGCATCACGAGCTACAGGTTGGACAGGCCTCTTCTAATATATATATATATATATATATACATTGATGTCACGATATAAAAGACAGTGATGCTCAAGTTGCCAATTAAATTATTTGAATTATTGTACTTGGTCTTTAATTATTAATACTATAGTATTGTTTGTGGAGTGAAGTGTATTATCAGTTTAATATACTCTGGCTAGCCGCAGTGGCCATGCGGTCTGAGGCATGGACCTCGTGTGCCTGGCCGCTGGGACCGTGGGTTTGAGTCCCACTCAAGGCATGGATGTTTGTCCGCGTCTTTCTGTGTTTGTATAGGTGGAGGCCTTGCGTCAGGCTGATCACTCATCCAAGGAGTCCTTCCATTGTCCAAATAGATCAAGAATGAATAAATAAAAACCTTGACACCTACGGGTAAAAGAGGATTAGAGAAAAAGAGAATATTCTCTGCTGCTTAATTCCATCCAAAAATGTGTACTTTTATGTCTGCACCCTGAAATGAGACACCCATTATAAGCTTGTTTTACAGAAAGTTTCTCACTGTACTGCTGCCACAGTAATTAGGTCACTGAGTTTATTAAATAAGGAAGCCTGCTTTTCTTGAATTTTCCGTGAGATTCTGTTTGCCGTCATCAAATTATGGTTAAGAGTGTAATAATTCGTCTGGGAAGTGAACTGATTTCATAGTGTGTATTTGATGACTAGCTTATGAACAATGCAGTGGATCTCTGCAATGTTTTGTACATGTTATTATGATCAATTTGCTCCTAGTTTTTAGCATTAGCCATCTCTAGTGGTAGAATCTGTTGTCCTGAGTGTATGAGTCTGCCTGCTCCTTGACATCCTATTTTACACATGCACTGTCTCTTTTAGTTATCCTACATATGGAAAGGATGAGTGGTAAGTGATTCACTGGAGAACTGTGTTTAAAATACATAGTAAAGAGCAGGGTGGTCCAGTAGATGAATATTCATGCAATTATCTTACATCATGTAATGGTTGACCTTTAAGATGCTTTTGTGACTGCTTACTTTTGCTCACTTGTGTCATATTTGTAAGCATGCAGTGTGGGATGGTGTCATACTAGTACAATTTTCTCTTACATTGATAGCATTTTCTTTCTAAGGAAAAGAGTACTGGTGTTATTTGTTATATTGTAGAGTACAAGGCACTTTTTCGTGAAAAATTCTGCATGTCTTATAAGTCAAAGGTGTATTCAGGCAGATATTTTTCCTAAAGTTTTCCCCCTAAAGTCTGTTTGAGTCCTATAGTCTAGAACAGTGGTATTCAACCTGGGGTACGCGAAGACATCTTAGGGGGTACGTGAAATTAAAAAAAAATTTTTTTTGATAAACATTGAATAATAGGTAATGTAATTTATTTAATTTATTTCAGATGTAGATTATATACTGACTTATAACTTATATAACTTGAATTATACACCAACAACTTTGGGGGTACAAAGTTGAAGAGAAATTATATCTGGGGTATGCGAAAAAAAAAGTTGAATACCACTGGTCTAGAAAATACTGTTATTGTTGAATTTGTGTTTATTTTGAATACAAAATTATGTAATTTTAGTGATATAAATTTTCCAAACATTATCACAAGTAGTTAAAAGGTAATGGACTTAAAAGATTTTGATTTTTGTGGGCATGTTTTTGTAGGAATTGTGTTTGAAATAAACACATTTCAGTAAAACTGAATACAGGCAAAGTGTGATCAATAACAAGATTCAATATAAAGTTGGATAGCAGTGAAAAAGAATATCTCTTGTGTTACGACTCAAACCTGTAACATTATACTTGTCAATAATGTATCATGAGTTACTAAATTAGGAAAATTACAGGCAGAATTGAATTGGATTTTTAGGCTTATGCTATATAGTTAAGTTGCAGACTGCTGATATTCTTATACTGTTAAAGGATCCGTATTCAGGGTACATTTGCTATGGGTTTTTGTGGTTGTGATTTTCAAATTTGTGACTAGTTGGCTGTCTTCAATTACACATTCTTGAACCTAATTACTGCAGAGGTAAAATTAGTAAAGTTACATCTGAAGTTCAGAAGGCTTTTCTGACTTCAGCAAGCTTGTAAAGTGTATGATGTACCAGAATACACATAACATTCTCTTTCATTCCTTGCAGTGTGCATTTAGAGGCATTATATCTGCTTTGTTTAGTAGTTCCTAAGTTGCCACCAGATCACAACACCAGATTGTGTAACTCGTGTGTTTACTCATTCGTAATTTTGTTATTGCCACTCGTAGGATGTTCAGAAGTATGATTTTGAGGTCGTGCAGAATAACACTCACAGTATCCATATCACGTTTAGTCCATATCTGGCCAGTGGTTCTCACAGTTAAATCGACTGGATGGACAGACAGACATGACCAACCCATAATGCGTTCTCACTGTGCACTTAATGCAAAGAACGCGTAAAAACTACACTTGAAATACCAGCCCTCTTCAATTTATTGTTGTTAATGTTGCTAGTTTGTACTTGCACTACATCCTAATTATAGTATGGAACTTGTTTTAATATAGAACTATTTTGGAATCCAAAATTTGGGTACAGTGTATGTAATTCTGAAAATGGCCTCGACTGTGTGAACTGTGGTACATTGGGGAATGCATGTGACTCAACTAGCTTGTACTGTGCGTAAAAATGGCAAGAGATTATTAAAATTGTGTGTTTACTGTGCCATTTGTACTTCCATTATCTATAAACTATTATTTAGCCCTGAAGATGAAGGCAGTACGATCCTCTGAGACATTGCAAACATTTGGTATTCAACTACAAGTTCACAGTATTATAACCCAGAAGACTATCAACTTAATTCATATTCTTTGCATAAGCCTTGCGAGAGTTTTTGGCTAAAATTAGTTAAATTGTAAGAATAGATGGAAGCTACTATGACTTGAACACTGAATGTTGTTTTTATGTACTATATAAGTAATTTCTGTTTGTATATAGTTATTTTTATTGAAATTGTTCACAGATACATAATACTGATAGCTTAACCCGAAGTTCGTACCAACCAATGCATACAAATTAGATAACTTTTTTCTGCCAGTGTTGTACCCATGGATGTGCATGCGCAGAAACATTAGGTAAAAACTTTCATTGTTGGTCTTATGGGTTTTAACACCATTTGGACATGTAGGTAGGTAGCATCATTTCATAGGAACATACTACCTCCACCTTTAGCACTTTGATATCTGCCTACAACAAGTCTTCATGGTGATATAACCCAGATGACCAACATCATAATATTCTCTGCTGTGAGAGGCTCAGATCTATTTTATGGGGCTGTAATTTTATTGACTTCTCGAGGAAGAATGCTGCTAGACGCCATCTTCAGATAGGCCTGCTCCAGCTTCTTTGTATTTATAATTCATATTTATAGTAATAATTGTAACATGTCACACTGCCCGAATGAAATTATTAAAAAAATTAATAAAAAGTAAGCCATAATCTTGATGGTAAGACTTCAGGTTAAGAAATGAATGCTTCCGATGCCTCACATAGTATTTATTTCTTCATTTCAGGTCATCATGTACATACACTTCATCAACTGGACTGAGCAATATGCCAAATGTGACTCAGAGTTCCTTGCATCTGATGGGCCTTAATGATCCTTCCCACCACCAGATGCTTCCCCCTCCTCCTCATTCAACCTCGCTTCTCCACTCGCAACATTCTCCACATTACACGCCAACTGTGGTTGGTTCACCTCAAGCACAGCAAAGGCATACACCTCCAAACAACAGCGGTAGCAGCAACACCAGCAGTAACAACAGCGGTAATTCCAACAAGTTCCCTCCTCCTCTCATCCCAGTCAATGGGACATCCCGCTATTCGTCTGCCGGTGGAGTCTACGGTTCAGGTGCTGATGTGATAGATCTCTCTTCTCCACCACAGTCACCTCATAGGCCAAATATGGGTAATGGAAGGAACAGTAGCACTAACAACAATGACCAGTCATCTCCATGTGGCCGGAAACTCATACAAATTGGGGAGACATCAACTTCAGGCTCTCACATACCATATCAGGTGGGAAGGTTTTTGTCTTATTTGTTTGCTAAAGAAGAGTCATACTTGTGCAGCTGTTATTGTCAGTTTCGTTGCTTGCCTTCAGTTCCTATGCCTGATTTAATTTCCATGATATGGCATTGAGATGTGTTTGAAATACAAAGCTCATGAGAAATCTCTTGGTCTTATATGTAGTATGTCTAATATGTTGCTTCTTGTCCTTAGGTTGTTGTGGCTGTAGTACAGTGTGTATAAATTTGGCTTTTGGATATAGGTCATGTTGGATTTTGAGAATTACTCAGTGTTTCAGCAAACACTTTATTTGACATCTTCAGGATGACTGTATAGAGTTTGGGCACTTTTGGAAGCCTTATAATAAGTGGCGAGTCAGTCATATTTGTTTTGTCATTACTGACTATTTTATAACTTTCACTACAGTAGTTTGGATTTGGCGCTCAATATTGTCCTTCCCTATTGGATGTTATCACCCGCATAAATGAACGTCAAGATGCACTCAGACGAACAACGCGCCATGTCCTCACACGAGTTGCAAAGTACATTGATGTTGATGGTGGAATTTTCAAAAATGTATTATACTAGGTAAACTGTACCAACTTTGGCACTTGAACAATAAATACCGGTATTGAAAAAAGTACGTAATATCTCTTTCTTATCAACAATTTTGCAACTATACAGTGAAATAGCTGTATCTGAGAAACCGTTTGGAATAGGACACATGTACATATAGACTTTTTTGCTTAGAATGACCGATACTATGACCTCCCAGAATATTGAACTTTCTTCCTGGGACACCCTGTGTTTAAATGAAGTCAGTACCAGGAGGTCGAGAAAGTTTTTCTTTTAATGAGTAGTTGACTTATAAATTAATATAGAAGCTACCTTAAAAAACAAATTTATACATGCAAATTTATAAAATTTATTCAATTACCTTTGCAGATGATCCTTCAAAGTAATTACTTTTCACCAGTAAAGCAAATAAGTTTATTTGTATGTATTGATTTGGTTTAGGTCCAGAAGGCACTAGTAGAAGGCAAAATGGTTCCATGTATCAATTCAAAACCTTTTATATACTCTGAGTTGCTGATGACACTACCGGATCTGGTGACTCATTTCTTCCCCTCTGTACCTCTGAGCAGCTGCAGGCAGGTGCTACAGGATGTATTAGGCCTTGACCTCTATCGAGGAAACAGGTATGTGTTGGTTTGAAGTGTTTTTACAAATGGGATGGGGTATGGCTGTACACATATCTAACCTTGGCACTTGGCACTAATTGGGGTGAGTGATTAACCTCACATTGTGGCCTCTTTACTCCCTGAGGAAAGACCCGTAATACCAGTTTTCCATGTGAGCATTTATGACTGAGGTTTTTTCTGTGCAGAATTTTCATATGGGCTTTTGTCATGGAACCCATGATTTTGTGCATTATAATTTCAGGAATAAAAAATTATATTCTTTCATCATGTGATAAAGAGGTTTATGTTAGTTTTGCTGGTATGCAGGCAACAAATGAACATCCTGCGAGATTCAGGCAAATGTCAGAGTGTCAACGCTGTACTTCCGCTGGTGCAAGTACGAGACGTGATGCAGTTCATGCCACAAATGAAGTACATGTTCAGCCGGATGAATGCTGGTGGTGAGGAGAACCCTACCAAGCGCCAACGGACCAGCTAGGACATGTTCTGGCCCGGGTCCATGCCAGCAACAACAGCCTGGCATGGACATACTGGGTATGGGTGGCCACAGCACTATGGTTTGTAATAGCAATGTGAACTTCAAGCAAATTTTAATGCATAACCATAAGATGGTTGAATGGCTTCTTAAAAGAGTAATTCATCTGAAATTTATTCATATTTTAAATGAATTTTTTGTTTGAACTCAGTGACCAACTTCATGTGTAATTCCTATAAAGCTGTTTTAAGTTAATGAGTAATAAAATAACATTTCTGAATGATTTTTTATTGCTAAATTATGTGATGAGTGGTGTTTACTGTGGTTGCCTTCTTCCTTATTAAGATGCGGAAACGTTAATAGTTGTGCTGAGAGTCTTGTCACAGATTTTATCTCAGGAAGATTAAGGAACTTGTTAGTATTGTAGAGAAATAAATATGTTTATGAATTACAAACTTGGAATATTGGTTTTTAAGTTCATCTGATTATTGTTTGTCTTGGTTTGTACAGAATGTAGAATCAAGGCATGTCATTCCATAAGAGTCTGAAGCACATAAATAATCTTTAAAAAAATATAGTTTTGTGAAATTTAAATTTCACCTTTGTTGTTTGTTGCTTTAAGTTGTAATGCCATATTATGTGATTTATGACACTGTTACTTTATGACCTTGCAAATTATTCACACAATATATATTGGACTCGATTATTAGTGCATTTCTTTATGAATGTGCCATGCTATGACCATAAAATGTTCTTCGTTCTCATTTTAGAATTTTAAAGCAAGATAAAACTGCCTTTCTGTCTCTGGCAGGACAGTAAGGTAGGCTGCAAACCGGCATGCGTCAAGACATGTAACAGTCAAGACACGATGTCTGCGACATGACGCAAAGAAAGGAGCACAGTTGAAACGAATGAGTTTATGAAAACTGCCGCACACCGGTCTGAGTCATGATGCTGACGTCAGCTTCATGCTGCAGACGTGTGCAGGAAGACTCGGCATGTTCCTTTTCTGTGCGTCATGACTGAGACATCAGTACTCAAGAAACAGGATCAGTGTACGTTATCGACATGAGTGAAGAGCAAATAAATATTAAAATAGTGCAGACGGTTGAGAAATTCCTGGTAATATACGATTATTCGTCCCCGGGCCACTCAAACAAGGAGGAGGTTGATAAAGCTTGGCATGCAGTTTCAAAAGAAGTAAACATAGATGGTAAGTGCACTGATTAATTTTATTTTAATGAGCTAATGACTGAATTAACTATTATACACATTGAGCACAAGCTCGTTTTGTACAAGTCCGCTCTCACTCACACATAAAACTGGACGACGTCATGTCATCAACTAGAGAAGATGTGATAAGACGCAGACACGTGCTACTCCGGTGTGCGGACTCGAGTCTGAATCACGAATGAAGCAAGACTGCGTCTTTTGTCTCATGTCTTGATACTTGTCTTGACGCAGTTGGTGTGCGGCCGCCCTAAGAGTTCTGTAAGGCCTTTCTTCTGTTGTTGTATTTGGTAAGAAGAAATACAATTCATTTCTTTGAAGTCGTGATCATATACTTGCGTAGAAGTTCAACCTCAAGCTTGCTTCCTAAAGTTATGCACATCCCATGATTGTTCAGTAGGAAGAGTCATTTTAGGCTTGTATATGCAAGGAATTCAGGTACAAATTTAAACATTTTTAGACTAGTCAACACTGGCACCTGCTGGACTTACATTGTAATTAAATAAATTGAAGTCTGTAATATTCCACCTTACACATTTTTATCCTCTTAGCAAAATATAGCTCTCTGTAATTTAAAGTTTTAACAGGTACTGGAATTACACATAATACAGTATGTTTGTAAAATTCATTTAAGTTTGGACAACTTTTAGAAGAGTTACTTATGAATGAGCCAGTGCATTAAATGATGCTATAAGTAACGGAACTATGAACTCAGTTTACACATCATATGAAGAGTGCTAGTGTTTACCTTATAAGTGACAAAGAAACCTTGAATAGCGTGTGAAAGTGGCTAAAATTATCATGTACGCATATTGGATAGGATGTGTGGTAGATAAATCTTACGTTTATGGTGTAAATATTATGAGTTTCATCAAAACAAGTGCTTTTTTTATTGAATGTTTCATTTATTTATTTTCCAATTACATCCTACTCTGCTGACATACAATTGTAGGAGCTATTACTTATTAAATAAGCTGTCATTTATTGTGCTAAACTGTTCACATTTTTATCCTTCATTGCCTACATTTAATTTATTTTATGGCATTTAATCGTGAAACGAAACTAAATATGCTGCCTGATTATTCTTGATGGAAAGTCTTTAAATTTGAGAAAAGGTGGTAAGAGGTGAACAATGGTTGCATTATTGTTATGTGCAAACAGTACAATTTTGGTTACTAAAAAATGATTTATTGAAGTGTATATTTTGAATCCATTTTAATACAGGTCATTAGGTTAGTTTAAATGCATTGCCTTTGTGTTTTATTGTATATAAAAGTGCTCTTCCCCTATGTCATCAAAATTAAGTGCATATAGTCTGGCTTTATTAAAGATCCCTTATGGCAATCCAAGACACTGCCAATCTCCACCAAGATGCCAATTTATGTGCAGAAGCCCACACACAGTGTGACTGTTGATGTAAAGTAATTTATACACAAATATATGAAACTTGTGTTGACATATGTTCTGTTATATGCGCAACATTTTGCATTTTATTTTGTGCAATCCACCAGCCCAGTTAGCTCCTAGAAATGTGATTTTTTTTGTAGGCTAAGTTTAAATACAGTTTTATATATTATACAGGTAGGACTCGGTTTACACCGGTGTTAGGTTCCTGAGATTTCCGGCGTAAAATGAATCAGCGTAAATTGAAGCAAGAATATAATGGGAACATATGTAAATACATTAGGTTCCATTCCAAGATTTTCAGTAAACAACACAAAATATTTGAAAAATGTTTAATTTTATGAAATTTACGTATTGAAAATTGTATAATGTTTAAGAAAAAGAAAGAAAATTTACTGCTTTAAAAATGATAGAATAGATGTCTGTTTGATTTTTATCTTTTCTGATAATAAGTTACAGTATGGCTGTAGAACTGTCTCAATTCCTCTCTTAGCGGTTGAGCTCCGCTCCCATTTTTGGTCGTTGCTACAGAATATCTCACATCCCTTATTAATAATTGACTCATCACCCCATCCAATCGTGATGTATGAGAGGCGCAAAAGTGAAACAGGCATAAATTGAAGTGGCGTAAACCAAGTCCTACCTGTATTGGTAAGCTCAAGTTATTTAGTTATTTGTTACCGTTTTCTTAAGATTTAGTTTGTTGTTCAAAGTTTAAGAGGTTGTTTTATGATATACCACTCTATATGCATAGACAATTTTATCAGTACAGAATATGGAAATGTGACAATTTATGTCTCCCCAGAAACTCAGTTTTTTTTCATTCCATTTTTAATCCTTTGTTGGGTGTTGCTTAAAAGCAAACTCCAGGTCTAATTCTGTGCCAGCTTAATAAACACACATAATCTACACACAGTCTTCTATTTTGCATGTAATACTGGCAGCTATGGGTAATTTATTCAGTAACTCTAATACTTTCTGGTCATTATTACAGGCTGAGGAGATATGTGTTCTAAAGCAAAGCTGTCTCACTATATGCCATGTAGGCACTTGGGGGAGGGGGATATAGCTCCTAGTTATTCTTGACCTCAGCGCTAGATGCATCACGCCCTGGCAGCACTTTACCCCCAGGAAAGGACTCTGGTACCCATTGAATAGTAGGCTGGTTGGGGCCCAGAACTAGTCTGGATGCAGAGAATCCTCTGCGCCGTCAGGGATCGAACCTTGGTTGTCCAGTCCATAGCCAGTCACTATATTGACTGAGCTGCTCCAGCTCTTGATATGTATTCTAAAAAGTCTTTTAATGTTTTCAGTTTCATTTTATCTCTATCAAGAATAATTCTACTTTGAAATTATGCAGAAAATGAACCAAATATATTTACCACAAAAAATTAACCACAGTATATTGTGGGAAGTAGCCTGCTGAAAAGAAGGGAGTGGATTATGTTCTGTTAATTGAGTTTCCCCAATCTGTAGCTTGTGAGACTGTTTTGACACATGGTTGATATATGAAACAAGGAAAAGAAATGTGTCACATCACTGTTGAACTGTTTAAAAAAGTACAAAAATATTACCTGCTTAAAAGCATGTCTTGTAGTAAGATAAACTTATCTTAAATGCTTATGAAAATGACTCTCCTATTTGGTACACACTTATGAATTAGTTAGTCAGTAGCACTCGGAGCATTTTGTTCTGGGTTAGCATTCTGACTAGAGCATTTGCACAGTGTGTTGCAGGGACTAAGATATGGTACATTTTTTTCAGTACTAAAATAAATGGTAAACCTGTTCTAGTAACTGAAGTGTTCTTCCAGACAGTGCTTTATTTCAAAGCATAAATTTATATGTAAATGAATTCATAAATATGAATTAAACAGTTACAAGTAGCTGGGTAATAAAGATTCACACAGAATAAGGAGGCAGTTTTGTTTGGAGAGAGAAATGTTTAATGTTCATGATTTTTGTTTTGTTGAATTGGCATTGTTATCAGTAGATATTGCAGTGCAACATTTATCAGTGCACCACTGTTTTATCATGTAATCAAGGAAACTAAGGTAATTATTTCTCTTCACTGTTGAACCAGGAAACAACTTGCCATGTAGTTCTGTTAAACTTGATTTATTTTACAGAAGAATGTCAGTGCTACATCAGCTAAGTGGACCTCACACCTGGATGATATATTTTTAGAGTTAAGCCAAAACATGATGGTGGTCGTGTGAGTTGTCATGCTGTGTGGCTTGTGGGTGGATACCAACATTTCAGAGGAACTTACTGCCTCCAACTTAAAGGATGAAGCCCTGCAGGCCCACATGGCATCACAACCTAGAATACTGCCAACATGCTTCACTGCTGTGAGAACCTCAAGTCTTGCAAGCTGACCCTTGTTTTGAAATAGCATAAATTTTTGTATGACTTATTTTTCAGTTCTTGCATTGTATGAGAACTCTTATGTATGTCTTAAAAGTGAAAAATCTGATGGTTGTAAATCTGACAATTCTAAGTTTGTAACCTGTTTACAAAATGCTGTGTCTAATGCTATCATAGAATTATTCTTTCATATGAACGATGCCAGTATTATTCAAATATGGTGTTCAGAATCTACTGCTTCACCAAGACATACAGACCTCATTATTCTGCAGAAACTCATTGCTCATCCAGGTTCCAAATTTTGAATTACATGAAGGAATTCAGGAACTGCAAAGGGATTTTAAGCATTCCAGTACTGGCTCTTTGGAAAGTAACACCTTACCAGAATGGAAAGACAAGTAGTGAGTCAAGAAGTCTGCTGAAGAATGGTTCTTGAAACAATCTCTTAATACTTGTTTTCCGTTCTCTGAAAATTTACACTTAACAGGATTTCAAAAAGGAATTTAAGACCTTTAAAGTGGCTGAAAGATTGTTTTAAGCTTTCCATTAAAGTTAATAGGCCTATTACTGGAGGGGACATTGATGGTGATGATAACTGTAGTTTTGCAGGGCTATACCTTCAACAGTTTTATTGCATTGAGCAGCACAGTGCAATGATTTTTTGGGGAAATAGCTTTCATTTGGGTAGCATGGTCATCCATTGTCTCTTTTATCAAAACATATTGATTCTTTGATTTGGGCTATCTTTGGGTTGTTGCACTACCGTGTGGTCTGGTAATTTACTTGTTATCCTGACAATGGAGGCAACAAGCGTCCCTGAAACATTGGTAACATATACCAGACTACATGGCACAAGAACCCAGAAGGCAGCCATGTTTATACTTGCTGCCATGGGAACCAGAATTCCAAATTTCTACATTACTATTTATTTAATTTTGAGTGCTGTGTGGATAACATGTCAAGAAAGGAGTTTGTATGAAAGCTATTCTGCCATTAACTTAGGAATGAATGTGAAATATGTTACAATTTTTATGTGTATTGATACATTGTATAAAGTATAGGTAAAAGAAGGCTAAGGAATACATCTTCTGTTTAAATCCAGAACATTATTTAGTTATTCTTGTCTTTTTCAGCATCCCAAAAAGTTTATTTGTTTTATAATACTTTTTTAATCTGATCATATAGGATTTCTTTTGTACTAATTCTTGTACATAGAAAAGCCTCTTAAAAGAAGTTACATCATCTGTATTTAGTATGTAACTGGCAATCAGGTATGGATCCATGGAAAACCAGATCATTCCTGTATATTTGTGGGTCAAAGACAAAGACATTGTAGGATTCCATTAAATTATTCTTGAAGAATCTTGATCTTACTCTTTTGCCTTTATGTTATTCTGTATTTTATGGTAAAATACATTTGTCATATGTGGAAGTTTCTTGAAAAGCTGATCACACATTTGCCAACACAAACAGGTGAAATATTAGTTGTGGCTTTGAATTCACAGTTTTACATAGAGAAATAACAGTACTAATATTAACATTTATGAATTGTTGCATCTGAGAAAATTTTAATATTTTATGCAAAAGAAAGAAGGTGACAATTAACTGTCACTAAATAATTTGCAGTATAACCTGCATCAAATTGTTTGTTGATCGTTCAGTTTAAGCCTTATCCATCAGCATTTAGCAAATCAGTCACTTTCAGTTAGCATTTTAGTATGAATTTGTTTCACTGTGGAAAACTTATCCAGGAAGGTGGTGAGGACTGATTTCTGATAATGCATTGTCCATGTAAGCCTTGACTGGACTTTGAAAGCAGTTATTTTGGTGGTTTAGTAGTATGACTCCAGTATCAGTAACTGTTATTAAATTTATGAAAGCAATGCATATTGTATTTTGTATATGCAGCCATGACAATTGTTTAACTTTTATTAACACCAGTAGCTTTTATTTACACTTATAATTTGTAAGACTGATGTTTGCTAGATAGTACTGAAACATTTGTTATAAATTATGACTGAATAAAGCTGTTGGTGTTCATATAGATTAAACAGTTGCAGGCTATATGGTATGGTTGGGACATTAAACTATATTTATGAGTAAATATGTTTAACCAAAAGCCAGCAAAGCAGTAAAAAACTGAAGAACAGCTTGAAAATACACAAAGAGAAGAACTGGGAAACAGGAAAAGATGCCAAGGAACCTAAAGCAAGAAAGGAAGAAATCAAAGAATGTTGGTGAAATATGAACACATGAAACATTTGTTTAAAAGGACAAATTAAGAAGGAAAGTATCTTTTAGTATGTACATGTATAGTTTTGACCATTGCTTAATGAAATCTAATTGTAATGGAAACTTTGGGGAAAGAAAACAATAAAAAAAATTTATGTGCAATATTGTGTATATAATTCCTTTTACATGGGTTGTATTTTACATAAAAGCTTTCTCCCATGTTTCTAAATCTGAAATTGTATTTATCTTTTCCACATCATATACTTCCTGATTTGATCTGTCTAACATTGTATTTGCAGTCTGAATGGTTTTCTTTCTTGTGCTTCCATTTCTGTTACACTTGGGAGTTCTGTAGCAATCTGTTCTTTTTAATGTGCCCAGAATATCTAAGTTACTAGTTTATAAATTATCCTGTATATATGCTTCAATGTGGTCTCAAAATTCTGGGCTGTACAATATTAATAAATTATAATTTCTTTAGTAATGCATGTTTATGCATAAGTAAAGCTGTTTTGCTATAATACTGGCAGTTTAGTCGAGGAGAACAAAGGATGCTTGTGGACCTCCAACCACATACGTTACAATTGCTTGGTAATAACAGACTTGTGATTTGGAAGTGAGACTAGCTCCACTTCATATATGGTCCTGAAGTGATGTATGGTAATAGATATTCAAAATATATGAAATTTTGTTGAAGTGGTGTGTGTGTGTGTGTTTTTTGTTGTTGTTGTTGTAGTATGAACATTGCAGCTGGGTGAACAGAGGCAGTTCCGTAAAAATGCTGACAATGGATAACACCATATATTTTGTCTAACATATTATTTCAGAATAAAGCAGTTGCAAAAACTACCATCTTGATGCATTAATTTTGACAATCAAACATCATGTATTCACAATGTAGCTTACCATGGCATTCAGTTAAATGTAAGTAGTTAAACTTTTCAGAAGATCTGAATTTAGAAGGTGACAGTAATTGGTCACTGAAAAACAGTTGTTTTATGGTGTTTATTCCAGGTTAAAAAGCATGGAACATTCTTCATTATTTCAGTACTTTTTATAATGTGAAACTTGGCCTGTTACATTAAGGGAAGAACACAGATTGAGTATGTTTGAGAAGAGTGCTTAGGAGAATATTTGGACCTCAGAGGGAGGAACTGACTGGAGGTTGGAGGAAATTATACATTGAGGAGCTTCATAATTTATACTCTTCACCAAATATCAGTTTGATCAAACCAAGGAGGCTGAGGTGGGTGTATGGCATTCCAATAATTTAGATTCTGTGCGTTACTTAATATTTTAGTTGAAGTTTGAATCTGTCTGTGGAAACTGGTCACCTTCTAAGAAAACTAGCAATTTAATAAAATGTGTTATTTTGGATGTAGTATGTAGAGGAATATTCAAGGAACCAACTGCTTTGTTAAAAGTCTACATTTAAGGTCTTCCAGAGGCTTTTTAACATTGCAAAGATTCATTAGTGCCTTGTGAGTGACTGTCCAATACCTTGTGGACAGGCTCATGTCAGTGTATACTAATAATAGTAATACTCTGAAAATCTGTTATGCTCTCTGCAGTTATTTAATTTTTTAACAGAATAGTTATCTTGCCACTGTTGTTTCGTAGATAATGCATCTAAAATTATTTTTTGTGCTGTCATTTGCTGAAGATACATTTTAACTATAAAGAGGTCCTTCATATACTGATGTTTTGAGGCTTGTGAGGAAATTTTTTTTATTTGACATGTATTGTAAAAATGATGTGAAATGTAATGTTGCTCTAAAAACTTGACAAAATTTTTAACAGACATGAGTTTGTGTGTGTGTGTTTAGTTTGAGTATTGTTATTTACTGCAATATTCAACAATATATATATTTTTTTAGAACATAAAATATGAAAATGAGTTTAGTTTTAGGTGAGTTAGTTCTAGTGAATTCTGTGTATAATAAATATAAATTATAAAAATACTGTAAATCAGTGTTTCTCAACCTTTCTGGTACTCTGTATCCCCTCCCATATCAATATTTCTTATACTTCGGACCCCTCCCAAATATTGTCATACATTCTGATTAAATAGAATATAGACTCAATCTTTCTTATACTTTGGACCCCCTTCCAAATATTGTTTTATATTTTGATTAAATAGAATATAGACTAATGAAAATATAGATAGAAGGTATATTTTTGTCTAAAAGTCGAAGTGAAAAATACCATTAAAAAGCTTAAAACTTGCAGTAATGGAGAATCAGAACAATTAAAAAGTATAATCTACGCAACTTGTGGATTCTTGATTGAGAAACACTGCTGTAAATGACATTACCTAATGTTTATATCTGCCAGGGAGTTCATATTGAGTGACTTTGTTATTGTATCTTGTAAAATAATAATAAAATCTTTTATTTAAGTCTGTTGTAACAAAAAGCCGTATATCGTAAATGAAAATAATTATTGATATAGCTTGCCTCTTACCATCAAAACTACATCTCTTTTTGGCAGCATTGCCAAATTGGCATAATGTAAAATTTAATGCTTTGTGTTATACTGTAGTGGTAATATGTGGTTTCTGTTTACAAGTGTTGTATGTTATCATCATCTGTTGGCAAGACTTATTTAAAAAAAGAGTACTTTTATAATCTATATTTATTAGTAGAAATATTATTCTGCATATAATTCTAGTCTTGATCAGTTTTTTCTTTTCTCTCCCCCCCCTCCCCCCCAACTTGTGTGTTAGCTTCAGATTTTGAATACTGAAGATAGGTTACTATAAAATGGCATGTATAATAAATTTTGGAATGTTTCAGTAGGTAACAGATCAATGTCCTTTTTATTATGTAGATACAGTATACTTGTTCCTGAACAACATTAAGAACCATTGTGGTCAAGTGGTTAACGCTCTTTGCTTTGTATTTAAGAGGTCCCATGTTCAGATGCTGGGATAGTACCTTAAATTTTGGCACAACTGATTCCTTTTACATCCTTTCGAATTCATTATTCACTGTCATCCTCTCATTTGACACTGTATAGTCTGAGCTGCTGAAAGAGCATAATTAAATAAACTATAAATAAATAAACATTAAAATCTTTATGATATGTGACATAGTTTGATCACAAATGAATGTGGCATCTGGTCTTTAGGTATGCCATGATTTAATAAAATCATAATTTGAACTTTCATTACAAATTAAATATTCAGAAAAATGTTTTAAATACGTTTCTCATCCATGGAAGTTAAATGTAAGTAAATATCACATAACTACCACAAGTTTCTGTTTATTGGTAAGGTATGTCAAAAACTAAATTGTAAAGAATGCTGTCTATTTTTAAAATTTGTTAAGTAACTAATAGCCTGTTCATTGTGTTACGGTGATGTGAAGTTGAGTTTTATTGTAATTAGAAAATCTTTAGCAACATTGGCTCTCTCACAAAGGATATGTATTTATATTGTAAAAATATTATGTAAATGTTAATAATTGTAGTACCATGTTATTATTAAAAGGTCCTTAATTTTTTCGAGGAAAAGTAATTTGTGTGGATTTTTTGTTTCTTTGGTTCTGTGTTTATAGACGACAACTTTTTATGGCATGTGTTATACAATAATATCATTTTCAGCCTGTATCATATATATATATATATATCTGTGTGTGTGTGTGTGTCATGTAATATCGGACAATGATCGTGGTCTTATGGGTCATGACTCAGTGTGGTCTATGGTATTTGGCATTTACACTTGCATGTAAACACAGGAGGTTATTTTTAAAAAAAATATACAAAGGAATGCTGCTGTAATAACATGGCAAATTTGCACTGAGTTTATGTTTTAAATTGGTTCTCCAGTTATGAATATCAGCCTATATCCGTAGAATTTAAGAAATGCTATACATGTTATTGGTGCATGGCCACAGTTTAATTTGTTATAGGTATAAATTCCCATGCAGTATAACGTGTGTGACCTGTTATTATCAAATAGCTGGCCACTGATGACATTATTTTTATTCTGTTGTATTAAATGTTATCACTTCTAAGGATGGCCCCTTTTCATTCTGTTAATAAAACTCGCAGTTTGGCATTCTTTCAGGTATCCTTGAAAATTACTGTGGTGATTTACTGTCTTCATTTATGATCGTTGGGGTTAGTTATCATGATGCTCCTGATGACATTGCCTTCTCGGTTGGTAGGAAACCATTTTTGAAGAGGTTCCCACCCAGTCAGTAATTTGGCAGTAGTAGAAACTACCATTGCCTGTTCTGTTTTTAGAGAGCTCTGATTATTAGCTGGGAATGTGTGGGTAATTAACCTGCAAAATTCTGTTTCATACATAAAGTGTTGCACATATGCCATGTGCTATAGGTGTGTTCATGGGGCATGTTCTTTAACTGAATTTGTAAGTTTGGTTTTATGGAGCCATTGTTCATTGGCTGCTCAGGTTCTGCTTGGATTTCTTTGCACACGTTTTCATGCCCAAAAAAGGCAATCTTTTCCGTGACTCGCCGAGGGACGATAACCTAAACTTGTGCACAAGATCTGGAATATATGAGAAGTTTGCAAAATTGGTGGTAAAATAGTATTTAAAACTTGTTGAAATTTCAGGTTCTTATAGTGGCAAGTAAGGAGATGACTCTTTTGGGTTGATGTGCTGTGTAGTTTTATTTTATGTACGCGATGTTTCAGAGGTGCTTGCTGCCTCCATCATCAGGTCCCGATTATGAATGTAGCAAGCACCTCTGAAACGTCGATTAATCTTATCCAGACTACAGAGTGTAACGACCCAGAAGACAACTTAAGTAGTTAACCATTTACGGAATGAGCCATCATTATTACTCACCCTGCCATTGGTTTTACTCCTCTTTGATAGATGGCAGAATAATATGGCGCCAAGTTAAAAGTAAAACAGTGTTGACATCTTCAGATCACTCCAGATTGTGCTTATTAGTGAAAACATGGGCGTACGTGTTGTGCGTGATAGATGGTGTATTTTCCTAGCGAATGTGATTAATAATGGCAAGTCATACTACTCATCACTGCACTTGATTTGTGAGTTTTATATCATTATTTTCTTAGGTTATATAATTGTTAAATTTATCCGTGATATTATTAATGAGATCAAAATTCTTATTCTGCCCCAACTCCTTGTGTGCTGTTAGGTTAGATCTGGCTGTCATATTTTAGGCAATGTATGTAAATGATAATGGTCAGGCAATGATCAATGTTTTCAACTGTTCGAATTCAGGAAATGCATAAATGTGAGGTAATATGTTTAACTGTCGTCGGTTTAATATTACAGTTGAAGGGACTATGTGTTTGAATTGTGGATTGCTTCTGTTGATTTCGCAAACATTCTGTACATTTAAGTGTACGCCAGGAAACAGTTCTGATCTTGGCCAGTGAAGTACGGTAGGTTATTTTTGTATACTAACTACTTGTTTTGCTGCCTTACCGAAACTTTAATTTGTGTTTTTTTCGGTTTGTTCGTTCCAGAGATGTTTTGTTTAGATTTGGATTTTTAATATTAGAATGATGAGACATACAGGCTGAACACAAATTGAAAGTTTCCAAGTATCATCATCGTCAGGGATTAGGGACTAATTAAACGGCATGCAAGAAATATCGCCACTGGGAAAGCTAACAATATTTTGTAGCATCCGGTAGAAGTGGTCACTCCAACAATCACCACTAGGAGCGCAGCTGTTGAAAGCATTAAATTTGCTACTCAACCAGAGAGCGAAATGAATTCGCTCAAGTTGTTGTTGTTGTTGTTTGGGTTTTTTTTAAATCCCTCCGAAAACCACTTTAAGATTTTGTAGAATGAAACTCGAATATAATTTCTGCACTTTTCCTTCCCATGTAATCAGGGCTGGACCCTGACATTATGAGACAACAAAATATACATACATTATTCTCATAGAAGAGAACATAAAAAACAAACATGAAACTATTGTGAATGAAAGCATTGTAGTAGCATTGGAAAACAAAGATGACTATACATAGCTACACATTAACATTCATAATGCATTTTTAGGCCCCTCATATGATGAAGTCCTAAGCTGTAGTTTATTTACCTTACATATAAGTCCAGCATAGTCCCCTGGATACTCAATGGGAATGGTGGACACATATTGACGTTCATTCTACCATATTCAATTAAGGGAACATCTATAATGTTTTGGCTTACTTGTTTCACAGAGACCTGAATTTATTTATACTCTAATAAAAGACAAAACTTTTTCAGTTACAAATAACAAGAAGTAAAATTGGCAGAATCATAGAAGAAAGTATTAATTATCCCATGTGATGTAGAATTGAGCTGTTGAATCAAAATGTGAGGTTAAGGAGAACATCTATGACATATTCTGAAATC
>NW_019059805.1:704717-714944 GCF_000696155.1 Zootermopsis nevadensis
TAAGCTGCCAGATCTAGTGAGTTTGATGTACACAGCAAATGACATATGGGAAATGCAATCTGAACACCCTCTCACTCCATATGAAGGGCATTTGGGCTGTGGTTGGCCTTTCTGTGAATAGGCCACAGTTGTTGAGACAGAGTCTTCAGCCCACTCTTATGAAGATTACTGTAGAATACATGATAATGTAGAAATAAAAGCACATTTATTGATTTTAACTTGAGGAGCTTTATCAGTCATGTACAGTAAATAATATAACGTGTTCAGCATGCACAGATAATATATATTAATTTTTTCTGACAGGTATCTTAGATAGAAAAGATATTTGTGGCGATAAAATACAAGTATACAAATGATTACAGTATTTGAGACCATAAAATATGACTTACTATGACCTAAGTTGTGATATAAGAAACATTTATAAACTGTGTTCAATTGAAATACAAATACTGTATTAGGATAATATGGGACAGGAAGTAATATGAAACCTGTTAAAAATTATAATGGTGCAAGCATCCCCTTGAATTGCAAACTTTCTTTTTTTTGTAATACTGGAACAATAAATGTCTGGGCTGAATATTTAATTATGAAATAAGAAATTATACACCACTGATGTAACAAACTTATTATTGAATTGCAGGGGTGCATGACATACATTTTGTGACCCAATAATACATTTTATTCAGCCCAGATGAAGCAAGTTGGTTTTTTACTATGTACAAGGAACAATACTGGATATTTTTATTTCCCTCAGTGTTTCTTTTCAACTTTATTGTTGAGATGTAGAGGAATGTTTACATCTGACGTGTTGGGAAATAAGACTTCAACACTGACTTATATTGACTGTGTCAGAAATATTTAAGTTTTATTGTTTATGTGCATACTGAGAACTTTGTGTTTACATTGTGTTCCCTCTCTTAAGTGTTTATCAGGAACTGAATAACATTCTTCTTCTTCTTCATTACTGATTCAATTTTTTATGTACATAGTTTTTTTAAAATTTGGGCCACTTAGTTTCATTTAAGATTCACTGTCATTTGCATTTATGTTTATACACTCCTTGTCTGACAGGAACAATTGACATGTTTCCTTATTCAACATTCATTTATTGCATTGTTTCACATTGTATGTGCTTAATAGCTTAGTGTTAATATTTTTGAATAATTTTGCTTTGAGTATACTGTATTTTTCTAATATCATAAATATGCCAAACTAATGCTAATTTAGGTTCCTTTGGCTGCAAGGTACCTTTCCATAATATATGCAGGATAGGATTACAAGGATAACTGACCTGCTTCATATTGGTGCAATTCTTATATATTCTTTGAATTTACAGTAATAAGGTTTGGATTTATACAACTTAACACCCAATTGTTTCTCTTTGAGTTTACTGCGTATAGTAAATTCCTGAATCTCTTACTGAATGTAATGGAAGGACTAATATTTGCAACACTTCTGTACAAGAGTACTTTATTACTTATATTGGCTGGTGGGAGGCGAGTTCTTGTTAGCCGTCTTCCGCTCTGGAGAGATGAGGTACATGGCTCTGTGTGTTGCCAACACAGCATGTGTTGCTGCCTGTAAGCAAATGTAGTTGCGGTCAAATTTTATTTAATTATATGTTATGAATTACAAGGTTGCACAAAGTAAAATAATATCAGAGGATTGAGGAGGAAATACTTGCAGTCTATTTAAGATTCTATCCAGCATCCAAGTGAACTTTGATGGACTGAGAGAAACCACAATAAACGTCATTCAGAATAGGTAGTTTACCAGATGAGATCTGGCCACAAGTATGACAAACTTAGATATATATATATACTCATTAGCAGAACAAAAAATCCTGGATTAAACACATTGAGCCCTTTAAAGATACTAGATACATTAAATGCTATTATAGACAACACAACATTGTGAGGAAAACAATGCAACCCTCTGTTTTCCTTTTAATCTGCATTGAATTAAACAGTGACCATTAAAAACAAAATAATACTGACATCCAGTTTTTGTACTTTTAAGATCACAGTTTAATGATTACTGTGTGGTAAGGGTTTTGTCGTGTTTAGCGAAATGGAAAACAAATCAGAATTGTTATGCTATGTATACATTTTCTAACTAAATATAAGAAACAACATAAAAATTGGTATGAGTGAAATTGTTGACTTATAATTTGATATTTGTGCACCCATGTTGCTTGCAAGAAATTGCACTGTCATTTGTAAGTCACGATTTGTTTTGTTGTGTTGTCACACTCAGTACATTTTTAAAATTGAAATACCAGCATTGTTTTATGTGTTTGATCCTATGTAAAAGTTTGAACTCACTCTGAATTTTCTCCGTGCATTGAATTCTCGTAGTCTTTTAATGGTGCTACTCATATGATTTTGGCGTGTAGTCTCACCACGGACCCATGGATGGTTCAGAACTTCTGTTGCAGTAGGCCGCTTCAAAGGTTCAATATGGAGAAGCTGTAACAACAAATGCAACTTAGCACATTGAAAATTATCAAAAATTAACAATGGGAATTATATAAACTTAAGAGCTACAAATAGAATGCAGATAATGTTCTCTCCATGTGCTTTATATGGCTTCATGGCTCACTGCTTGGGTGTTAGTGTCTTATGTTATGCTTATTAGTCTACATTCATTTCTTAAGGGGGAAAATAAAAGGAAAGGAAAAGAAAGTCATTTGACTTAGTAGAACTTAAATCCTACATCTTGAAACAGCAGAGTTATAAAAGTTTATACTTTTTCAGGATTTTAACCTTAAACAGAAGTGTTCATGCTCTGTAGATTACCTGGCAGTTCAACGCTGTATAATCTGAGCTACTTAATGTGTCACTAAATATATAAAGAAATATAATAGATATTAAAGGATAATAACTGACTTGTGTGATGAGATTCTTGGCACTGTCTGAGATATCATCCCACCAAGGTGATGGGAAACTGAATTCACCCTCGACAATATGTCGACACACAGCCATCTCTCCTGTATCATCCCAAAACGGCTCAAATCCACATAACCTGGAGGAGAAATTTACTTATTTGCTACACAGACTACAAACTTGTATGCAAAAAGCAGTTTAAAGATAAAATAGCAAAATGAACAAGACTTTTTCTTATTGATAGTTTTCAGAGTGAGAGAGGAAAAGGACTATTAAATCTGTTTGTGCTGACATGGTATAATCTTACGTCAGACTCCCTTTGTATGGGGTATGCATTTTGAGAAATGAAAATGGAAACGAAGTCACATTATTGTCACACATATGGATATGTGTGAATATCAGTCCTATTTCTTTCCTTCTTGCGTACATAGGCTTCTTTAAGTTGTGTGTCTGGATAATTCATAGCTAAAAGAACATAGTGCTGTACAGAATGGGGTATGAGAATATGATGGGTTTCCGTGGATGGCGATGTGACATATGTCACATCCTCACACCCTCACACCCCACCAGTATCTATTAAAATTCAAATTTCAATTGGAGTGAATAAAATCAAATGAAAAGCACTGATAAATTAGTAAGCAATGGATGAGCGACTAGATGATCCTAGCATCCTTATGGTCATCATGGTAAAAAGAAAAAAAAATAATTTCCTTCCTGGAAATTTAACTCGATCATACAATCTATTACCAGTTATTTTACTATCTGAACTATCTGGTCTCATTATCAGTAAGGAGGTAAAATACAGAATTTCTGAAGCCTTACATTATGTAAGTGACGACACCCAAACTCCAGAGGTCGACAGAAGCATCATATTCTTTGCTCAGCAGAATCTCGGGAGCTGTAAATAGTAAGATAATTGATAAGATTCTATTATGTACCATGTTTAAGGAAGGGAGTATTACAAATTATTCGTAATTAAAGTATCAAACCCCATGGATCAGAGTCCTCCATGAGAAGCAAACAATAGTTGCTCAGGTAGTCAAGAAATTCCCTGCGTTTTATGAGACCCAAAGGTTCCTAAGCGTTTGCATGAGAGCCAAAATTCTTCACCTAAAATGTTTTGATTGTGATAAATTTGATTTAATATTAACCGCTTCCCTGATTATCCTGATATATCTCGGGTTGATGATTTTTGCAAAAAAAGAAAGAAAGAAAGAAACCTGAGTTAAATCGGGACAATGGTTATCTTCTGTACCATTACTACCACGTATAAAGGGATCCTGTTGCTGCAGGTTCAACTTACCACAGTAACCAACAGTGCCACAGAGTGTGTTCATGGTGAGGTTCCCGCGACGCAGTATTTTGCTGAGACCAAAGTCTGCCAGCTTGAGGTGCGAGTCCTCGTACTCCGATTCATACAGAAGGTTCTCTGGTTTCAAGTCGCGGTGTACCACACCATGTGCATGCAGGTACTGTAAAAGTCAATATTTAACGTGTGAAAGATATACAAGATGTCCCAAAAAGATTTATAAATAGCAGCAAATGTGGTAGACGCTTTTCAGTCAGCTGCTCACTGCTTTCAGCTGTGCCACGAAGCTAACGGTGTGTTGTGACAGAAGTGTTCTGCTCATTCAGTAGGCAAACCAACTGACGTGTGAGTAGTTTGAGTAGTATACCTGTAAGGCGCTGAGTATCTGACGCACAGCTTCTGCTGCGTCGCGTTCAGAGTAATGCCCACGTTCCACGATGCGTTCGAACAGTTCCCCACCCGTCACAAGTTCCAGTATCAGTTGGATCTCAGTCCTTGTCTCGAACACTTCCCGCAGCTGGATCTGTGTAAATATGAATGAAATAGTGTATTTTAAAATTACGTTCTTTGTTATTTTACATCCATCATTAATTTTATTCTTAGATTTATACTGTATAAAAGCATAAAATATTTCCAAAATTTTACGCTGTACAAGCCCATAAACAGTATCGGAATATGTAAACCGCAAGACAACCTATATTTTGTGCATTTTATCAATTCTTTTTTTGCGTTGAGCTGATTTTTAAAAAAAGTAATATATTTGATATTTTCTTTATGCGAAATATAAACAATTATGAAAACTTATAGCTAAGGATGGGCATATGTTCTTAACGATGCCTTATCGATTGTAGTGACTGTTTAGCGCAAAATGATATAAGAGGATGTTTATTTGCCTCATGATACTTTTGGAAGAAAATTCCCAACATATTCATAATGAAAGATCTTTAATCTCGAACATGCTTAAAATATACTTTCAATTAATTATAATTTTAAAAAAATCGACGCCATTTTAAAACACTGCAAATAAGATTGCAAGGTAATCTTATTCTTTAATATTTCCTGCACTATCATCTTCCGTAATGCTAACATTTTTCCTACAGTTAACTAATACTAAGTTTGGAAAATCTGACTACAGATATTTCCTGTTGATATTACAGATCTTGCGTGTGGGCGCTCTTATGGAATCCCCTTGCTACAAAATCCCGTCATTTTATCCAATTCTCAACAAGTGAAAACAAAGTCACGTTCTCATTTGAATATTTTATTTCGTCTACGTAGTAATCTTGTAAGTGTTCCTTTTACAGAAGTTTTATAATCATATTCGTGTATGCATTTCCTCTTTCTTCTGTCCGCGTTACATAACCTAAATTTCCTGAATGTAATCAACGTAACAATACTGTATAACGAACATGAATGATGACGCTTCCCTTTATGCGGTTTTGTCAAGGTTTTAATATTGTCAGTAACGTGCCTTCAAAGAAGATGGCACATAACCCATTTTGATTACAACAGATATTTCATCACTATTTATGATATATAGTTCTTTAATATTCTTATAAGAATTATTTATCAAGTCTCTTCTGTAAGAAGTACCTAATAAAGTTTATTCTGGGATGCGCTTCCACGGTTTGCGTTGTGTTCCGACCCTGGGGTGACGCACGCCCTCTGAATCCTCATTGTACCTCCTACGTGTATTGCCCCAGTTTTATTTACGCTTTCACTCCACCTTGTGTTTGTGTGTGTCGGATTAAAGCTCCAGTAATTAAAACGTTTAATGGCTTATGTATGCAGGGTGTCCCAAAAGTGTATACACACAAGCTTAATGTTCCGTATTATAATGTGTATACATCTTCTGGGACACCTGTATATTCATATTTAGCAATTATACAGGTCTTATATACGCATTAGATAAATAAATACCTGTGACGTATAAGGCAAGAGAAGAGATGTGCTGCGTTACTAGCAGATCGAAAAACGTTGCTTTGTTCTGATATAATGTAAACTTTGTGGGTAATACTTATAACACTATAAATATTATAAAATAATAAAGAAAACGAATAGTGATCCTAGGGACAGTGGATCTGTGGCAAACTCGTGCTGCTGAATTTCTCATGTTGACCCCATGTTTATAACAGTGATACGTATTTATGATAGAATGGGTTATGGTACTCGTATTGAGAACAAAATGTTCTGTAGCTTTCGAAATCTGTTAGGTTCTATAACGTTACGCGTTATTCTGTGTAAATGTCTGTCAGACGTTTTTAGGTAGCCCTTAACGTACGGAATAACGTATCTAAATTTAGTAGACAAGAAGCAGACCGACTATTACCATAACTTAAAATAACAACTGCGAGAATTTTATGATTCTAAAAACGGCCTGTGCATGGTCGTTAAAACAGAGGCGTCGCATACATAAGGTGCAGTTGTGCTTCAAAATCCGACCGTCTCAGAGTGTAAGTGAAGTTTATTATGGGGTAGGTCTAAGAATTACTTGCCTCTTATAATCAGAGACTAATGCAGTATATGACCAGTCAAAGTTGACGGGGATAAAACTTTTTTACTTCAAACACAGCGTATTGCAGCATTATCTTTGCAAATCGCATCGAAAGAACAAAATGTATAACATGTAGTTTTAAAGCAAATTAAATTCGAAAAAGTCTTTACGGCGACTGAAACCACATTTCTTCCAAACGCACTAACACAAAACCGATCGCCTGACCCTAGACTTCCGCCAACTTCATACTCCGCTAGACCCCACCATAGGCGCCATCATAGCCTCGTTTGAATTTCTCGCTGCACGAGTCGCTACCGTCAGAATTTCAATTTTTTCCACACTGTATGAACGGCGCACTCGAACAGTCAATTGTCTCAGACATTTTTGTTACATTAGGAGTAGATACATTCCTACGTCTGGTAGAAAGGTCACCATCGGTAGGAAACGTATTTCTGTATATAAAGTAGAATGCACTTGCTAAGTTTTTATTTGAGAGGGATTGTTCACTGGTACACTTGTACTCAAAGGACAGGTACATAATCATCAGTCAGCACAGTTCAAATGACCTTTGATGTTAAGGCCACATGACCCTTGGTTTCATCAACATTGTACCACTGTGAGAATAACTGATAGATAATTTATAGCATTGACAGTCGCCATTACGAATTTGAAATTTATTACCGGCACTTTAATGAAAATGGTCTAAATCTCTCAAAATTTGCTGGACGCAAATACAAACACTGACAACATTCCTCGCTCCATATACGTATTTGTTTTCGGAAACAAATTAAACAAGAAGATGACAGTCTTCTGGATTGTTGCACTTTGTAATTTGGCAGACGTTTACCGACGTTTCAGAGGTGTCTACATCATGGAGCATCGTTCTCGTTTGTGCTGGTGAGCTATAAATAATTCTGTACAGTTTTGTTACATAACAAATTACTATTTACTATTTTGAAAAGGTTACGAAGAGTACATATTGAGCCTAATGCAGTAAGTAATATAGATTTTAGCCATTTCAAACAAGCTTTTATGATAAATACGATGCTTTGAAATCTCCGTGACTGACTTTGTAACGTAACAGAGCCTGTGTATCTTTTGTTACTGGCCTTTCTCTTGATCGATTGAGTAACTATTGATCTAAGAGTTTGTTGTGTTATCTCAGCTCTAATAAGACCATGGTGACCGTATCCGTAGGCGCAGATCTTCTTGCTTTATCGAGGCATGTATCAGATGCATGATGTTTTGATTCACAACACCGTCGATACTACTGAATAAACTTATTACATATCCGTGTTCATGATTACTCTCTACGTCGCACTTTAATAGCATTATTATGTGAAAATCTGTAATGTAATTCTAAAAAAACATAATTTTGCTCACAAGGTATGCTCTGTTTCTTGTCGAAAAATGATTCTGCAGATTGTACGTGGGGGCGGGGGGGGGATATTGGCCTATTGAGCCGGGCAAACCAAGGATTGTTGTAGCAAAATATTCAGAGTGGTTCAGTATTGCATTAGAGCTTTTAAAAATGAAATGAAATATAAATACTGTGCAGGTTGTACTTTTAACAATTAAAACTTTTGATGTAGTTAAAATAAAACAATTCAACTTTAATCAATACATATTGCGTTTATTAGCATTATATAGTTGACATGATTACTCTTATTTATTTATTTCTATTAACCAAGTGGGACGTCTCCCTGGATTTTCTTTAATGAACACAATTGGTAAATTACGCGATATGTCGATATGCTGAATCTATATCATTATCGAGTGCTTTTACCCGATATATCGTGTCAGTTCACCTGTGGGTTACTTACGATATGTGGGTGCCTAAGCTTCAGTAAAATTCCAATTTCTGTTTGCACCATCTTTTTGTTCAAACGTCCCTGCAAGATAAAGTATACAGGAATTATTCAATCATATAATTTTGGTCACGTATGTACAGAGAGATCAAAAAGGCTGCATATATATTTGAGTTTTTATTTTAATGTTGTTTGGAAATACTCGTGTAATTATGGAAATATGATTGACATTATTCCGCTTCTAGATGACAGTAGCTTAACAGAGTCTGTGAGTTTTATTGGGAATAAAAGTAGTAAATCGGTGTGTGTGTGTGTGGATGGCTGACAGCAGATCAGATTAGTTATTTCTGTTCTCTTGATTGGACTTTCTTTGAAATTATACAAGAAAATCAGCTCATAATGCCTAATAAACATCTCTGAATTATTCATATTTATTTCTGTTTCTTCGTCACATGCTTTTGGCACTTCATTATCTGTGTTACATCTACGAGTGCATTAAGGTCCGTTTTATGTAAAGAACTTTTAGGTTTAGTACGATTTTTGCACAGAAATAATAATAAACTGCGAGGTAACTAGAAAGCAGAGAAGCAGGATAGTCTGTATCTATTTATAAATTATCTGAAAGTAAAATATACAGCGTACATTTATAAGCGTAGATGTTATAAGTTAAAACTTTATGAGAGAGTTGTGTTACGTTGTGTTGAAGACAGGTCCCTATGCGTACTTCGAAAATCGTGTTTAATTACAGTAAAACCTCTCTAACTTGGACACTTGCGGTTCCACGATAATGTGTCCAACTTACAGAGGTGTCCAAGATAGAGGGAAAGGGGAAAATCATCCTTTAAAATTGTCGTGTAATAACAATGTGGTAATTGTAAAGTATTATGAAGCCCTTCACAAAAAGGAAATTATTGATAAGAAAAATCAAAAGGGTAAATTAAATTTTTACAAATTTTGTTTTCACTAAATTAAACTTCCATGGATAAGCTCAAAGGGAAAGGCACCCATACTTTACGTTTACTGACAATGTATTCTATTTTACATAATCTAACTACTGTAGGCTTGCTCGAATTAAGAATTAATCACAGTAATAATAATCTTTTGAAACCCACTCTCATGGTTGCACATTACACCCCAGCCTCAATGAAATTTTAAATGTTCAGAATGTATTCTTTTTAATTGTACTTAAGGCATTAGCTCAACATATGATGTCACTTATTTCTTGTAAAAAAGTCTGTCACAAGACACTGCTTTTTTGCTTTTATCTTGGAATTTGCCATCCACTTTCTAATTTTCACCGCAATCCAAATAATGTTTCAACCACTCCCGGTTGATTATGAGCAAACGCATACCGTTCCAATTTCTGTTAACTCAGTTGCAAGCACAGTACTGACAAAGTTAAAACTCTAGTTAGGTGTTTAACAAAAGAATAACTATACACTTTCACTGCATTCCAGTGATATGCTCAATGTCACACACCCTCAACAATAACCAAATCCTCAGTCAGAAATTCAAAACAACAAAATACTAACTGTAAACGTTTCCCATAAAAGCATCGAAGTTAAGTGCATGAACCTGTCCAACTTACAACAAGAAGTGTGACCAAGTTCCAGGATAAAGGGGTTTCCAAGATACAGTAAAACCCCTCTAGTTGGACACCCCTATATCCTGGACACCCCTCTATATTGGACACTTTTAATTGTAACCGGCGAATATCCTATAATTTTACAT
>NW_019059805.1:715444-729413 GCF_000696155.1 Zootermopsis nevadensis
AACCCTTCACTGGACTACAGTAAGTATTACTGGTACAGTTTTAACTTTGTCAGTACTGAGCTTGCAACTGAGTTAAACAGTGTTAACAGAAATTGGAACGGTTTGCTTTCGCTCATAACCAACAAGGAATGGTTGAAACTTTATTCGAATTGCGGCAAAAATTAGAAAGAGGATGGACAAATTCAAAGATAAAAGCAAAAAAGCAGTGTCTTGTGACGGACTTTTTTACAAGAAATAAGTGACATCATATGTTGAGCTAATGCCTTAAGTACAATTAAAAAGAATACATTCTGAACATTTAAAACATCATTGAGGCTGGGGTGTAATGTGCAACCACGAGAGTGGGTTTTAAAAGATTATTATAATTAATAATTAAATTATTCTTAATTCGAGCAAGCCTACAGTAGTTAGATTATGTAGGTAAATAGATTGATTGCATTGTCGGTAAACGTAAAGTATTGGTGCCCTTCCCTATGAGCTTATCCATGCAAGTTTAATTTAGTGAAAACAAAATTTGTAAACATTTAAATTACCCTTTTGACTTTTCTTATCAATAATTTCCTTTTTGGGAAGGGCTCCATAATACTTAACAATTACCACATTGTCATTACACGACAATTTGAAAGGATGATTTTCCCCCTTTCGCTCTATCCTGGACACCTCTGTAAGTTGGACACATTATCGTGGAACCGCAAGTGTCCAAGTTAGAGAGGTTTTACTGTATAGGGTATTGTGAATATGTAAAATTATAGGATATTTGCCGGTTCCAATTAAAAGTGTCCAATATAGAGGGGTGTCCAGGACATAGGGGTGTCCAACTAGAGGGGTGAAATCACATTCGACATATCTGATCAGTTCTTCTGCAAGCTACAGCAACGCTATCAGTCCATGTGCTACGTTAAGCAGCAGCAAATTGATTAAATCGATAACTCAATTTTGCTTCTAGGTCTTTTATATTATTCTTTAATAACGAAGGAACTAGTCAGGCGTGTGCAAAGGCAGGAAGTTTCCTCGTAGCTTCGTATCAAGTTCAACTGAGCTAATCTGGAACTAAGAATGGAATTTTCTCAAAGTTAATTAGTTTAATTTCGGTTTCTCAAGATTAAGGAATCTTGAGGTTCATGATACCAGTGCATTAAATTATGAGCAGAATTTGTTATTAATGGTAGTGGCGGTGGTACAGTGTACCGTTAGGAGCACAGCTCAATTGAAATTGTAGATTAGTCTCAGAAAACAGTTATTATTGGGGGGGGGGGGTTTCAAGTTTTCACGGCGACGAGTAAAAGTAAAGTAAAGTTTGTCCCGCTATACGCCATGTAGGCGCTTGGGGTGAGTGGAGGTATAGCTCCTCTCTTCCTTGACCTCGGCACTAGATGGGGGTGAGTGGTCAGCATCACGCCCCGGCCGGCTTTACCCCCGGGCGACGAGTATAAAGACATATAAAGATTATAAAGGTAGTAAACTTTTCTGAAACGTCGGTCAGTTATGTGCCAGACTACAAGGTGGAACATCCTAGAAAACTGCCATCATCGTATTTTGCCACATTATTTTTTACTAACTCTTATTTCAAAATCCAAAAAACTTCAGGAAATTCAATCAAGCTCAATGTTTGAGGGAGAACAGATTAACGGTGTTTAACAAGATGACCCTAACAGGGCTGAAGTGACAGCAGGTTGGAGAAAACAGAAATATTGAGCTGCATCATAATTTATGCTGTTCGTCAAATATTATCAGGATGATCAAATCAAGGATGATGAGATGGGTAGAGCATGTAGTGATCAAGAGGAACATGAGAATGTGTATGAAATTTTGGTCGGAAAGCCGGAAGGAAGGAGATCACTGGGAAGACATAGGACTAGATGGGAGGATAATATTAAAATGCATCTTAAGGAAATAAAGTAAGAGGATGCGAACTGAATTTTTTGTGGATCAGGATAGGAACAAGGGACGGGTTATTTTGAACACGGCAATGAATCTTCAGGTTCTGTAAAAGGCGGGACATTTTGGTTAATCAGGGAAATTTATAAATAGAACGATTGAAACGCAGACGCGAAGAAGAGTAACACGTTTTCTCACCAAGTCACTGTTAATATTCGTGGCCACGGAATGGACTGCAGAAGAACGGGACATGAACTAGAAAGAAGTGCTTTGTCTCTGTCCACTGGGGATCGAAGTAATTCAGCAAGGAGATTCATTAGGTTCTGTCGCAGATGTAGGTCGTCGCGTTGCACAGAATGGTAGATGCGGGTGTGTGTAATGTTTATTTCTTTTTTGTCAGTATCAGTATGACGTTGCAAGGACATTTAAGTAGCACATTTATGAGACGAGTATTATGTTGAGGTTGTCTCCTGTGGCATAATATTCAAACCTATTTTCTTGATAATTGATCAAATCTCAAAATTTAAATTGGGGACACACAGACAAAAATAATGATCTCATAACCTTATTTGTCCTTTAATTAAAGAAAATATGTTAGAGTTACAATAGGAAATAGATATACCATATGCGCTATAAAATCAACAGAAATATATGTATTTTAGGATTTTAGCCCACGTTTTGCAAAACACGTAATGCTAATATTTCTTAACCGAATTAATCGATTAATCGCGGTATCCCTAATATACACAAATACATATGTGCACCCCTTTCGCTCTGTGATGGATGCGATTGTTTCTGGGGCATCATCCCTCACGGTTTTTAATTTAATTATTGGATTCCCTTGAAGGTAGTGCCATGCTGTAACCCCGTTATAGGGTTCAGTAACCATGCATACGGCGTACTGCAGAGATAAAAGAAGGCAGAATGAGCGGGTGACGTCTGCTGCCTTACTATTGTATGTGGTCAGTCAGCTGACAGTAGTAACGGTTCCAAAACGACGGACTCCAGCGCCATTTCACTGGTTGCTGCATGGCAATATGCACTTCAACAACGGGCATCATTGACACTCTTAATGTGTTAGAATGTTCACATTGCAGAAAGATCTGATATTTCAAATCACGGTCAGAAACTGAAACATGTCGAATTCGTGTTTGAAAAATAATTTACGAACTTACACTTTTCAAACACGTTTACTAAAATTTAAAGAAATTGCTTATTTACGTGTGGTGTGTTATTGACCGATTAAAGACCGTGGTAAGTTTTTGTGACTCGCAATTTAACAGCAACTAACTCTGCTTGTTGTATTTACGAGGGCATCACGCCGTTGTGTTTTTCACCATATTAGCATAATCGGGGGTATTTGGTCTAACAACATAAAATAATGTGATGTGTGTCTGGCCAAAGGTCGCAATGCTAATGCTGCTCTAAGTAGATATACAGACAGCTACATTTGTAAGTAATTATTAAATTATGAAACACTAAATATTTGCTATTTGAACAATTACATGGGCAGACATTGTACGGTAGGGAATTGATTAAAGAAGGTTGTTTTCAAAGTACATTCAAAGCACCGTTGATTTATCCTAATTTGGATTTACGGGATTCCTAAAATATATAACAAGTATTTGAAAAAAATCTCAGTATTTGAGGCCCTCATATTGGGAGGTCCTACGCTGTAGATTATTTAGATTATTTGTAGATCTGGCACTGTTGTGAAGGCCTCTCTTATTGCGCAATTAGGTCAATATTTCAGGACGTTAACTCGGCCAAAGCAGGTACCAATATTATTATATTAGTTCTCTAAGTAATCCTCACCTTTTCAAACACTTTGCAGGCCCATTCTGTCTTTCCTTTGTGCAGACATTTGTATACTTTTGATGAGGCACCCCTGAAACAGATGGAACTGATGTAGGTCAATCTCGGAATGTTCAGGTATGCCAAAAACAATGAGATTTCTAAGTGCATTTGTCGAAGAAATTGGAAACTCACCTCTGCTCTTTTAACGTCCGTCCGTATGCAACAAAGCCCAGACTACTGGAACCAAGTTTCCATGGGCCGTTTTGAATTGAATTTAGTTTGGACCACTTTGAGTTCATAGATGAGCTGTTACTAGTAGGCCATATTTTTGTCGTATTTTTTGATAAAGCTTTATATGCGATGTTTAAAAGTACACGACTATTATCACATGTTTCATTAACTTTAGTTCAGGTGAGATTTCAGGATTAATATAACTATCTTCTTGGAAGTTGCGCCGTACGGTCTGGTAGAATCTGACCGACGTTTCAGAGGTGCTTACTGCCTCCATTATCAGGGCTTCGCTGTATTCCCTAATTCATCCTTGCCTCATAATAACGCACTGCACTTCTGGGGAGTTTAAAGCATTAAATTTCATATTCATTTCCCGCCCGTATCATCACTCTAATAATTAGTAAAGAGTGAAAATTATGAAGGTCTTCATTGTACAGTTTCTCCCACTTCCTATTAATTTGTCTTTTAGGTAAAATTAAAATGTTCTCCTCGGCGCCCTGCTTTAAAACACCCTGAATTCGTGTTCTTTATTTAGGGCTAGAGACTATGTTTCACGCCCATACAAGACGAAGTGTTCTACTTTTACCGACAGTTTTGTTACGTACGAGTGGATTCTGATGGTTAAATGGCGCCGGTGTCACTCCTACCTCAGCATGTATAAAGTACTGGTATTTTTGACGGTACATAATTAAGACCTGCTAGCCTCCAAAGTTAAGACGTTTGTATCAAGAGTCATGAACATTTGCCAATTAGTTTTATACATACTAGAAAGGGGATGAAGACACATGAAAATGATGCTGTAAGTTTGATTTTAAGTTCTCCTGACGACATCCATGAAGATGACTATCTTCTGGCATGTTGTACCGTACAGTTTAGTAGATATTAGCTGACGTTTCAGAGGAACTGTCTGAACCAGCAGGGATATAACCGTGATGATGGAGGCAGTAAGCTCCTCTTAAACGGTGACCAGTATCTATCAGACTAAACGGCGCTACCTTCCAGACTACAGCTATCTTCATGATGCCTTAAGTCTGTTCTGAACATAAAATTTTGAAGTAAACCAAAGGCTATGAATGCGCTTGAATTCATATGGGCCTTCTCATTTGGTATTCTCTTCCACGTTAATAAAATTCAGCAATTGGCAATCTTCCTCTCAAAGAAGCATTATTGCTGTGAAGTGCCAGCGGGTCGGGACTTGATATTAAAATTTAAATAACCAGAATTGATTGAATTAGCAGTAGACTTACAAAGCACCAAGGTCACGAGGTCACAGAGGTCTATTAGTGGGGTCAGTAAGTGATGGCACTCAGCTAATGGAAAACGCTATTTCTGATACCATAGGAAATACTTTATTGGTGCTGTAGTGGCTGCACTGTAAGAACGGCAAAGAAGTTTTGAGAATACAACAATTTTTAATTCATTTGAACAATTTTAATGCAACGATTTAGGTGCAGATGGGAGGATAAAATTAAATGGATCTTATGGTCATACTTGGCAAGCACCTTTGGGGCGAGGGGGGTCCAACAGCATCCGTGTGCCAAGAATTTTATGGCAAGCCAAAATTAACTTCTTGAAGGTATTGTGCATCAATTAATGTTAGCCATAAAATACTTTGGACTGAAAAAATGTCTGTGCTACTTCTCCCTCACGAGAACCGGAGAAGATGCGCCATTAATTTCACAAAAAATCCTATTTCTTCTACAGAAGACTCTAGGAAACATTTAAATGAAACTTTATAGCATTAAAATGAAGTAACGTAACAAGTCTAATTCTAACCGTTTCACGAGGTCATAGCACTGGTGATCAATGATGTGTGAGAAAATGAAAGGACACGTTTCAAGGTGATAATTGGAATGATTAATGATAATGAAATGATACCAAACCTGTTTATCCTGTTGGGATTTCCAATTAAACCTGCTAAGATTTAGTTATTTAGCTGCATGACTAACTGGCCCCGTTTACTGCGATTTATTGTCTGGTTCATTGTATCTTTTTTATTTAAGAACACAGCAATGAAAGTGTTTGCCAATGAATCATTGAGACACCAGTCACTTCAACGGAGCTACGCGACGTTCGGTTTGATCCTCGTCTTTTAATGTGGTTTTAACCCTCGGACTCAAATTTGTAATTTTATGCTAGACGTGATATATAGATTTCTATGAAGAGGCTTTCTTTTCATGCTTAATCTAAAACTGTAATGCAACATTTAACATCGAATTGTTTACTAATAAATTATATGTAAGAGAAAAAGCTATCTGCACGCTGCAACACTGTCTTACAAGAAAAGCTGATGTCTTATCTGTCTTCATTTATAGCCTACTTTACTTTTTCAAGGAAAGGAGTTAGACTTATAATATCGCCTTTCTGTCGGTGTGTTCTATTTTAACCGTTGAACCAGTTGATCAAATTCCATTGAATTCGTACAAACATTATGTCAGAGGAGAACACCCAAATTTATTAATATTTAATTTTTCACTGTCATTAATAACAACATAGCAGCCAAACAAATTTATGATGTGGCAGCGATACTTATTGTAGGGTATTGTGGTTATGCACGGTAATATATCTCCCCAAAATATGTAAATTTCGAAATAATGTTTTTTTGTAGACTTTAAATTAAAGTGGCGGTTTTACGATAAGTTTAATCCAGCTTCCAATTTTAAAGTATTAACTAATGGGCCACTGGAGTTAGGAGTATGCTATTTTTTTATGAAGTTGAATTATAAATATGCCTACAAATTGTGTATGAAATATTATAATTCAACTGTTCCAATTATAAGTATGATGCGAATCTTTGATGTTATATGCCTCACAAATTAAACGCGCACAGAATCTGAAGGGTACATAAGTAATACGTTCTTCCCCAAACTGTAGTAATTTAGAATTCAGACTCGAACAGGATTAGTTGTTTGAAAGTCTACGTACAATTCATTATTTTAACCTGTGACTTCAATTGTGTTGTAGTGTTGGGTTATATATTTATATTACCTGGATCAAGCATCGATAATACTAGATTTGTAGGAACGAGATTCTGTGTAGTACAAATTAATCTTTACGGTGTGTAGCCCGAAATGCGGTTTTCATTGATATTTTTTTGCAGCATTGTTTCCATTATACGTCTGGGATAAATTGAACTTTGCTTTATCTTTTATGGGCTTAGACCTTCTTGTGAAAGTGACAGTCACTCAGATAGTCAAGAAACTCCTCGACTTTTATAGAATCTTGTTCACAGGAACCCATTTACCCTGAACTCCATCAATTCAATCCATACCATTACATTCTGTATAGTTAAGATCCATTTTAATCTTATCCTCGCATCTACGCCTATGTCATTGGACAAGTCGCTGCAAAACTGGCTCCGAGCGTCGCGACGCCGGTACATGACGCATGCATTAGCCACGGGAGACCACTGGACACGACGTTGGAAAACCGACGCCTGCTATCGTGACACCTCCAAAAGACTCCTCGTTCAGCGCACGTTAAATTCCGAATGAAAAATAAATTCGCCTTTTTATAACCTGTTATTATATTAATCTTTTTATCACCACATGATCCAACCACTGAAATGAATGACTCAGACTGATAATTAAACAAACGGATGAGTAAATAATGTTGTACTGTCACTATTTTAGAACTACAGTTTCTTATTTGTACATGGCTGTTATATAAAACTGTACTGGGTACTGGACTTGTATGATTTCTAATGTCATTAGATTTCATGATGTGTGATAACTCTTGTATCTTTATATTGACGCTGTAGTGAGAACGAAGGAAATTATCCTTTTTATGCGTTCGGCTATACCAGATGCCGTATACCCTACTTGATTACTTTTCTGCCTTCTAACAACAACTTTTCTGCTACCACGGGGCCCGAGGAATAATGTTTTATGATCGCTTTAACCAGCCAACATCGCGGCATAAAGCAGAAGTATGCAACATTGCAACAAACTACCTCCTTGGTATTGCTGAGGTTTTACGTTCTCAACACAGCCTGCTACCGCGTCGTGCAGACACCGGTCAGTGTTTTTACGAGAATAAACACATCACACTCGGTTTCATAAACGAAGGATTTGTTATATAAAACCTTGAAGCGTTTTCAGCGATCAAAAGTGATACATCTCTTTCGTCGATCAGCCACGTCAATTCGAAGTCCATGTTTAGGAGTCAAAGACGGTGTTCTAACATGATATTGAAGCTAGTCTGTTAATATTAATGTAATATTTTGTCGTTGGTAATTTCAGTGACCCTTTGTTATGTGATTTACACAAATATGAATTAATGCAAGTTTTAAATAAAGTGTGGAAATGTTACAGGTCATCTTAAATAATGCCCAACGTTACGTCAGTCCCGCAAGTGAATCTTGTACACCAAAATGAAGGTATATTTATTTGTACCAAAACTCTTACATCTGTATTTATTTAGGTTTTGGTTGGTTAAGTGTGACGGAGGCTTACTATACCTGCTTCAGGTTATTCTTATGACTAGTCCCGGGCTATATGCCAAGTTAATTTTAGAAATAATACAACCTGGGCTATTTATTATCTACACCAATGCCTTATAAAGGATGGAGAGTATCAAAACACATCTTATAAATTGATGGAAATCTTGTCCGTAGATTTTCGTTGCTGGAGCTCAATGTAAAATTTTGGCTTTCAGATCAGACCCGCGTCGAATATTTGGTGTTAACAAACGTTTCGGCAAATATTGCAGTTGACATTTTAAAGGTGGGTATGAGGTGAGGGCTGTTCAGAAGAGTGTGTGGTTGAATTGAAGGAGGTAATAGGAAAGTTGGGAGACGGTGACGAAGAGGTTCCGGTGACCATGATGGAAACATGTTAAATGCTTATTTATTTGACTGGTTTCCTTCTCGGTGTTTCAACATCTTCATCTCAAGAGATACAGGGATCTAACTTCTCAACCAAGGCACTTTATTCGCGGGATAGCATAACAAGGCTATAACTGAAAGCGCCTATTTTGCGTTACCAAACGTTGAATCAGAAACATGTCCTGTGAATTACTCATCATGTCATTTATATATTATATCCAAGCATGTGGCCAAATTAGAGAACCATCACTGATCTACTTGAGAATAGTTGCATTATTCATTCCATGTTATTCTTATGGGAAAATCAGTTTGCATTATTAAAACCACTTTCGGATAGACTGTCACTCTGCTCAGACATTAGGTTAGTTCGGATTTCACTGCCATGCTATTCTTGTGTGAATACCGCCTGTGTAAACCGGATTGAATTACGGTGTCACAATGTGTTAGTAATGGCTTGGCGGAAATATGCATTTCTACTGGGTGATGAATACGTAATGAACGAAGAGGGATGGATAAGGAGGCGATCCACGGAAGATACTAGGAAAGTGCTTATTTTGATTCTTCTTATCTCGCGCTGGAGCAAAGAGAATTTACCTGACAGGCCGAACGTCGCGCGTTACTTTTCTTAATATTGATTTTCCTTTTGCTTTATCCATCGCATAGGTGTTTTAAAAACGACAGCGTTTCGGAACTTGGTTCTGCTTCTGTCTTCAGCTGAAAGGAGGACAAATGCTTAATCTGCTGGGAAACGTTACGTCATCTGATATATTTCCATACCGCGGTGGTATTGAATCGCGGCCATTAGTTTACAAAGTAGCCACTTCGAATCTTGGCGAGGTCCCGGAATTTCTTACTGAATTTATCCGTGATTTTCTACGTGTAAGTGAAAAATAAAACACTCAAACACCCGCAATAATTCTGGTTAAATTCCATCTGTATAGGCGTTTTAAGAATGCAGTCAAACAGCATTCAACCGATACGAGTTTGTGCAATGTATTTTTCACAGTTTATTTTTTTGTTCCTACTCAATATAGCTGTGTATAAACGTATGCGTGGACTGTTCAGAAAAGATGAGATGAAATTGTAGGATTTGAGGTTTTGACGGTGGTGAGTCTGAAGACAGCCATTTTCATGAGACAAAATTAAAAGCCAAGCCTGGATATTTTCTGTGTACAAGTTTAGGATGAGTTTCGTCGTGGCTAACAATTATCTTCGTATACCCCAGAGTTCTTACCCAAGTTTAACACGGGAATGTAGACAGTGAATGTTCAGTATCTTCCAAGTTCTGTTAGACAGTCCCACCCAACAACCGCTATACATTCTTATTTGGAAAAGCCAGTCGCAATTTTATTATTACCCGTTTCCCCCTTGTCACTTTCTTCTTTTCACCCTGTCTTATCGCACACCTTCGTTTCTGTGTGTTACTGTAATCCATTATAAGTTTTTTTACAAATACTGTACAGAATGAAACCAGAAACTGGTTCTTAGTCGGTTAATGCACAGCATACATTGCGGTTGTGTTGTATTCCCATACCAAGCGCTTGAAAGAAGACCAACACAAATACTTCAATTGTTTGTGCGGGACTTCACAACATAAAAACTTTGAAGGCATTGAACATTCACGATGTGTAGTGTTGAAACAAGTTTTATAATCACGAAGTTTATACACTTGCACATACGTATTTTTTGTGACTAATCATTACTAGACCCCTCTGCGATATTTAATATAATTCAGCGATCTGCTTGTAGCAACGGAAGGAAAACTAACATAGTTTGAAACATTCGAACTTATCAGACCTTGAGTCAAGGTGACATGTATCTGCTGCGTAATCCCTATGAAGTACACGTAATATTTATTCTATAATAAATAGATGAAAGGAGGAGGGATAGAATGTTTCTCGGTCTCCACAGCTTCTATCATTACAGCAACACGTTCCTCGTTACTTCGTTTTAATCAAAATGTACAGGAATCACTTGTAACTAGTGACAGTATGATGCAAATAGTTGGGGCAAGACGATAAAATCAAGGATGATGAAACATATGGGGCAAGTAGCATGCACTGAGTAGATGAGAAATGCGTACATCATTTTGGCTGGGAAACCTGACGGAAAACGCCACTCGGAAGACCTAGGCATGGATAGGAGGGAAAAAAGTGTTACTGAATGTGGTACATATAAGTACCATTATGCTTTAAAGGTCTAAAACATACCAAATATTTCTGTTTTAGAGCCGAAGTCCATATAATGTGTCTCTACTTATAAATGACAAAGCAAATTATTACAAGATTAAAAATTTAAAACTAAGCATGGATCTGCACAAAGTCAGGAACTTACTCAGTAAAAGTACTTAACGTATACAAATAGTATGCGAGATCCTATATCCCCTTGTCGTGGGGCCGGGGAGGGGGGGGGGGTTCTCTTCATACTCAAATTATTGTTATTCGCAAAACTCGGTTCAAGAGATAACAAGCAAGACGTTCTGAAGATAACTACAGTGCCAAATTTCTTTCAAATGCTTTCATCTAATACACGTTGGCCGGTGAAGCCGTCCTCGCCCTGCAGAAGTGCAGAAGCACTGAACATGTCTTCTGTCTAGACCTAGAACTAGAACTTGCTCTGATAGAATAGTGCACTCATTTACACAGGATTACTCCTACGTGTTTGATCGGGAGTCATTACTACAGCTAGGATCTGGAGTAAGGATAATTTGATTTGGATCGAGATGAACTAAGTCGAGACATGATTCTCATATGGAAAGCAGGTTGAATAATTATTATTTTACTCGTTGCACCCATTTTCCAAATAATACTAGAGAATGGCTCGTTTAAGTCAACAGGAAATTTAAAATCCTATTAATACAAGACTCGAATTTGTTATAGCCTAAGGCGGTGAAAATGCCAATGTTGGTCTTCAAGACTTTGATGCTCAGGCACTTAGTACCCAAGTTTAATCGTCCATAGCCTAAAGATCTTTCTAGTCACTTGTCAGTATATTCCAATATTGTTATAGGAGTGACAGCAACCTAGAATAATTATATGTATTTCATTTTAACGTATGGGCCAATGTAATAAGGTAGAAGTTTAATTTAAGAAAGTAAGTCGGCAACGAAGATTTAGCATACAGTATAATATGCCTTGTTGAACAAAATTAAGGTGGATCAAAATAATGAAAACAGTACAGTAGTTACCAGAGGGTACGTAATATTGACAAGGAGACAGACACACCGTGTCTTACGTCACACCTGGTAACAACCTTGGAGAAGATTAATGGTTGCTATATTTAAAATAGGCAGTTGATATGTATATTCACAACAAACAGAGCTGTAGAAATAGTAAGCCTGCTAAGTCTTATTTTCCTCACACAATATGTTCAAACAGGCGTCCATTGCATCAGAAAGTTAACCTCATTTTTACAATGTGAACATCCAGCCTTGCGGGTAGACCAGTCTTAATAAAGTGAAGTCGCTTGGCAGTAGAATTGTTATGTAGGTCTCCAGCCAGACAGCTTGCTTGTGGAACAGATATGAATGGTGTGAAAGTCAGAACCTTGGGAGTAAGCCACAAAACAATAGTAAAGTTGTAGTAATCATTAATAAGGTATGATAATAATATTCAATGCTAGTGGGCGACCAGGTTTTGACTGACTAGGTTCTTCAGGGACGTCAGGTTCTGAGGGATTTAACCTCACCAGTACTACTTGGATACATTTATATAAGACGTGAATATTTATATTTTTTCGGACGTGAGTCATACATAGTATCCCATTTTAATTGATAAAATACGTTAAGCCCTATTGTCGCAGAAGAATGACGGATTGTGACAAAAGACAGACACGTTAATAACGACTTTCAACCCAAGGGCTAAGGTTAATTTTGAAGTACTGGAATGTTATTACACCTGAAAAAAATAACTGGATAGGTAAGTATGGGAATATAGCTTCAGTAAATTCAGAGGAGTGTTTCTCAAACTTTTTACTGGCAAAGCTCCTTTTCAGGGGGTCGGTCCATCACATATGAGTAGAATAAAATTTATACTTTTTTACGGTCGTTTACAAAACGTCTATTGAACCTTGTGTTATCTCAATGTGTCGATGACCTTCAATGCGTCTCCATCTTCAGGTTAATCTTTTTGGGGCATCTGTAAGATGTGAAAAAATTCCGAGACAAGTAGAATAGACCTGATCGCTGCTTAAAAAGAGACAGACACTGGATAAAGTCAAAAAAGAACGTAATGACGTATGGTTATCGTCAAATACATCCAGAGGAGCTAGGCAGAATGGTGGCTAGGTATGGTCGTAGAATACGTATTTCGAAATAAAAGAACTGCTGTCTGTGCTACCTAGTTACACGGCATCCAGATTCACTTATCCAAGCCTGGTACTGCAGTACTGAATTTTCATATCATATGAATCGTCTATCTTTTTCTGCTCGGTACTGCTTCTTCTAAGCACAGATGTGGGAAAGCATTTTTTCTGACGTGGTTACTTTATACCTCACTGACGTAATAGATGAGTGTAATGAAAATGACCCTTACGCCTTGATGGCTGTTGGACTCTCTTATGAGATGAGCTGTTTGGTGGGATAAGTTTATTTGCGGCTGCAATATAACTTTTACGTGATATGATAGATGTCCATTGCTTTGCTACCGTAATAGATGTGACGTCGGAACTGCCAAAGGTAATCTCGAACTTGAGGCATCAAATATAAATTATTTTTAGGTGAAAGTGTGTCATGTTCCTCGTAAATGCTGGGATTCGTAATGACACTGTAGATAATAAATTAACATATACAGCGCTGTAAACTCTGTTGTAATTTCTGCTCGCTTTCGTCGCTAACTGCTCCCAGCAGAATGATATTTAGTGGCAAGAAAGAAATGATAAACATGATAATTCATCGAATGTATGAAGCTTCTCATACTTCAGTTTAATGACAGCAGCATTTGCCGCTGACGTAATGTAAATTATTAAGTCTGTATCTAGGTTTATGAGCAGTTACAGTGATATACGTGAAGAAATTTATTGTTATGTTTATTAACGTGTTCCAGTTTCAGTGAATGAACAGCAAATAGGTTTCAGTGCCTTTCCATACTATATGCGGTTTAAAAAGGGATGACACAAATATATGGCTGTAACTTCTTTATGTTTGCGTACGGAAAGATTATTGATTTATGGGCGGCACGATTTCAAACGTCTAGCAAGTCTTTGTACCCATAAATGCTTTTTGATTCAAGTGAGTAATCG
>NW_019059805.1:729516-763045 GCF_000696155.1 Zootermopsis nevadensis
CATTTAACGGGAAATGTGGACGAATGATGTGAAATTTTAACTAGTCTAAAATATATTGGGAAGTTCGATTACTGAGGCATGATATCTGGTTTGAGGCTTTTCATAGTTTTCCGCCATTTTCTCTGAGAAAAGAGATGTAATGGAAGCAATGCAAGGTAGGGACGTCCCCGTGGGTACCCTTGCATAAAAGTACCTTATAAATTTACGAATTTCTCACGTTATTGTATCTAAATCCTGAGCACATAAAATCACCGTTGCTTGCCTGGTAGAGTTGACATAACTTACATTTATGTGTTTATTTTCCTGATAATTATCATACATGCGTATCGCGTTTGTTAATGTAAAATTGAATGAGTTGCGATTATGCTCTGGAAATGTCTGACTTGACTGTAGAGAAACGATGTCAAAACCAGATGGCATTAACTTTGCTGAATAGGTTATGGTAATACGACAGTAACAAAAACTGTAATAGTTGTAGGTAATTATCGTAAACGAATAAATTACGCTATATTGTTGTTACTTAAACGCTAGTCACTACGGTCATAATGCGTAGTGGCTTGAAACTTATGCTGAAAAATGCTTGTCATGCAGAACGTTACCTTCCGATAATATCTCCGAGGATGTACTCGTCTTCCAAATCTCGTTCCCTTTTTCTCTCGGGGATCCAGTACGATGCATCTGAGTTGTCAGTTGTGAGGTCCAGCTCCAGTGAAGTACTACTGGCTTCTACCATCCTGCCGAGCTCGGTTCCAGATTCTGAAATATTGATCATCACACGTCTTCATTCTCGCTACTTAATCACGAAAATATTCGTAAAATTGAAATTTTGATATAGCTTTGTAGTAAGGGCAACTCAAAATTTCCCTATACTGGATTCTGGATAAGTATTTTCGAAGTGTAATTAAAAATGTGGGTTGCGTTCTTTTTGGCTTATGCCCCAAGATTATTATGGTCCCTGCATGCCTGTAAACGATAAAAGTAGAAATTTACATTTCACACGCGTCCACCCCGAAGGACGGGATTTCCACTGCCCTGGAATCCGTGATAATGAAAATAACGATGATCTGTAGTGGGCTTACAGCTTATTCGAACATTGGCAAGAGCTGAAGTACCTCATTTCAATATGAGTTTTTTTAAAAAAAAAAAATTCTTCTAATAGAATGTTCTAAACTGATAACAGATGGAGTTTGTGAACTTCGCAAGGGAGTTATTTTTTAACGTAACCAGTACATGGAGCACAGTCTCTTCTTTAGAGACAGCAAATAATTATCTGTCTTTTACGGACCGCCTTTGTTTATAACCACGACAGCTTTTTAACGAATTATCTTACATCCATTGGCTTTGTTAGACAAACTGAAGAACTACTTCGTAATTTCTGCAAATGTAATATTAGATAACCCGCCTCACACGCCTGCTGGAGAAATTGCTACACTAACACAGAGCAAGAAATCAAACTCTTGGAGGATTCTGTTTACACTTTTGATAACTTCTGAACAGGAAACCAGTGGTGTTACAGAAATGGCCTTGTGCCTGCTTCTAATAGTACGAAATAATAGACCTATTTATAAATTTAGAATAGGTGACTCGTGTTACTATCTGAGGTGCTCGAGTTATAAAGGAGTGCAAATATGGAGGTACAATACAACTGTAAACACAACTGATTACATGAATAACATATTGGGATAAGGAATTAACGTATTACGTGTTAACATAAAGCGCAATACTCTGCTTTTATTGAACGTACTATGTTTTATAAGGATGCAAATTAGACGAGAATGAACTGCTAACTTGAACGTGGATATAATTCTAACATACGCGTATTTTACATATTTCCTTATTTATTTTAGTTTATTTAATGGACCTTTAACAACCGCTAATTTTGCGTAGAAATAATGGGATACAAAGGATGAATATAAGTGACAAATGGCGATGGTACGCGTTGCAGTAATCTCTCGTTAACAGTAGGGTAAACATACTGCACTTGCTAACTACCGGAGACAGACTGGAAAAACAAAAGATTTTCGCTTATGATAGCCAGTATCCAACCATAATTATAATTTATCTACTTTCATTATACTGTTTATATGTGTTCATATTTGGAAACACAGCAGAGAGGCCACATATCTTTGCTGAGATGTTCCGTTGTTTTACTTGGTTCAACTAGAGTAATTCTGCATATTGAGAAAGTCCATAAAGACTCCTTTTCAGAAACACAGCAAATTATTATCATTCTCACATTATATTTAAAGATATATAATCTCTACAGTTGATACATTATAATTAAATAACCTGGGATACACACGACGCGTCTATAAACTAAAGTCACTGCAAGAAAAAAATTACAATAAGAATTCCTATAAATACCTCTTAAAACTTTGCACCTCCGTTCATACTAAGATATCTATCTTTCTGGAATGTAGTAAATTAAGTGATTTAGCTCTTTACTCCATCAGAGCATGAGTATCATGTCTCTTTATTTTTCTGAGAATGTGGTGTATCAGGTTCAGTTATTTAATTGTCGTTTGGCCCGAAGCACTGCTGTCTGTAAGAAGAGGTAATTCATTTCTCTTTCTGTACAAACATTACTGTCTGTTTTAATGAATTATAACAAACACTTCAGGCAACACAGCATTAAATAAAGAAATCAATATCACTATATTTTAAAAATGCGTATTTTTCTCATTTCTCTTTGTTACATAGTTCCTCACTATACGAAGCATTTTATAGGATTAGACAGTCTATAAATTCGTCAGCATAGTTTAATAACATGGTAAAAAATGTGGTTAAACGCTGCTGTGAGTAGAGGCTGAGTCGAGGACGGAAAGACATTTGAATATTCCCATTTCATATAGAATGTAACTGCCGATCTGTGTATCGGATGATTTTGATCTGGCTTTTATAATATGCGGTATGCCGTTTTCCGTTAAGTTTGTGAATTTCTAAATTATTTCTAAAATCCAAAATTTTGGTTAGAGAACTACATCGAAAGAACAGGAGACAAGCCGTTGATCAAACGATGATATTAAAATATATCTTAGGGAAATTGGTAATGAAAATATGAATCCTATGGTGGCATTTTGTTATGTCGGTGACGAAACCTCGGGTTAAAACAGGGACTTTGTTGAATATTTTCGTAACTATCAGCGACTATGAGAAAACACTTTACCATATGCGTTAAAATTAATATTTTCTTATAGTTTAATTTTAACCCTTTAAAATCCAATGGTAATTGTATGTACCACCTGCTTCAACAATTAATACATTTTTATTTCGTATTTCTTATGATTCTCAGGATTAATAGCGGTTACTTATCTCAATATCATTAACCAGTTGATTTTTGTGATGGTGGTGTTTTCTTCGCGGTACAAAAATTATACATATATACGAGCTTCGGCTCCAAAGGGGAAAAACATTTCTTGTAACTACAGAGATATCTGGTAAACCTAACATAAGATTACGTAATATAATGTTATTAAGGTATGAAATGGGTTGTATATTATTTAGTTTACTGTCGTACCAGATCCGACCGCAGGCAAGCTATAATGGCTTCTGTCACTTGCAGCTCTCCACTGTCCTTATCCTATGTCAGAACTCGATGTTGCAGGCCTGCCTCTTGAGGATTTCATGTTCAGAGTAGGAAGAAATATGTAAGCTGTTAAATTCCATATTAGATAAAGCATTTGTATGGTACTTTTGAAGTGCGTTATCGTGCAATAAATTCTTGAACCTTTCCAGTTAAAGACGAGTAAACGGTGTAAGATGTACACAGTATTACGCGTAAAATTTCTACGTACGATATCGACTGCCTCTCTGATTCCAAAATCAAGTCACGCATGTAAATGTATGTAAATTATACATAAGATACTCTCGCTATATTGGTGGGCGTTATTTTCATTATAATGACAGTAAAGTTAAAAATATCGAGCTTGTTATTTATCTTTCTGTTTAATTGGTTGTTACCTGTATGTATTAATTTTCTAAAAGGATATAAAGTTACTCTAACTACGAGTATAATGATCGTTTCCAACTGAAATAGCCAACATTTTCTAAATTGGTTAAGACCGTACGTCATAGTCATTATCACTTCTGTATTGTGTTCAGCGTGTCTGTGCTTCAAACATCGGTCTGGAGATCGGGTATCTTGACTCGGGTTTTCATTAATTCATTTCCTCAGAGGGATGCTAGTATAGTATCACAAATTAGGCGCAGATCACTTCCTTCCATATCCTTTTCATTTGATTAGTTTCCATATCATTCGATGCAATATTGTCTGAGCCAAACGAAACGATAGACCTACAGCAGCAATGTGTATTTAGAAGATGGCTGTCTTCTGGGATGTTGGCCGTCGATATTAATTTTCGTTACATTTTTTTTAATGATTTGGTATAAATTACAATCTAACAATTTTAATTTAAGACGTAAAACATTTACGAGAGTGAGATCTTTTCGTAGCAAACGTTATTTTACAATTGAAGATTTGAGAAGTGTGGTCTATCTATCTGCCGTATATTTAGATTTAGATTTGTCCATTTTTATGGGATTACGACAAATGTGACATACGCTTGTCGCTAAGAAATTCAACACTGTAAAACATTAATTTAATTCTAATCTCGCTCGGGGCCTGGATGTACTATCATTTTTCTCTAGCAGTATTCCCTTGTGTAAGTAGGTCGTAGAGGCTCTAAGATGGAGCATCTCCCGTTCTCCAGGTTCAACAAATTGATTAAACATTCACTGCTTAACAATAAATTCTGAATCTAAACGGGCCAGAGAGCAATTCGTGACAGATCAAAATAAGATATTAATTCGAAAGTTTGGAGAAAATTATGAAAGCATTATTTCTATCCAAATCGGCTTTATGTTTATTTCGTAAAATATATTTTTGTATTTGGTGCTGTATGAAACTTCATGGCCGTACTGCGGAGTAATGGACTGTTAAAATGTTAATGAATGATAATGAGTAAATAGGTTGCCTGTCATAATTCTCAGCTCACTGTCGTAAACGAACAACAAATAACAAATGCATTATTTAAATAGAAATTGCTGTAATTTAATATAACATAAGCCACAGCTTATAATTTTTAATTTACACATTTACAAATTGTATTAAAGAACTAAGAATCAAACGTTTTACAAAATGAACGTCCTTTAATTCACTATTATGAATGTAGATGATGTAAATTCGAATACATGCATATAAACATACACACATATATACAAATTTTGTAGCTATTTACTGTAATATATAAATGTTATTATTTAGAATTCACTTTACACGGAAGATACCACGTCCTTTGTAGAAGACGAATGTTCCACAGGCAAAATTTCTTAACCGTTTGATATAAATATATTAAATCTAAGAGCAATTAAATTAATATATGTTTATTTTATAGCTTCTGAAATCGTTCCTACATACACATTGCATGTACCGATATATAAATGGCCATGCCTCTTTACTTGTGTCGTTTTCAGACCGTTGAAACGTATGAGGTCCTGAGAGCGAGCTCTGTTTAATGTCGTCACGCTTGTATCTCTACACTGTTTGGTCCACACGAGTGAGCTGACAGCTGTTACACATCCTACAGGCCTGAGGACCATTGGCTGAGTTATTTGTGCTCCACGTCGCCGTTTTAATCGCTAACATAACTTAAAAGAGAGATTCTTATACTTCATCTTACCTCGTGAATTGCTGGAATGAATATGGTCGCTGCAGGCACTGACACACTAATTTCTCTTGCTTATAGTCAGTACGTTTCAAACGCTACGTTGATACAATCTTTGATATTTTGTCACTTTCAGCAGCTGAACTCAGTCTATTTATTCTTAGAATTGTAACGCGAGTTGTTCATACGCATATTTTAATCCTTGTATTTCAGAAAATGATGTTCTAATTGCGCTTAGGCCGTATGTTTTGTCACCTGTATGCTGATAATTAGCATATTTGATCTTGAGCTTTGGTTTATCACTGGATGCTCAGTGCAGTCCGAATTCACATGATGATGGAACGCGCAGGCCTCTCTTAGCAGACGTCCTTCCCACACTCATGTGCTGGAACTACTAGCAGGTTGTTTGAACGGACATGTGGTGCTGAGTCTCGAGTCTGCGCTGCGGTATTGCTGTCAGGAACAATAACCCTTCCGTGACGTCATGCAGTCGATCCAACCGGAATGGAAGTTGATGGGCTCATTATATGTTCAAGTGTGCTCCAATTTCTTGCCGTCTTAAGTGTTCCTTGTAAAAATAAAACGTGTTATGATGTGACTGTTCATTTCCAATTTATAGGCCTTGTCGTTTTACTTAAGTGGAAAGACATGAGAAAAACTGGTATACGAATTACTGCAGGAATAAGAAGATGGCTTTCTTCTTGGTTGTAGCGCCGTGTAGTCGAGGAGAAGGTTACCAACGTTTTATAGGTCCTTGCCGTCTCCATAATCAGGGCGATGAGTACTGATGATGAAAGCAGCAAAAACCTCTGAAACGCTGGGAAACGTCTACCACACTACAAGACGCTACAACCCAGAAGAGAACGATCTGCGGACTCTCCACCGTGAAAACCTGGAATCCTGCGATGCTAGAAATAGAACTCTGAAGGCTCTTGTAGTTGTGTGACTGTCATTACCAATTTTTTGTTGTCAATTTTAGATGCTGCAAACTTAGCCCCTTGAAACGCCCTATGAGACATTGGGCAGATAGCATCGAAGATTCTGCTTACAAAGATGGAGAGGGAATAAGACCAGCTGAGGATAGTGTCCAGCGGCGAAGATTCGGACATTAAAAAGATTACGTACACAAAGGTAACATATTCCTTACGTGTTTAATCAACTCGCAGACAATGAAAAACATTTCACTTATACCGTATTAAAGTTTTGAGTTAGCAGCATGTAACTTCCAAAAGTGCGAGATAATGAAAATGAGAATTTCGAAATCATCTAACTTGATTCGGATTTGGAAAGTGCAAGGTTATAATCCGGCATGGAGACGGATATCCTAATTCTGTTTCCTCATTTTCCTCAGTTTTATAGACTGATACTAGGACAGTACCTTGAATCAGGCCACGGCCTCTTCCTCCCATATCCTTACCAATTCACTAGTCGTTAATCATCGTATCTTTCGACGCTATATAATGTGATCTACGGGCAGCATCGTTAAATAGACCACAAAAAAAACTTCCACATAAGTAGCATTGTTAAATAGCTTCAGAATCTGTTTGCCCCAAACGAACGCTGAACGTATCCTGCACTCCCTAGTTCAAATTTTCTCATGATTCCCGAGGACAACTCAGTGTATATAACAATTTGCACCAAAACTGTGGACTATGAATGTATTCGGGAAGTATTTGTTTCGTATCTTGTCCCGATCAGTTGTCTCTCTTGCTTGCAGACTACGATAGCTGTTTGCCCTTTGATTCGCAGTTCGTAATCATTCGTATAATATCATTCATCTCGAAATTAAAACTGCAGTTGATACAGAATATTTAAATAACTCTTGGGATAACTAAGTCAGAACTTGTCGGAGTACGCGTTAAGCTGCGAGTCCCGTCTGTCGTCTGTCTTTTCCGCATTCGTCCTGTCGCTGGAAGTTACGAATCCTGCCTCAGGGCGACAGTAGGATCCGGCTAACAATCAGACTGGCAAAGTTCAAGGTCGAAACTGGAAATCATTGTTTGCCAAAAAAAAATCATTTAGATGACTGTTTTCTGGGTTGTTGTACAGTGTAGTTTGGAAGTTTGCCGACGTTTCAGAGGTGCTTGCTGCCTCCATCATTTGGACATCGCTCTGCGGATAATTATGATGGGATACTTTGGTGGATACAGCATCGTATTTTTTTAGTGTGGTATGAAAATAGCAAAGAGTAGCAGTTGTGGAATTTGCTAAAAGAGCATGAGGGTGTGTCGGCCTGTAATTGAACTGGTAATATGTTCGAAAAATATGCACATTTTGTTAAGTGCTTATCGTATAATTTTACAACAAGGATGTTACTGCTCTATGAAACATTTAGTTCGTTTAGCTTTTGGTTTTGTGGACATAAGTAATAAATATTTGAAGTTAGACGCAAGAAATTTTGTATGGATGTATATCATACATTACGTACTAATTCTGTATGAAATAATTTACGTTATGTGCGACAGGTTTAACACTAACAGAATCTGTGATTTGTAATAAGTGCCACCACACCCCAAAATAAATACTAATGCCAGCCACCGTAATTATAATGATAATCTGAAACAAGTTAGTCATAATGAGCTGGCAATAAGAATTCTGGTCCGATTAGTATCCGATCGCATGACCATCTGTGCACGGGTTCAGCACGCTGAACTAAGAGCTAAATTACATTGCGTGTTTTGGCCATAAATTTTCAACACAACACAAGCTTGGTAGCACTGGACGAGATTTACGAGTTCTTTCGGAACCCTTTGTGTAAATGCAGACGGCACATAACCATTTCTTGACGTAATGCTTTGTTATTTGCGCCAGTATATGAATTACTAGATTACCATACTGTCACCCCTTTGTAAGCGTATAATTCGACTATGAGAGGATCAAGTCCAAATAAACAAACGAATGATTGACAGTCCAAATCGGTTTGTTAAGAACGTATTACATATTCTGCGTGTAAGCTAAAACCCATTATCGACGGTTTATGCAATGTTTTACTCATAAAAAATTGGCACTTCCCGTTTGTAATTACCTTGTTGAGTGCCGCAACAGAGTTTTGCTTGTTATTATAATTAGATAACTACTCTGTATAGTCTGTACTTTGACAAACACGCTACTCCTGATAATTGCGTCTCGACTCGATGTGACGCAGAAAACTACGCTTTGAAGACTAGTTAGAAGGAATGACAAGGAACGAAATGAACTGACAATCCAGAAAGAGTCAGTACCAAAAAATTTCCAGATTAGAAACCTCGCAGTACTTCAGTCTGTGTTCAATGTTCCTTTGATATTCGTGATAGAACTTCCAGTAAGTTGATTCATTGTTTCCGCTTCGAAACGAATTAAGATAATCAAGCAACGATTTATTTTCTGGGAGCGTGACAAAGCGTGACTAGGCGTGACCTACTGTAACGCCGTGACGACATGTGGCAATATATGTCGAAAAGTGACGGATATTTAGAAAGCGTGACAAAGCGTTAGCAAACGTGACAAAGCGTGACAAGCCGTGACATCCTGTGAAAGCGTGACGATAGGTCACCGTAAATGTTAAAACATCACCAAGATTTTATGAGCGTGACCAAGCGTGGCAAAGTGTGACTACGCGTGACTTGATTTAACGGCGTGACAAGATGTGACCATAAGTGTAGAAACGTGACGAACATTATCAAAACGTGACTTATTCTAACAAACTAACCTAACCTAACTTAACTTAACCTAACCTAACCCAACCTAACCTAACCTAAACCAGCCGATCCTAACCGAACCTAAACTAACCTACCCTGTCGTAACATCATCTATTATGTTGCAAAGTTCCCAAAATTAACCGAGCCTCTAAGAACGTAGTGTTTGCTCCCTTTACATGAGAGACCAAGTTTAACACCCATATGGAACAAGATTTCCTTATATTTTAATATTTACATTTTAATGTAGCAGAAGGGAAGACACGAGCCTATAATAGTCAGTTTACTTATCATTTGTTGTTCTAAATTCGGTATAATTACAGACGTTTTAGAAGAGTTAGCGACGTGAGTGATTTCTGCCGTGTTTCAGAGTGATCAATTCATGTAGAGTAGCCTAAGGTATTCTTTATTGGAGTAACATGTCTTTCATTTCTGAGATTTATCTCACGCTTCATCTGACTTACTGTCATGATAAATTTAAAATCCAGCTTAGACTTAAGTGTCTGTAGTGAACGAAAGGGCGATATGTCGCCTTGTTGTAATGTCTCAGTCATCACGCTACATTGACAAATGACATCGAAGCCTGTGTACATACTCGTACATGGTCGACAACTTTTGTACTGTTCTCCTTACTGTCAACAGATGTCATTGTTCAATGAAAGAGCACGTAGCACTTAAGTGTGACGTGTAATGTATTCGGTTGTATTTTTAGTCAAGGCTCCACAAGACAGAGCTTATCATCTACAAATGCGATTTACCGTCGTATATTTACCGCAGCTGGAAAATGTAAAATGTTGCAACGGACTACTCTTTCCGATTCACGTTTTCTTTTAGTGGCTTAGTGCTGAATATCGTGATGTTTTTAGCACAAATATAAGTTTATTATTCTCAGGCCTCTTTCTGTTGGGACTGTACATCGGTGGGACATTTCTGACAAATTATTTTATATACAACAAAAAGGCGTTATTTTTATGTTACAGATATGTTGGTGTTGGTCTTCTGGGTTGTAATGCCGCGCAACGTTTTGGAGGAACATGCTGTCTTCATCCTTAGCATTTCACAATAATCCTCACAAGCTTTCCATTCTCTTCTTATATAGCCCTAAATTAATCATTGCTGATTTGGAGTTTAAGGTTAAAAACGAATAATCTCCATCTATATTTTTCTACCATTTCGCAAAAATAAAATAAGGATTGAGGTGACAGACGCGTGTCGCCATACAGGAAGATCGTACAGTTGCGGACTATCACAGACGTAAATTCTGCCCCTTTTTTTCGTCTATCATCCCGATCGTTTGATCGTTATTTGTCATCTGAAGCTTCGGAAGTGTGGCTTATGAATCATAATGTGTAACAGTGAATTGCATTGTGTGTACCCGGCTTTTAAACGAAGTATAATGTTTTGGTGAATAAAGTTGTAGACCGTTTATTCGGGTTTATAAATTAGTGCCATTTTCGTTGTTTGTATCGTAGTTTCATAGATAAAGAAATGACTGTTACCTGTAATAATTTGCAAATCACTGGTCCAAATTAGTTGAAGTTTTAACCACTGACGAAAGAGTAGACTCTGATCCCCATTTTCGATTTTTCATTACCATCACGTAATTACAAAAGTTAGTTAAGAATGTGTTGAAGATGCGTGATAATAGAAGCAATTGTTTGTTTCAGTATCCTGCAGTTTATTTTAATAAATTATCGAGCGAATAAGAGGTACTTCAGCTAGTTATTGTAGTATAAAGAAGACGACGAAATCTGCGCATCTCGTTTTGGGTGAGCGAGTGAGTGGTTACATTAAAGGTCATGGCAAAGCGAGTGTCTAAATTATAAAAGACGATCTTGTTTGCAAGTTTAAGTAAGTCTGTATTTATTATTTTAAGATGTCCTTTCGTGAGACGGAAAACTCGTTTCTTATACCACCATTCTTCTGAATATTATTGTTCTGATGAGCATCACAGCAGTTCCGAGCGACCTCGAGACCAAGTTTCACAGTTCCGTAATTGTCTCATAGGCAACCCGTTAATGTAAAAAAAAAACTTCCTGTAATTTAAACTGATGTTGGTTTACTAGTGGTTCTGGTCCGTAGTAATCAGAATAATGAAACCATAAATTAATCAACTGATAAATCTAGATCCTAATTATCTCCGGTTTAAATACATTCATTCAAGTTACTAGTTAACTTCTATTAGTTATCAGCTGTTATTAACACTCTAGCGTGAGCGAAGAACTCCTTGTGGGTTAGTAATGGCTGTCCGTCCATCTATCCACATGATTCAACTCGAGAACCACTGGACAGATTTGAATGGAATTTGGTGTGGACTTTACGCCTTACGAGTTTACTCTGAAATCGTGCGTTTTGCTTTACTATGATCTATAACACCAACATGGCGGACGACCGAACGTGTGAGATGAGATCTCCACCAGACTATGGGCACAGGCAACCTGCATGACGATGGGGTCGTTACACAACAATTGAAACGTTTGGTTCTCACTGTGCTACAACTAGACCGCATGTATCATTGTTGAACCACACTGTTGCGCAACTAAGGGAAGATAAGTCATTGTTGTGAGAAACTTTATAATTTGTGCCCGTCACCAAATATTATTAAGGTGATCAATGCAAAGAGGGTGAGATCCATGGGTCATGTAGCAGGCTTTTAAAGAAAGGAGATGCATAGACAACATTGTAATATTATTGGTTTAACGACGTCCGAAGTAATCTGTGGAACAATGTTCCTCTTTATTTTCTTACGGTGGCTGTTATTGGTTCTTTATATAACTAATTGTTTATTGACGTAAATACGGAAGGGTCATTCGGCAAAAACAGCGTTACGTAGATGTGTAAATATGAACCGACAATGGTTAGCTTTTATATGAACTCCTGCGTGCATAACAATGCTTTACTCCTTTACCAAAGAAACTAATTTTTATATCATCTGTTTATTCGACATTGTTGTGTTTTATTACTGCCGTCAACAATAGCCATTAGCCATTTAGATATATATTGGGTACGGAGTACGTATTTACGTCAGATTGTCCGGAACCGTGGTTCCACTGTCAATTTTTGTTGTCTTTATGACTTTTTCACTGGATGCTGACCCAGTAAAATACTTCAATTACATGTGTTTATCTACATAAAGTGCTGAGTAAGAAAATTGGTTATTATTTCATACGATTTTTGTCGGTTGGCATCGCTGTTACTTCCACCGCTTTCCGCCAGATGGCATGTTAATACAGACGCTAGCACAGATAATACACTTTTCTTCCACCGATAAATGTGGTTTCTTGAAATTTCCGTTCCGCCACATTTCAAACGGTTACACGCTTCGAGAAGATGAAGGTGGTCAAATCTTTTCTTAACGTTAATGATTATGTTAAACGTATGTTTTCTACAATTCAATTAAATTCGGAATATAACAAGCGCATTTGTTACAAGAATTCCAAGCCACATGTTTTTATGACTTGTGTAAACTGTGGGAATCATTTGTTAGTTCATGGGACAGCCTGTGTGTTACAGGAATAGTCTGTGGAATTTATAGTCTATGCAGTAACCAGTGTCACGAAGACGAATTGAGGGACAAAGGCTACTTCTAAAGCCAGGTCAGAGAACGCTAGACAGGCTACAGCCACTAGTTTCCGTTCCTAACCTCAAAAAGGTGTTAGAACAAGAGGTTAATGTATGGCTCAAGCAATAAGCAGTTTGCAAGGACATTTTGCAGTTATTGTAAAGACCAAATTGAGCGACGTCCTGAAGAGACATACGAATTAAAAGTCAATTCGTACCATCAGAAATATTCTGTACGGATACCAAGCCAAGGAAGTTCATTTGTAATTGACACCAGCCGAAGTGTACATTTTAAGGAGTCATGTGATGACAAAAGTAGTGGCTTTATATCATTTTTGATAATTGTATGATATTTTAGAACTTAAGGCTACCCACAGTTCCACAGAGATTTGGTAAGGGCATGGCAAGAATATAACATACGAGGTTTCGAAAACAGACAGATGGTTCTGTTTCAGGAGCATATGCTTTAACCCTCTTCTCCCACACACGCACATAATATAGCATATATAATTGAGAACTCTTGGTACGTACATTTCTGGCCCTTGTGATTGCAATACTAACACAGTCTTAAGGAATTGGTAAGGGTAAATCGACTTGTTGTGTTGGTTAATAGATGGCAACAACGTCGAGTGTTCCTACTGCTTTGGAAGGGTGCGGGGGATTGGTCGATTTGATATGGTGGTGGTACGGAAGGGGTGGGGGTTATTGAGTTCTCGTTTCCATCCCCCCCTCTCTTGTTTGCTGCAATGCCGACCTAGGCGGGTTGCTGCAGTCTAGGGGCAGAGACAGTTCAAGAAACGCTGTTGTGGTCATCATATATACTTTAAACTTACCCTTCCCCTCGAAATAAGTGCTTAACAAAACAACAATAACAAAAATCTGTTTTACATTTTCAGGGGGAAGAATATATATATATATATATAAAGAACGCAGATATATTACCGGGGTTCGCAGTGCTGGTCACTAGTGTTGGTGTTAGTGTGGTGGTGGTGGTGTTGGTGTTTGGTGCTATAGTGGTGTAACAGTACTACCATTCTGCTTAGAAGGGGGGGCTACTGCCTACCAGTAAACTCATTTAAAGGCCCCCCCCATAACTCCCCTTTCTCTCTTAGGCAGTGTAACTTTTCTTTCCTTCTATTTTTAATATTTATTTTTATATTAATTTTCTGCAGTTATCTCCTCCAAATTTCATCCGTCACTGAAATTTTACTGACAAATTTACGGCTCAGCACAAATATTCTTGCAGTGTGTGCAGGAAGAAAGAAACCAATTCGCTTGCATCGCAGTGGTGCAAAGGTATTATTAATTGTTTTGTTTACATGCATGCTGCGTTTTGTCATATATTTCATTACGCCATAACATTCAGTCCTTTTACCTAGTTCCTAAATGCTTGTAGATATGAGAGGATATGACGTCATGTGGTTTCCTCAGAGGTAGCATATCGACCTTAACAGATGAACAAAACTGAATTAGCTACCGTCCAGGTAAAATCCATATGGAGGACTGCTCTTACGCTATTTCCAACTAACGTTTGAATAGTTGTATTCATCTGTTCAGAATAGTATTGTGGCAATGTGTATGTCGGTAATAATTATTGTTTTGATGTATATTATTTATATAAATCTTAGTTTTATAGGAGTTGAATATTAAATCACTTCCCCTTTTGTTATGGGTTATTTCAGTTATAACTTAAAATATGTTTACGTGATCGATTGTCCAGCCATTCCTGAATATGCGTCAATAAATGTCAATTAATGTACGCATGCAGGCCTAAGTTTTGTCTTAATGTTCGCAGTTATAAGTTAATAAGTGGGATTGTATTTAAATTATCGTCAGTCAAGACTTTCGGCTACCAACATATTTACAACTCGCAGAGACTTTCTAATATAAAGTGGCGTCAGTTAAGTTTTCACAAAATGGAAGTCGTGTATTTCATGTTTCGGTTAAATTTAGGCACACTCTTGATTTAAATTTGCATTTTATGGAAATAGACAAAGTGAACTATATCATGAAATTAAAATTATCTAACAAATATATCTGTTACAGAATGACTCATAGATTCATCAATACATAGATATTAATCAGAAATAGCAGTCTGATATTTATAAAACTGTTTTGGTTTACTAGAGCTCTACCAATATAAAACACAGAGAACTTCACAAGAGTATTAAATTCGTGGTGAAACTGTTGTACAGACCATAATGGCATCCCCAAATCATCCATAAATTAAAGTACATTTTGAAGGCTGTGTAATTATTTATAGCACAAAACGTATGCACTATAAAAGTCACACAACATTAGGCTTTTTTCATTTGGTCACAGAAGTTTATAAATAAATTTTTCGTATATGTCATAAATAAATTGTTATACGCCCTTAAACCGTCCGCCAATGTACGGAATCCCGGTATATATTCACAGACTCGTTTAAAGGTAATTCATGTGTCGTGATTATCGTTATAAATACTAAATAAGTAAATGATGCGAGGTATAAAATTCCCTTCATAGATGATGTTTTGATTACATCGATACATTTGGGTTTTTTCTTTCTCTTTAGTTTTAAAGCTGGAAAGGTGTAATCGTTACTGGAATATACAGAGTTTCCAGATTCGTTCTTTGAAAATTTTAATAAAATATTTATTCTGTTCAAGACATTTTAATAACTTCAGTGTAGAATATTATATTTTTAACGATCTGTTTATCCGTCATTTCACTGTAGAACGTCTCAATGCATAAAGTGATAATGGCGAAAGAAAATATAGTTTCACGTTATACAATATAAGCTACATAATTTCAGCACAACACAGTAAGCGGCGCAAGTTTCGCTCTAACCTCACAATTTGGTGCGTCTACTATGTTTGTATTAACCAATATAGGCAATTAAAAAGTGTAATTTTTTGGTGGTTTCAAGTTGCCTAATGTCCGTACCAAATTTCATCAAACTCCGTCCAGCGGTTCTCGAGTTGAATCATATGGACGGACATGACCATCTGCACATACGTTCGCCAATCACATCTTGCAAAGAGGGTACAAAACCGATGTATACCGCGTGACGGTGATGCAAGAGGCATAGAACTATCATAATAATTTTGTCCGTGTGTGAACAGCTTCGGAGCCATTGTCTCACGTAATGGTTTCATACGGAAATACAAGCAGATACTGCACTGCGTAATTAATATTACGTGTCTATCGCCTTTCTGAGAGTTTATAATTAAAAAATCTTAATTAAACAAGTTTGTGCGTAATTGAGGTTTTATAAAAATCTAATATTTACAATGAATATGCCTACTGTTGTAGTTAAACATAAACTAATTAATTAAGTACTTAGTACAAAAGAAATGGCTGTCTCCAATTTGAAGGTATCTGAAGATCACAATCCGTACTCATTGCCAGGTAAACCTCTGACTTTTTATTAAAGTAAGACTAATTTTAACATTATTAGTTGTAAAATCTCGCATGATTCAAGGTGAAAAGAAGCTTATGTTTTGTATGAGCATATTGCCTCAATTATGAAATTCCTTTACAGATCACATACAAGACTTCATGACGTCAAAACCTGGAAGACCACAATCTGTAGTTCTGATTTTAGTTATTTTCTAGGCTGTTCTGGTCAACATGAAAGTGCAGTTCTTTGTGAATTCACTACGACTGCATAGAAAAGATAAATTTATTGTCCTGTATCTTCCTTTCAATTCACTGTAAATTTTTTATGTTAGTCAAGAACAGTCAACATCGATATCGTCTGAATTTGAAACTGACGCATGTCACTTTCTTAAAAATTAAATTTGTCAAAAATCGTAAGAGGAATTTTGGTTAGTTCTGTCTATATATGAGTCTAATGTCACTTGCTTGCTTTTAATAATCATCTCAGTGATGCTAACTAATTCCATGCAACAGATTTCTTACTGAGAATCTAATAGTTGCTCAGGTATTCAAGAAATTCTTTACTTTTATGGAATCCGAAGGTTTATAGCAACACCTCATAACAGTAGAAAGCCGTATGTTACAAAGTGATACACACGACCTCACATTAACAGAATGTTTACCTCCGTTCAACAACAAAATGTGCTCGAATATAAGTAGAATTTGAGATTGAAATTGCTTAAACTTTAAACCAATCTTTCTTAGCAAGTATTCTTCAGGCTGCTACTGGTTAGGGTTTAATTACGTAGTAGTATTACGGCTTCTCAAGAAAGAATCATAAACTTGCAGTAGATGGTCCTATTAAAGTTGTTAAATTCTCGGCGCCTTGCTGCTACGGCAACTTCTCTGACACGTCTGCTGTGCGTGTAGTCTAAACATTCCAGCACACGGCGTACAACTGAATTCAGAGCGAGCCTTGAAATTCTCATGGCTACGAGTGTGGAGATGGCTTTCATCTGAGATGTTTCATCATGTAGTCTGATGACCATCACCCTGTTGATGGAGGCAGCAAGTTCCTCTTAGACGTCGGTCAATATTTGCCAGACTATACGGCGCAACATCAGAAAACATAGCCATGTCTTCATGTTTGACGAAGTTTTGGGACGGAAATCCTAGCAAACATGAAAGCTGTCGTAGGTGGGTTCAGTATTTCGATAACCACCTACTACTTTAACTGACATCCGTCTGAAAGCTGTGAAGAGTCTAAAATTACCTGAATGACTTCATTTGGACTCTGTGTGCACTAAATTATGTTGAGCCTCTTATTCTCCTTTAGTTTGTTTCTTTTTAAATACATTACCTATGTATTTAAGAGCTTTAATGATCACTCTTTTGTATTCTGACATATTATAATAGTACTATATGTTACGGTATGTGAGTACTGTCACGTGTACGTTTTAAATTACGTTAATTAAGTTTAATGATTTTTTATTCACGTACATAAATAACCAGTTACTCAGTTCATGGTTTGGGAAAGATGATAAATGCATGCGTTTTAATCCGGAAACCTAAAAGCAAATGACCACCTGCGAGAGCTAGATTGGAGGATAATAATGAATCTTAACGAAGTACTATAGGACGAGCAGCTGTAATACCGGAACTGCTGACAACCGGTACGTGGCACTACGCAAGTCCAGGGATGCCCTGACAATTGTCCCTAATAGGCGCAGGTCTGAGAGCAATACCTACTTAAAGAAGCTAACCCTTCCCAAAGACTCAGCGAATCTATGAGACCTGGGATCTGCAGGGAAGCCTTAATTGTGGCCACCGATAAGCTGAGAGGACGACTATGAGATCCTGCTGTGTAGGATACTGTACTTCATGGGAGGTAAGGGGCTACTAGCGAAGTAAGTAAACGGGGATGAACAAAAGTTTAGACATGGTCGCAGTCTCTGGGCCAAAAAGGTTCGAAAGCTGGTCCGAATACGAAGCACGAGTTTAACAGTGCAATACGACTTCGGGGTGAGGCTTTATAAGTGATGTGCCGAACGATATTGGGCCGGATCGGAAACTGAAGATGATAATCCCTATGAATTCGTTCGATATTTGCTTTAATGTCAAATATGAAGGACTAGCGAAATTATCTGTTCATTCGGTTTTCTTTTAAAGTTAACTGAACTGAAATAATGAAATTGCTTGTTGTGGCAGTCTTCTGAAGAGGGTTATATATTCCAATTAAACCGTTTTCCTAGTTTTACTACTGTTAGACCGCTGTATTCGCTTTATGAATGAAATGGCTGCCAAGCAACAGTGATGGTTCTAGATCACTTTTGCAATATTGAACCGACTATGTTTGCCTAGAAACTAGACCAGCGACGGAGAGAAGAGACGGATAACATTGTAAATGCAACGTCAGTATGATCTCAGAATTTGCAATATAACTTGGTCCATTCGCATGAAAAAGATTGGTAATCGATTGAACAACAGTGCAAAAAATTTTAATGGCTGTCCATGGTGTGATGCTCTTTGGACTTTTAGTTGGGTACCATCATTTCGGAGAAATATATTGCCTCCATCTTCAGAATTTTAATCGTTATAACCCAGAAGATAGCCATGATATAGCCGTAAAACCCCCAAATCTTATAAAAACACAACTTCAGTGGCTTGCTCCAGAATTGTAGTATCAGTTTAATTAATTTTGTGACCAAGTAGCACGACATTAAATCAATTACTTCACGTAGCGTTGATTCAGATAGTGTAGGATAATAATGAACAATGCAAGTTAAGTGATATAAGTCACAATACTGAAATACGTCTGAAGTGACTGAGAGAAGTCACGACATCCGTTAGTCTTAATTGCCTCTACAAGTTTTGGAATCAAGTCAGGTATCTTCCGAATATAAATCTGATTCGTTACTTCTGTTCCTGTCCATTTTATAACAACCTGCATATTTTGTAAATTGCATGATCTAACTTTGCTCGAATTTCGCGAGTACCTCAGGTTCTCCAACCTATTGGTATCAAGTTGAGGGCAGGAACAGTCTTCGTGCTCAAGTATAATAAACCTCGATTAATGTATAGGTACCAGCACTTGAACAGAGTGAGGAGCGGTGAAGGGGGGGCTTAACAGTAGCAGACACGCGATATTGCAGTGTTGCTACAGTGTCTTGTTTCACGCACTGGTCTTTAATAATTACCATAAACCAGAACTGGTTCATATAAGGAAGGACAAGTAATTTCCAAAGTATCTTTACATTCTTAGTATTAACTTAACGTATATAATAATATATTTCAAATCCAATTGAAAAGAAAGGCTAAAGAATTGTGGAAACTTTTAGAATATATTAGTTCAGAGACTATTTTTCTCTTTCGTTAATGGGGTTCACCTAATTTTATCAGGGGGCAATATGTACAAGAAGGGTTTGCGAGACATGCAACACGCGAGGTGAACCAAGAAACAGACACAAAATTTTGCTTGGTGAAGCTGAAGTGGAGCGACAGCGTTATAGAGAGGAGAATAATATTCAACGAGTGTTAGAAGAATAGAAAGTGAAGATGTATTCTGAACTCTTTTCTATTTTTAATGCTATAATTATTGTCATAAGATGCTGCATTTGGCAACTGAAGTATTAAACTTACGTATAAGTTGGTCTCATTTTCAGTTTCTGGGGTAGGGAATTTTTTCAGCTCGGTAGTTTAAACCCTATGTTCTTATAAGTCAGTATCTTCGTAATTGCATGCTGCAGGGTATCTGTTGATGCCTACGGATTACAAATCTTCATTTAAACTAGGGAGTTCTGCATTTATAGTGTTGGTAGACTGTTGCTTCCTGTGACATACATTCCACATCTTTATGAATTTTAAATGTTGACCTACATATAGTTTTAGCATGATCCTTAGAAGCAATTTTATGTTGACTGTTCTCAGAGTTCGTATGGTTTGTCTTCATACATGATGTACCAACATAAAAAATGATATTTCTTGATTTACTTAAAGATTCTTTTTCAACCGTCTAAGTTGGTGACTTCGAAAAGTAGGATAATTTGTGAATATGAACTTGAAGTATGTGGAAGTAAATGACCATGATCTATTTTAATGTAATTTACTGGCATTTTCCTGTAGGAGACTGTTTATTTAGGAAATATTTTAAACTGGATTAGTCAGTCAGCTGTTGCTGTATTGTATCGATGCAGTCCATAAGTACATTTATCCAATAATTGTTCATGTAAAAACCGCTAATACAAAATATTAGCTAAATAGGTTAACTTTGTTGTAGATATAAAATAACAGAAGGGCATAGAAATAATTAGCCCATAAGGTTTCCGACATTCGTTCGCTTTATTCACTGCATACAAGGTACATAAACATTATTTTGCCGCCAGAAGAGGTCTTTTTATAACATTTTGAAGTTTGCAGTTACTGAAATGTCCCTGCCATTTTACATTAGGTTCCCCTACGTCTCACTAGCTGGCAAGAAAATCGATTAACAAAATAGGCCTATGAAGGCGACCCATCAGCTTTAAGTGGTGGAGCGGGATGATTTGGGGGACGTATCCATATTGCCGCTGGTTAACAGTCGTTCCCAAGTTTAGAGCATTTTTATTGCTGTTCTTTTTTTCGTTTTTTTTCCGTGTTCGATTAAAGTTGTCAGGAAAAGAACAATATGTATGAGATAGGACGGGCCTTAACTGCTTATGAAGTATGTTAAACACATTGCATTCGTGCTACTAGGCATGGGTTATAAATCTGATGCCGACTGCGGTCGTATTTTCCAGTTAGTTTCCTACAATAACTGTCACGAAACCAGTATTTCTTTGTGTACGTTATAGTTTGAGTCATCATTAACCATTTAAAGTCAACTAGTAACTACACGTCACACATACTTCAACAGTCAATCTTAATTTTATATGTTTCTCAGTGTAAACGGCAATTACTTCCTTAAACTACATTAATCGGTTTGGTCTTTTTAATGGTGAAGTGTATTTTCTTTGCGGTACAGATTAAATTCTTAAATATTATTTAGACGTGCTCCGATTTTAAAGGGTTAACAGTATTAACATTAACAGCAATTATAATATAATTAAGTTCCTGTATGACAGTGCTTGCCAACAACACGAAGCCCGTAACAGGCAAGCAGTGATAAGTATATACGATATAGACAACATAATAGCAGATTGAAACAAAAAGAAACGAAGCCCATTAAGCGACCTAAATACGCTTCGGTGCAGAGAAAGTGTCCTTAGAGACACTAAACAAGTCCAAAATCTACATATTTCAAGCTGTGGAGCTCCTGGCGGAAGACAGAGTTACTCGTGATTAAACTAATGGCCCTGGTGATGCAGACAGCAAGGACCTCTGAAATGTCGGTAAACTTTTACCAGACTTCACGGCGTAATAATCCAGAGGACAGCCACCTTCATATTCGCCGCCGTGAGAAAGTGAAATCTCACCATAAGAACTCTGATCATCCAGGTTGGGGGTAAACCCATTCTTCTAAAAGAAATTGTCCACTCATTATTCTTAGTAGAATTTGTACCGTAAAATTATTTGACATAACGCAAATATTATGATCCTGTAGAAGTCTGATATATGAGGATGGCGTGTGTAATAAATAATAGGAGACGATTTTTTGCAAGATTTTATTGCACTCAGCATTAAATGAAATCAACAAAAATAGAAACAAATGATGCTAGAAAGTCTATGTACGACAGCGTTGCTGTGACCTCTCTTTGTTTTTCCTGCCCTTAATTTTATGTCTGTGCTCTGCTTACTCACGGCTTAAAATATATATAGTATATATCGGATCTTTCCAATATCGAGACAAAACACTTTAAGATAATATTTGGACCGGATGGATGTACTTTGCTACTGTGCCTATGGACATGAAAACTATCTTCTTCATTGCATTTATATATTTGGACATCTCCTGCAAAGAAACTACGAACAAGTAATATTGCAATTAAATATATAAATGTTCCTTGCACCGTCAATACAAGCTTGCATTCGACTGATTATTTTTCCTACACGTTAGAAGTGAAAGTGAATTTTACTGCTCCCCTGCCATCCCAGTCACGTGACATTCAGTGTTAGCTTCTGCGCTGCAAGGTTATAGACACAATTAAAATAGTCTCTGTATTGAAAGCTATTACTTACAAAAATATAAACACTTCATGTCGTTATAAATTCTACTGTTTCTAAGGTAGTTCATGTCTCCTGTGAGTACTAACGTCGTAAGTTTGTTTGGAAGCTCCCGGGTGTTGCCTGGTATCAGACAGCGAGGTGCCGGAGAAATTTAACTTCGTCGAGTGCAGCACGAAGACAGTACTCTCGAATTTGTAAACAAATAATTGATTAACTGAATAGAAATATAATTGTTAATCCATTATATTCTTTATATTAAGTTTGAAGTTAACTGTTAACTGTTAACCTTGATACTGAATGGTTCCAACAGCAGTGTAATGGTTATGCTCTATATATCCCCAGGTCATCACATCTTCATTTCTCGGCTGTGAATGGTCATTTCCTTCCCCGCCCCGTCCCCAGCGTAGACACTACTATATAAACTATCCACTTCTCAATACCCTCACTTCAGCCTTGAAGATGAAAATATGTTCTTTCTCCGAAACGTGGGTATCCATCTACGTCACACGATAGACAACCCAGAAGAAAAACATTGTCATCTTCACCGCCGGTAGAACTTCACATATTTTCACATCCTGATTGTAAAATAATATAATGAAATAGGATTGCAGATAGGAAATGAAATTGTTTTGAAAATAGGTTTTTGTTGCTGTAAATCTACTGGCCGCGCGGTCTGTAATAAGTGTGGTTTTAGACCGCTAGAAAAAATTTGTGGTGGTCTCTAATCCTGGGCGAAGCGTTTATACGAGGTGTGTTCAAAAAACCGAACTTTTGCTATAAAGACTTTATTGCTAATTTTAATTTCTGCATTATAAGAGAAATTAAGCTTTAAGCATGTCAGACTCTAATGCTGTTGCTTGCCCTAACTATGACTATGGAAGTGTTCTTAAGAAGCTAATGGTCGCTCACCTCGCTCTCGTCCTCAGCCAGCTGACCGTCCTACCAGAATTTGGCGAAGACTGCAAATTATGGAGCTCCTCATAATGCAATTTCCTGCATCCTCCTGTTACTTTCATCCTCTCAGGACCACATATTCCCCTCAGTAACATGTTCTCAAACGCCCTCTGTGTGTGTTCTTCCCCTGCTTGATTGCCACGTGTTTATTGTATTTATATTTGATCATGGTTGAAACAAAATCAAAACTACATTTACTCTGTGTTTTCATGTGGTGCTGCTTTTGGTAGAGATGGAATTAGTGCTCGAAGGGAAGAACTTCAGATTAGCTCAAGAAAACGAACTTCCGGAAATATTGGACTTCCTCTCCGAACACTTGCCTGAGTCGCTCAAGGTAAGTGATTGAGTATGTTTGTCAGAATGTTTTAAGTGCGGAAGATTTTTTGGGTTCCGGAAAAACAGATTTCTTCCTTTGGACTTCTCCTAACGAACCGATTTAAATTACGGGCATCAACGGTAATTGACCTACTTAAGCGAAACTCGGTACGGACATAATGGGATTGAAATTATTGATACTTTTTAAACTTTGCCTTCAACATCACTAATATGGCTGCACTGCGAACTTTTGATGCGAGAACTATGGTACCGCTATTCAGTCTAAAACGTTTTGCAGCAAAAAATATATTAAAAATATGCCATCTCATTAAGGATTTTTATTAAACTGTAACATGAGATCGTTATGACCGTAATATATATTTTTATCTTTGATTGAAACTGATGAATTGTAAATTAAATTAGACTTTCCTGTTTTTTATTGTTGCAGTAGAGTGAGACTATTCTTTGTCCATCCCTCAGATGATACATGAATAGCGACGGTCAGTGTTTTGGGGGAGAGATGCGGACAATCCTTATGAGATGCAGCCCACAGTTGGGGCGGAGTCTGTCTGTGTTTTAGGTTGTGTCAGATTAGGTTATGTTGTATCCGGTTTCATTATGTTAGGTTGGCTTAGATGAGGGTGGTTAAGATGGTGTAGGTTAGACAACGTTGACGGCCGAATTAAAAGTGTCCACATTTACGACAAATCCATTTCTCAGGGCTACGCGCATTTAGAAGCAAAAATTGGCAAAGGAAACTCTGTGTATTCCGGTATGGACTAAACTTTACTGTCTTGTTTATGACACTATTATTTATTATGGCATAATAATATGTTATGAATCAGCTCCGTAGAATAAAGCCGAGCAGATGTGGAGTCAGGTGGTCAAGGAATTTCGTACATTTTATGGACGCCGATGGTTTGTTAAAGGAGTTCACAACACCCGGCCCTCAACTGGAACGACGCCGTTAACTGGGAGTTCCCAAATTAGAATTTCGGTCCTGAAGCCGGGTAACATGAAGGTTTTTTTTTTCTCAGTCCATCCAGGAAACTTCTGCAACATTGAAGAAAGCTAAAGCTACCTTCTGGGTTTTAGCGTCATATAGTCTGGTATAAATTTACCAACGTTTGAGACGTGACTGCTACTTCTGTCATCTGGGCTATGATTATTGAGGAAGAAAGCACCCCTGAAACGTCAGTAAACTTCTACCACACTACACGGTGCTACAACCCAGAAGACAGCAATCTTCATTTAAATAGCACATAAATCAGCCACTCAGAAAACGCGCCACTTTCTTTGTTCCCTGAGCTTCATTCTTTATAAAGGAAAGTTAACATTTTCTATAAATAATCCGGTAGAAAAGATTTTGCTCTGCTTTCAGTTGTCATTTCTCTTGCACCTCACGACGAATTCGTCAGAAAACTGCAGTTCCACTACGTGACTTCTCTCTCTTCTTCCTCCTTGCGTTAAACACCACAGTTCCTCCACTGGCGCTTACAGGTGTGATTGCCATACCACGAGTAGAGCAACTTCTGATCGTTTATGCTCTTGCAATTTCCTGTTGACTGACTGCAAGATGTTCTTGGCTGCCGCGGTGCTGAGTCTGTTCAGATAGATACGAAGTCGGTACTTCATATTCTTTATGGCTTCGTCCTTCTTCTCTACTTCTACGACGTTCTGAGTATTTGTTCGGAGTTTGATTCCCTTTTGTGTGAATTCTTCATAACTAGGAACTCTGTGTTTTATAGTCTCCTGTTGTTTTTAGAATAGTGAATATCTGGGAGACCAGAGTGGGCTGAGAAAAATAGGTTACGAGAACGACAGCTGGATGGAACTGGCTCCAGTTCGTATCAAATAATGGTCCTTTATATTATGGGTGCTGATCAATCAATCACCAAGTTAGCTACTTTTTCGTATTCTTGTCAATGTTTAAAACTAGAGTATAACAGCAAGATAATATAGGCATTATCTGTCTCGCGGACTATCGACAAAATGTTTATGGGAAATCTACACTGATTGTTAACTCATATGTCGATCCTCTATAACCTTAGATTTACAAGAGCGTGTGACATGCAGAATGTTGTTGGATAAACATCTATGACGATGATTCTTCGATTTTTATTATTAATAAAACACAACGTGTATAAACAATATACAAATCGCACAGTATTTGATGCTCTCTAAGAAATTTATTTCTGATTTACTTCGAAATCTCATATTCTGTACCACTTTTATATCCTTGTAACAGTCTGTGAATTGTCATGAAATTTGAAACATGTCTTTTTCTCCTCACGTTCTTTGCCGCTCGCTTTATGGCAACAGCCAACTCATGTCCAGGACTGGAGATAACACCGCGGCTGGAATGTCAGTATGAAGCAAGCAAAACCTGGATATATGCAGTCACTGTGGTACTGTGCAGGTAATGCGAATATTTCAGCCTGCTCTAATGGTTTCTCCTGGAGCGCCTGAGTTCTTATACTGCATTCACGTCTTTGACGGACAGAAGTGGAAGCAGCTACCAAGCGACTTTGTTCCTCGGTTGATATAGTGCCTGTTGATGGTTACCTGAAATTGATCAGGTGTGCGCCACAGCTTCGTAATGCTACCTTAGAAACGTGTCTGATTTCGTCTAGTGACAAACTCCGAAATAATATCGAGTTTTAGTTTTTCTTCCTTACTTCATACTTTCCTTTTCTTCTGTTTCCCTTTCTACCTAATTTTCCATTTCTCTTTATCATTATGTTTCCATATTCTCTATCTTCTAGTTTACCTCGGCCAGCGTTCTTCCGATTGTACACACCGTGCTTACAAAGATGAAGAGACCAATATATGGAGATAGTTGTCTTCCGGGTTTTGGCGCCGTGTAGTCTGGTAAAAGTTTAACAACGTCTGAGAGGTCCTTGCTGCCTCCATCTTTAGGGCGATGAGTTTGAAACGTTGCTTAACTTCTACCAGACTATACGGCGCTAGAACCCGGAAGACAGCTACCTTCGAACTCCCGCCGCGAGAACCTCAAATTCTACTTAGACAAGTATATATTTAAGCAAATCAGCTTACTCACGAATCGATTGACGAGAATGGGATTTTTAACGATATAAATTTAAAAATACGCCACAGTGTCCTGGTTTCCGTCTACAGCTTGGCTGCAATCAACCGAATTTCATAAACGAAACATATGTCCAAAAAAAGAGGGCAAGTTGCTGAGATTACCACAATGTGAATTTATCGCATCATGTCACGCAACAAAGCAACCGAGTATATTCGTGTCACAGCAATTATACTGCGGGGTTGAAAAGAGAACAGCGGGGTCACTTCTACTGCAATGCGCGTTGTGGCCATGGTGACGACGGCAACACGTGTGGCGTGTAGCAAGCGCTACGGTGCAGGTGGCGTGACTCTGCGACCTTGCAGAATTGTTTCTGGCGCCATTAATCGAAATGTTAGCAGAGATTAATTCAATAAGGGTGGATGACGAAACTTATGTTTTAAAAATCTTATGATAAGAATCTTCTTAAGAAATCAAGTTGAAATATTTGACCAGAATAAATGTAAGAAGCCCCATCCAATATTTGCAATTTCTATGCTACGGCGATGTCTCAAAAGTCACGTAACCCCGTAACCCAAAGTTAAATGCTAAGTTTATTACACATATTATATCATAAGGTTACAATTACATAATTATATCGTATGTTGAAACCAGTTTCAATATTACTGTAAACTCTGTGAAAAGTGGCTCTGATAACACACAAATCATTGACTAAAATAGTAACGAATACAAGAAACGATGTCAAATCACCTACGTCTAGGTGGCAGGAGTCCAGTGTTACCACTGGGCACGGCAAATTAAAATTTCCTTATAATACTGACAAATATTTACCCTTAAACTTCGAGTTTTCTTATTTCTGGGACACGCTTACTACTCGGTTTCGATTATATTCCATTCTCTTATTGTAGTTTCGACATCGACCATTCCAGAAAGATATAATGAAGCCTATATAGACATAGGCCCGTGGCAGAGCACAGGAAGTATGAGGGAGGGAAGTTTTTACTTCCGTTATGAAACATTAAATGCTATTCCTTTCATTTTCAGTTTCACCAGACGCTGAAGACTTACCTCACTGATCGTGTGTGGGAATTCTACTTCTACGTGAGTAAGAGCTGGCCCGAGACTCGCGTGTGTTTGCACTTTCCTGGAATGACTAGTTCGGTGAGCGCAATATTCACCTAATTAAATAATTGCCGAAATTGAAGAACACGTCAGAATTAAAATCTGTTGAAGTGAAATGCTGGACATTGTTCATCGTCTCTTCAGGTAAAATGGAAAGGGCAGAAACCCTAGCTTTTGGGCCCCCTGATTGAGCTAGCCTGCACAGCTTCAACATTTCTTTCCCTTCTTTACCTGAAGATGGAAGACCCAGCTTCCGAACATTACAATTTAATTGTGATGTAGATGACAAACAAAGTCCAAAAAATCCACTTTCACAGATTACAACCCACAATCGTCAGAAATCTTCAGACTATATCAGAATTAGCATATAATTATAAAAAATATCTGAAATAGTAATAATAATTATCTGAAACAACGTTTGGGTGAACCAAGACCATGTTATACTGTAACTGCCTGTTTTGTACTTATTTGAGGAGAACATAGTTACTAAGCTGTTAAATAGTTCTGATAGGTATTAAGGGCTCTCGGCATGGTTAACGATTTCACTCTGCGCCTTTGTCCACGTCGGCTCTAGGGCCCAGTCAGATGCGTATTATCCCAGGCTGTCTGGGATAATAACCTTGAAGTAAACCATTTCGCTTCCTTCCACATCCTTCCCTATTCAAAATTCACATATTCTGCATATCATTTTAATAATAACGATCACCATGAAGGTCATTGTTGCACTAATGGGAACTAAGGCCATTGTTTCGCAAAAATTCGTGGCAGTAGTGGCCTCAGGATATTCTTGAACTAATGCTGGAACCAGGATGGTGGAAGTACAGGGGTAGCCAAGCCTGGTGATGAAGGCAGGTGAGAGCTGGAACGTGGGGCAAAGCCCCTGGGAGCTACAGTCGGCTTGGGTTCAGACCCCAACGAAGCATGCATCTCTTGGGGGAGGGCATGGCAGAAATAGCTCATGAGCTAACCTAACCTGGTTTTGAGTAGCCTTTGAGGGCGTTGCCTGGAAGTGCCTCTAAGGGAGCTTAATCCCCGAAAATGGCCCAGCTCCGTGGGTGGCGAAGCCCCTCGGTTTCAGTTCCGGCACTCTTGAGGCTAGGTTCTAACCGGAAGTGGTAGAGGAAAGGCCAAAGTATAACAATAGAAACAATAATATGACAATACGAATAACAATAACAATGGTATTAACAGTAAGAATGTTCCAATTATTACACAAGACTACCGGTCTTGCATGTTGCCTACCTTCCAGGAAAGACGCGACAGATATACTCTCACACACGGACGGGCTCGCGCTAGAGCGTGAAGAACTCCTGAATTGAATAATCGGATATCCGTCATTATGCCCAAATGTTTCGTTTCCGAAACTTGTAATAGCATTATGTGTTATATTGGGGTCTGCACTAAGTAATCGTGGAAATTTCTTTTGTGATCGTATTTGCTAAATTTAACTCACATTTTACATAACTTTCAAATCAAACTGCAGATTTTCTCATAACCGACTCATCTTAGAAGCACTGTGTTCGTCATAAAATATAAAGCTTATGTTTGAAACTGTTTTAATATGGCGAATAATTAAAAAATGCAAAAGGAAATAATTTGACTGTGTGCAGTGTAAATAGGTTTACACCAGATGATCACTGGGGAAACCTCAACTGAGTTGCACCAGTAATTTCGTCCATAGTCTCGCCTGGTTCTAAGTGCATTACTCGCTAATTCAATTGAGTTTCGTTTAAACGACAGCGGAGGGACTGTTGCCGTTTCAGAGGAAAAATCATTACTTATCTCAAACAATGATTTGTCTTTATGAATAAATGTATGTCAAGGCTAATAAAGTATAAAAGATCGTGAACAGGAATAATTTCTGGCTGTGTGTGTTTCGAATTGAATTCTATCACTACTTTTGTTCATAGTACTCAAATTCTTTAGTACGTAATTCGGATAACTTACCAGAACTACTGTCTGGGTGGGAAAATAGACTTATGTGTGCTGTAATATATTTTAAATGCCAATGAAGTGTAGAGAGTTGCAAGAAAATTAAAATATATTTCTTTAATATTTGTGAAATAAAAATAATATGATTGAGGTATTATCTGCCAGTGGAGAGATTCACAGGTCCACAGACGATGGATAAAGATCAAAAGAAAGAAAGTAGAAGCCATAAAATCTGGAAAATTTCTTAACTAGCTGAGCGACTGCTAGTTTCTCAAAAAGGCATCTTCTCTACGTTGTCAGGACTATCTGTCTGTCTGATTACCAACCTATCACCATTCATTCTATTAACCTATAATCCTGATCCACATCCTTACACTGCTCACACACAGGGCGTTCATCTTATAAGGTAAGATAATAAAACCATCTTTTAAGAGGATTTCAGTGAAAAATTCTTAATTATATCTCATATAGTTCCAAAGTTATGATAAATATAGTATTTTAGAGCAAAATTTAAAGGGACACTAAGAAAGTATTACCCCAGGATGAACACAACCTCGGACTTTAAATCTCCGCGGCAAAGGGTTAAATCGTGGACAGATAGGCATATGTTTGATCTCCCTATACTATGCATATTTCTTTTCGAGTAGAAAGTTTTAAAATCCCTCAGATATGTGATAGGGCAGCATTTAAATGTGTTAGCGTGATGTGGCCGAAACATGTAAGGACTTTGTATTTGATGGTGCTAATAGGCCACGTCTCGTCCAAGGAGTCCTGCCGAATATCTACAGATCGAGCCAACGAAAAGTTGGGACCCGCAGTGCTCAGGCACTTGAAAAACGGGTCGTCCCAGTATCCCAGTAATCCAGTAATAGGCCACGTGGTCTGGGGTCTTGGGCCTTGATGGCCCGTGGGTTCGAATCCCACTCAAGCCATGGATGCTTGCCAGTGTCTTTCTGTGTTGTGCTGTCCTGTGTAAGGACAGACCTCGCTGATCACTCATCCAAGGAGTCCTACCAACTGTCTAAATAGCTTAAGAGACATCCAAAAATCAAGGTTCTTCAAGAACTGTAGGGTGAGGTAGAAATATATTTATATACGGGCCAGAAATACAGCCGTGATGTGCGCCATGAATGAAGGTGGTATAAAATCAGTTACAAAGCCGCTGGGTTCATAGGATAACACTGAAAGACGTCCATGTCTCGAATTTGCAGCCGTGATTCATGTATATGGGTGCATATGAGCGTGCGCTGATGCAAACAACGGAATGTTGATTAAATCATATAGTAACAACCTGCATCAGGTACGATTTTGTGTCGGAGCGCAGCGAATGTCGCGTAGACAATCGAGTTATCGAACGTTCCTCACTTCGTGCCATGAAGTCATTATTAAATTATGACTCGACTATGGAGGTTTGTCAGACCGTTCGTATACGTTACGTCAGTAAAGCGTCAATGAAGGCGTGTAGGTGACGTGGAGGAGGCTTAGTGGATTTTAGACATCTGTACTGTTTTAAGGTATAGAAAAAAATCACAGAATATCGTGATTTCAATAGTTTCCTTGTCGTAATCTGTCCGTAAATTCCGCTGTTTCAATAGTTCTCTCAAATGCTACAACAGTAATAATGTGTAATCTGCAAACGTGACTTTAAAAGCACAGCCTGAATGTCTGATGTAGGTCAACTGTTCTATAATTACGACATTTATTTCTGAAATGTTTTGAGAAATTTTAGTTTGTTTTGTTTTGTCATAAATTATTAGCTTTCAAACGATACTCACAAATAGCAGTTGCAATTTATTTAAATTTGCAGTCAGAGCAGAAGTACATTCTTAAAGGATTTAGGAGTCAAAAACGTTTTCGTAGAATTCCGCAAAGAACAAAGCATTTTTCTCGTGTCAGTTAACCGGACAACTCAGATGAACATACGGTAGAGATTCTTGTGCCAGGAACAACTTATGATCCGAATATATATGTAAACTGAATCTATTTAAAATTACATTAAACTGTGCTCATGTTATATTACGTATAAAAGTTGGTTTCTTACAAATAGATTAAACTCGATTTATATACATGCAAGAAAGCTGTCTGCGTTATTGAAGCTCCGGTCTCATGTCTCCTGGATCCAATGAAATATCTGAGCCAAATTCCCTACGCAGTTTAAAATCTTAATGTGTTTTGCTTTGAAATAAATGTAGAATGTTCTTGAACATTAGAATTTTAGGTTTTTACAGCGGCGAGTATCAACATGGCTGTCTTCTGGGTTGTAGCGCCTTGTAGTCTGGTAGTCGTTTACCAGCGTTTCGGAGGTACTTACTGCCACCATTATCAGGGCGGTGAGAATCGCGTCTGACACGCAGGTAAACCTGTATCGGACTATACGCCACTACAACCCAGAAGACAGTTATCTTTATCTCGTTATTGAACATCGTTTGTTTCGAAAATAATGAAACCAATTCCATGAAGAAACGTTCTTCTTGAAAAACTATTAGTCGTTCGGTTGGCCAAGAAATTTTTGCTCCTTGTAGAACCCAAAGTATCATTAATGTGCTCACAAGAGCCAGCCATTGGACGCTATCCTGAGTCTGATAAATCCAGTCCACATCACCATACCATAATTTTCAAAGACCATCTTATCTTCTCAATCATGTCTAATTCTGCCAAGTAGTCTTATATCTTAAGGTTTTCTGATTAAATTTTTTTTACACATTTCTTGTCTATTTCATATTCCGTTAACACATGCATTTTCCCATTAAATAAATATAATCAATAATACTGATACTTGTATTAATGTATTTAGATACGTGTACGTTAAATCTTAAATTAAACAGGTTTGTTAAGTATATAGTTTATTAGTGTGATATTCAACGACAAGAAATAACTACAGAGATAATTTAGAAGACAGCGATCTTTGGACTCACCGCCCTAAAAACCTCAAATCCTACGTAGGGATAATTTAGTTTCTAATTGGATGAGAGACGGTCAACTGAAAGGAATTCACAGTTTCTTAATGATAATACGGCATTCGCCCAAAATTGCTGAGGAAAATAATGTATAAACGTGAATAACCGATGTCTGAGAGCCGAACCTTGTGAACATCAGAAGCGTTGAACACTGAGCCAACCTGCCTACTTAAATGAGAACTAGTCTGTTCGATAATAAGACACTAGAAGAGAAATCATTGCTGGTATTTGAGATATTTTCTAAGGTTTCCATCCAACATGTACGTCTTGTGATTCGGGTAAACGTTGCCATGACGATACAACGTGCTGACGGACGGACAGGAAGATGGGAAGCCAGTAAAGAAATGGCGATGGACTATGTCGGATCTAGAAGGACTTGTGTATAAAATATAAGGACAAACAGTCACTGTCAACGCCGAAGTCTTCCATTACACGCTGCCCCGAATTACATTACATATCACATCCTGTACCTATAAGCGTTATTTCTACACAAGTGGCTCTCGTTATACACGGTGTGGGGTTGGTTGTATGTGTGCTGAAAAAACGTAGAACCGGAAACACATAACAATCACCATTTTGATATTAAATTAGCTCCAGAATTCTTCGATGATAAGCTTGTCATCTGTATCACATATCATGATAAGCCTGGAGAAAGTTCGACTCGTGTAACAGGCGTTACAATTTGGCAGTGGATGGAATATCAATGCTCCTTTTGATAATGAAACAAAACCGCGGATATGCGAAGACGCTGACAGGGAAAGCGCGAATAACGATTCACCTGGGTTCTGTTCCGACGCTGCGGTC
>NW_019059805.1:763165-776802 GCF_000696155.1 Zootermopsis nevadensis
TCTTGTTCGATTAGAGATCTCTGGTTCCGATCTAGCCCAGAAAATGGCTACACTGACTGAGGTTTTTCATAGTCTTCGTCAGTCCTTCAGGCAAATTTCAAGATAGTACCACAGGCCACGACCGCTTCCTTCATTAATATTTTCTGTTTATTAAACAGTCTATCATTCTGATGTTATAGGTTGGAATATAGTCTGAACTACTGACAGGGTTGTTAAATAAGCAACAAATACAAATACTGTGCTTCTGTTTCTATCCTAGTCTTATAATTATCCATGATTCATTTTTAATAATATCCTCTTACCTTCACCTTTGTTTCCTTCAAGATTAATTTGAGTATAATTTCCCTATTTTTCCTATCTCACTTTGGTTTAAATTCTTCAGGGTTCATTATTCTCCTGTCCTCACCTTGGTCTTCAGCTCTGCATGATTCAACTGAAATATCTCAATCGATAATAGTTTGTGTAGATATCTCGTAAAACGTCCGACACATCGATGTTTGTTGATGAACGTATGAACAGACATTTGCAGATAAAAATAAGAGCAGATAAGATTGAAGATGACAGCCTTGCGCCGCGTAGTCTCGTAGAAGTTTGCCGATGTTTCAGAAACACGTATTGCCTCCATCATCGTCGCAATATCTCAGAAGGCTGCCATCTTCATACACACTTGAAATATCTCAGATGAAAATGACCTCCCCATCGTACCCCAGTTTGTGAACTTTTGTATTCGGGGCACATGAAAACTACTGTAGGCCTGTCCAACTGATTGTAGCATCTCAATGTCCAGGCAGGGATGGGTACAAGAACGTAATAATCTCCCACGCTTTTTCCCCGTTGCGTAACAAACAGTTAGGGAAGTAATTAAAGTGTGTTACTGTCAGGCTGCTGTGACTACAAGATTCAATCTCCATAATGGCTCTTCCATGCTTTGCTACGGTCATCTGTCATGTCTGCAGTTTTATTTGTTCACTCACGAAAGCGCTTCGGTTTCTCTTAAAATAATGTGATCAATCTAACAAGCATGAGAAAGATGGAAAATGTGTGTACAATTTTAGTCGGAAATCATGAAGGAAAATGGACTACATGGAAGACGCAAGCTTTGACGACTGTGTCGTGATACTATATTATTTATTTTGGACTTTATCCGTCGTCAGTTGGAATTTTAAATACAAAAAAGGTTTCGAATGATGTATTTTCCTTCGTCATCATGTATTAAGAGAGGATACACACATCATTGAATCCAGTAGACCGTGCTACTTTTGATCTACTGACCTATGCTTGTATGCCTTTAGGAGTATAATATTAAAATGAATGGTAGAAACTAAGGTATGTAGATTGGATTCATCTGCCTTAGTACAGGAACCAGTGGCGGCCTTTTGTAAATACTGTATTGAGTTTTCGGGTTTCGTAAAAGTCTTAGAATTTCTTGAACAGCTATGTAACGATCAGCTTCTCAATAAGGAATCTGCTCCGTGTATTTAGTTTGCCATTCAAATATTCATTAATTTACGTACGTTTTCATTGAATTAATAAGATTCTTCTTTAAATAAACGCTAACCTCTAACGTTAATCGTATTTTGAATCCGTCAGGTAGTACGAGAAAGAATTTATTTTGAGTAAAGTGCATGTCAGCGAATTTTTCATTTAATATCCGCCTGTTTTACAACACTGTACCGTTAATTTATGTTGCCCCAGGGAGTGAGATTTTAAGTATTCACCCGAGTTTGAATCAGTCCCATAACACCATCGATCCATATTTCAATAACGAACAGAGTACATACTGTGAATGCAGTTTCAATTACAAGTATGCTTACGTATGTATGAATTTTCTTAATTATTAATTTAAATTGTTGTGACTAGTCTGTAAATCATTTATTTAACGACAGTAGCTCATCATGTAGCTATTGAAGGTTAAATCTGATTTGTTTTTATTTTTCTCAACCCATTTTAGGAAGAGGGTCCATAAATCGACTCCATTGCAGTACCATCGATTGGTGGTTACTGTAAATTTTTGTTCAATAATACAAAATGATAATTAGAGTTCTAACATTTTCATACACAATTATGTCGAGATTTACAATAATACGCGACTGCGCTGCCGTTTAAAAACTAAAATATAATAGTAAGAGGGTCTGTTTAATTGGCGACATTTTATAATTATTTCATCCATCGGTCCCCGTTATGTGAGGTTCTTTAGGTCTGACGAAAGCCTTCTCTGAGCATGCAGTGAAGAGAAGAAATACCCTGACGTCTCTGTCGGGAATTGAACGCCTGACTCCGTTCTGTGGTCCGTTACTTTACTGATAGATATCACAGGTCCTCTTACGCGATGTTCAGATATTTTAATCGCCTCTAGGTACGTTACAATTGCTTTTATGTGATTAAAGACGACGCGATGTCACATCTTCAGTGTTTTATTCTCTGAAACACTTTCACTTGTCAAATATTGTTAAATTTTGGCCATTAAATTTCAAATTATTAGAGAAAGGAGTTGAAAGTGCACGTTTGTGGTTTTGTTTTTCATGTGCAACGTAAGACATGATCTGCGCAGCCTCCACGCAGGAGAGGGGTGAAGGTAGGCGTCGTACTATGGCGTAAGTATGAGTGGAGGGAGGGAGATGCTATTGAGCGGGCGTCGAGACGTCACGTGACTGCGACACGCGGAGATCGATGTAGGCTCGACGTTTCGACAGACAGTGGACCGCAGACCACATTGAGTTGAAATTAAAAAGCAGAAGTAACGATGAATTTTTAGCATTGCATTTACGTCCTTTCTTAAACGGTACATAAAATTAATTCCGCGGAGCAGAGTCACTCTTGAGAGGCTGACAGTCGCTCAGCTAGTCAATATTTATGGAACCCAAAGATATATCCCCGTCTTCAGAATAGTTCACCTTTGGATTCTGTCCTGAGACACACGAATCCAGTCCTCGCCCTCACATCCAGTTTAATATTATTCTCCCGTCTACGCTCACGTCTTTCAAGTGGTGTCATTCTTTCGGACGTTTCGATTGAAACGAATTCATTTCTCATCTGTAGCATATTTGTTATATTTTTGCATACAGAAACGTAACTGAACAACCATCTGTTAGTTCAGTGCTACCTTTGTCCCATGTAACCTCCTATACTTCCAGTAAAACTAAATTTCTAATTTACTCATGCTGTTTTTACTGATTTAAATGTTCTGGGGTTAGAAGTTCCAAATCCTATGTCCTGTTTACCTTCACAGGTAGTCCGGCTGGAGAGAGTTCGTAAGCGAGTAGTTATTTCCCATTAGTACAAATATATAACTGGGGTTACGTTTCCGAACGAAAGAAAAATGGCAAAACAAATTATAAATCAACAATTTTGTTGCCTAAAATAAAAGATGTGACTGAAGCAACTAAAACATGTTTTATTAATTCATATGTCATAAAATGCACAACAAAGCAGAGCGTAAGGCGAAATAACTCATCTACGTCTCCCCGTTTCACAGACTGACTGGGCGACGTTGCGGCCTATGTTTGCATTTTCGTCAGCACATGTTCGATTTTTTTCGGAAGATTTCGGATAAGCAATTTGCGTTCGGATGACGAGCCAAACGGAGGTATGATTTTAAGACTAAGAATAGAAGACTTTTTTTTATCAAAGTGTTAGCCGGGATAACACGGTTAACATGAACGCTCCGCCTCTCTTGTAGACTTCCCATTTTATAAGAATTTTATACGCAAAGCTGTTTGTTCAAACAAATACATTTTGACCGTTTGTCGTAAAATACAGCAGAAAATATATTCCATTATTTCGTGCTGTAAGACAAGGCCCATAAAACACGATACAGAAAATACTTTATAGCATTTAAATTACATCCTACGTATAAACTCAGCAAAGCTTCGATGTTAGAACTTCCCGTGAAAAGTCATAATGAATTTTAATCTAGTTATGGGGATGTTGTCATCTGTAAATTCTGATGTTCGAGAAAAAGTTATACAATGTAAGATTTGATTTTTTCACAGCGGTGTTAACCAACATTGGTTAACATCGACCAGACTACACAGCGCAACAACCCAAAAGACAGAAATCTTCAAAAGTTATACACTTTGTAATTCTTTGTTTAGATTTTAACAACATAAAACAAGAATTATTTATGTTGATTATTAATTTTCTGTCTTAATAACGTGCGAAAATGACAAAGGTTCTTTTCTATTATAAAAGGTAATGAGTCGTTTTAAGTTTGCCACGTTCGCTTTTCATCAACGTCTTGAAACGGTATGTGCTCCTTGCATTAGAAGGGAAGTTCTGGGTACAACTGTTGATCTCTGTTTTCCTTCATATGTCTCATCTGTATTGTGGAGCTAGCAGGCACTACATTTTACAATCATTATTTATTAATGTGTATATAATAACAACTTTTGCTGAAGGCAAATTCATTGAAGCGCTGACTTCATACTAAAAGCTGGACACAGTCAATATCATCGGACTTTTTATTATCTGCACAACTGGTAACGCGCAAATCACTTTTGTTTACCTTTGTATCTACATAAGATATGAACCCAGAAGCGCAGAATTTTTTTTATTTCATTCAGGTCAGTTTAGTGCAAAGCAGCGCAGCGCTGCTGCTAATGTGCACCAAACCCCGGAACATTATTTAGCCATGGTGCTGCCAAAGTCCTGGCGTGAATCCAAGCTGTAAGGTCATAGTGGACCTACGTCTCCATAAAAGCGTATTTAATATTTTATTCTTTCACGCAAATTTCTGTCTATTATCTTGAATATCTGTCAGCTATCGGGCTCATGAATGCAGTTTTAACGTTTCTGCTCCTGATTTTCCCTGTCAACATTACGTTTGTATATACACCAACTTGACATTAAGAACACCGATGGATAGAAAATGGTTAAAAAACGCGTTTCGAAATTTGCTGTATTCCAGTTGGGAGTTCACTTTTCAGTTACATTAGTTACCTATCATTCTTCGTTTAATTCATCTCCCAGAACGTTTCTGATGCATGTGGCCTAGGGTCAAAGCCAGAGGATAGGGAGGAGGAAGATGGTCTTTACGTCGCTTCGGCGCCAATGCTGCAGCTAGTTACTGCGTCACAGCGTCGCTGTCAGTATCTAATCATTGCGAGAGCCCAATCATCAGACGTTTGTCCACGATGAATTCGCAAACTAACTGAGAGATAAAAACACGAAAAGAAACGCAGACCTTTTATCAATGCAAAGACGTTTTCAGCCCTTCTCATTTTATTTCCTGTAGATCTAGACAGAGAGGCCTTTTAATTACTTTTCAAACAGTTTTGTCTAGTTCCTTAGTGTACCGTCTTCAATTAGACTGTCTCCTAGAAGGAGTACGTTTCTAACGAAGTAAAATAGAAGACTTTGAAGAAAACAGGGCAAGAAATCCGAACTGCTTCTGTAACTAACTAGAGACATCATCACATGCAGAGCTGCCCTCTTAATTATTTTGATCTATCTTAGCTGCTGTATCTGTAAATACACTTTCAATAAACATGACAAGAAATACTTTTTAATGCATCATCGCTATTTGTAGTTCTCATCCTTTCGCTGCCTATTATGTCATACGTATTGAGGCAAATCTAATGAATTATCTTAATAATAATAATCATAAAAAGTATTTCTCTAAGTTTACGTAGTAATGTCTAAAACAAGTTTTGTAAAGAAAACTTCATTAGGTCTCCAGTAAAGTGGCAAACCTACAGGCGCGAAAGTAAAAAAATCACTCTTATATTTTAAAGAAATTTATTAACGTAAAAACCACCTGACACGACTTTACATAAGACGTTTCACTCATTCACATCGCTTAAAATCCCTACACTGACCTCTCATATTTGGATTTATTGAACATAGGTCATGTTCTATTTATGTGTCGCTGTTTCATAACTAATACGTTTCGACTAATCCTATTACTGCAAAGTGGATGCCTAATTCGAAATCTTATACCAGTTACTCTCCAAACTAAGTGAGTTTAACTTCATGAAGTAGGATTTGAGGTTGATTCAAAGATGGCTGTCTCCTGGTTTGTAGCACCGTGAAGTCTGGTAGTACTAACGTTTCAGAGGTCCTTGCTGCCTCCCATAATCATCGTCCCTACAAGCTCTTATAGTAGCTTTCCTGCCTTTCGTATTTTCACGTGAATTCTATGAAATGCTAAAATAGCACGAGATATATTATGATACACAATGGAGAACAGTAATGAGATAAAATTTGTTGGTGTTGATGAAAATTAATGACAGGTATGAAATGATGGTGGAATTGATAAATAGTTCAGTCCTACCAAAATGGCGAGAGACCTACAGACAATGTTGCTACCTACAGCCAATGTCGATAACGAAGTATTCAGAACATTCTTGTATAATACGTGGATCGTACAGAAGTTTTAGATTCCTACAGGACTACTTTATATTAATATATAATCTTACTAACTGATACTGCGTCATTAAACATAAATAAGTGAGATCTGAAGTTCTCACGGCGGCGAATGTGAAGTTGGCTGTCTTCTGGGCTGTTGCGCCGTGTAGTCTGGTAGAAGTTTACACCATCCTTCTAGTAGCCAGTAACTTTACTGGCTACGTAATTCATTTCTGTAATCAAAATATTTTTGTGATATGTATGTCAAAATGTCACTATAGAAAAGTTTAAACAATAACAAAATGCTTTCAGGAATACATTGTAAGACAAGAATGGTGTACACATATTTTTAAATGTATTATTTATATAAGATTTGAGGTTTTCACAGCGGTGAATATGAAGATTTCTGTCTTCTGGGTTGTTGCGCTGTGTAGTCTGGTCGATGCTAACCAACGTTTCAGAGGTCATACTGCCTCCGTCATCAGGGCGACGGGGGCAGTAGGACCTCTGAAACGTTGGTTAACATCGACCAGACTACACAGCGCAACAACCCAGAAGACAGAAATCTTCGTATTATTTATATTTTTACATCGATTGTTGGTTTAGATGTTCATTTATTCTGTATTGATTGCTGCTAGAATTAAACTGCACGTAACTACTTGTGTTGTTGCAGCCTAAAACTGTCGACCGTACGAACATTTCAGCATATTGTTGAACTTTATAACTCTGTACTTTTTGTGTTGCAGCCCCATGGTCGACTGTATGAGAGTTTCAGTGTGTTCTGCCCATGCGACCAACTCGATGACTTACAATTGGTTGAAGAGGAGGATGTGCTTATTGACTGGAGTCACCCCATATATCTCAACTTCACTCATCATCTCATTTTGGACCATCTAGAGAATTTCTACACGGCATCCACAGGCACCATAGACAAGGTGTGTGGTGACATCTATGTGTGCGCCAATCCACCTGCAGACATCCAACTCGAAGAGTGAGTATCAAGGATGCATTGATTGCTTTCATTGCATCTTTTTACAGAGGAAGTCAACACAATTTTGCAGGATCTTATCTTCTTCATCTATGGCTCTCCGGTCCGTATTCGGTCCATGGCCTCCTCAATTCTCCTCTTCCATTCGGTCCTCTGTTAGGTCCATATGTCCGAGGCTTTGATTGAGGTTTCGAAACATCTTCCTTTTTACAGTGCAAGGTTGTTAGCCTTGCGACCAACCCCCAACCTGGAGGACCAGGGTATCTGTCTTAGTCTGACCTCTCCCCCTCGACCAATCTGGCTAGGGAGGCCCTACCAGTAGATCTTGGGGTCACTGAGGTACTCAAGTCCCACCACCACGACAAGGTGCAGGTGCCATGCAGGATCTTATGTTCTCTCAAATGTAAAATCTCTAAGAAGTGTCAATTGGGTTAACAGAGCAGCAGTTTATGTGACTTGCCTTCAGGAGGTACCTTTGTTGAATTCCAGTGATGGGTTTGTTATTCTGATAAAAGATTTTTATGTATGTATACATAATAAAATGAATTACTCAGTGACAAGCAAATGAGAATGATTTGCCTCATCTTATTTTAATAATATATTATGCTGTATTATAGACTACCTCCAGATGGGGCAGAAATGCTGCAGCTGAAACCGGAACATGCCAAAACAATTCACGACTTGTATCCTGCCAACGACATGGAATCTGTGGAGGTGTTTGAGAAGCTGATCAATGTGTTGCCAGCGTATGGTATCTTCTCATCAGGTGAGCTAGCTGCTTGGATGGTCCAGTCATACTATGGCGCAATGTTCTCCATGCAGACAAGACCAGAGTTTCGGCGCAAGGGTTATGGAATCCACCTTGCGCAATATCTCACAAAGGTAGTAATTTCACGAGGCTACATCCCATTTGTGGTGATCCGGCCAGAAAATGATGCATCACTAAGCCTGTATAGTAAACTGGGCTTTAAGAAACATTATCAGACAGTCCGTGCGATTCTGCGACCGCACGGTTACGATGATGCCAATGACACACCTGGAGGTGGTGGAAATCATGATGGAGATAACAATGATAATGCTGCCCCCACAGATGACTGAATGCCTAATCATTTGGTCAAGTGAAACTCAGCATTGTGCACACTGAAATGAAGAGATGAGTATTGCCAAGTCCCCTTCACCTTCTCTCTTGCTTCCACCACTGCATTTACTTGAGATACTAAGAATGTATTCAGTTCATTCCACATGTCCTGTTATAGGCCTGGGGCCTAATTTTATTCATACTAACATTATGGTTCACTCTGGTAATTTTAAATGATGCACTTTTTATGAATAAACTGCAGTAAAAAATTACTGCTATTCTGTGATAATAGCTAATTGTTAAATGTGTATTGACAAAAATCAATCACTTAGTTTAATAGAATATTGGTCTAATTTTAAAAAAAATGCTAGTTTTTATATTACATTACAATTTGTTGCAAATTCCTTTGTTGAATTTTAAGAATTCTAGAATTTGGCATGCACTTGCAGAAAGCATTTGAACACAAGTGCCATAGTGTAATAATACATATAAGTGGTCTGTACTGGGTACAGATGATTGCCAGCAGTGACAAGCTGACAGTGGAGTAGAGGAGTCTAAATTCAGTGATAAAAGTCACTTCATAATTACCAGAGTTGACCATGTTACCTTGTGCAGGTAAACCCAGGTGACTTCAAGTGCACAGATGTGCATTTCTAATAAAATAAAAATTATTATTGTTTGACATTACACTTATGTTCCTGAGTGAATAACATTTAACTAGCAGTAAAAGTTAAAATTAACTATTTGAGGTAAAGAAAAGTCCTTCATATAAAAATACAAAGGTTGTTACGCATAAGCCCACTGTCATTAGTACTTTGTCAACTACATTCAGTTGCTGGTAATTTGCTCCATCTCTGTAGTTCTCACTCCACTGGCAATTCCAAGTAAGAAAAGCAGCCACATATGTTTTGGAAACTTCACAAGCACTAAAAATCTTATTTTAATAACTGTTTATTTTGTATTACTTGAGCTTGTACTCTTTTTTTCAAACTTTTGACACAGTTTTCAATAGATTATAATTATTGCTCGTCAATTTCTCTGCAGAAATAATTGGTGTGGCCTTAGGGTAACTAGACATTTTATTCAGTCAGGACATACTTGATTGTAGTGCTTACTGCTTTCTTACATTTTACAAATATCTGCCTGATTAAATACCATATTTATGTAATTCTCAGTAGCCAGCAAGGCTGAAGCAATAAGACTGTAACAAAGATTATGCATGTGTTTAACCATGTAATTCAGCAAAAGTACCAAAAGTAAAGGCTTTCCTTCCCCCCTTCCACGACATAAATTTGTATCCAGGTCATCCCATTGGGTGAAGAACTGTATACAATTTTATTTATTATTTATTATCATTCTGACATTGTAACATAATCTTCAAAACAATCAGAATTGTAAACAAATTATTAATTTTCAACACTTCTTAGAGTGTTCAGTATCTTTGTAGCGAAGAGTTTTTAGTTGTGTCACTTTACTCTGTAAGTCATTATTCACACACTTTTATAATTTGTATAAATTCCTCCAGTATCAGTCTAGACATAGTATTATATACGTTTACATATGCAATCTCAACACCAAAGTTTCTTTACTTGAATGATAAGAAACCACAAAGTACTATAAGTACTCACATGTTAAATGAAAATATTTCTCCGCAAGTTTCCAGAATTATCATAAAATTTATGTTTGTTTTAACTGTCACTTTCATAAAAACTGTATTCTACATGCGACCATCTATTGTTTTCATGTGTCAACATAGTTATTGCGCTCGAATTAAAAACCAAGATTTACTTTTATGCTCAGTTTAGTTCAAAATTGATACCAAATGTTGTTTAATAATTTATACTACAATAAAATTACTTGTATTTTAATAATCGTTACTACAAACAAAACACAGGTCTAGCAATAAAAGTAAATCTTTGCTTTTAATATGAGTGCAACAACCACATAAATATAATGAACCAGAAGATGGCCACATTCAGTATAATAAACACTTTGAAAGTGGTAAACAGTATGTGTGTGAAAGTGACAGTTAAAACAAATGTAAGGTATCTAAAGAGTAAATCTCTGGGATGCTGCATTATAGATTTCAAAACTATTTTTGGGTTCCTAAATAACATACTGTCTTATGCAGTTCAAGTATGGATATCAATAACACACATCAACTGGCCATGAAACTCAGTATTACCATCATGCCTCTCCTCATTTTTGTACCAAGATGATTTCTGTGTGGAACTTATGAGGTGACCAACAGTGGCACCATTCATGGCATGGTCCTTCAGTTCTCTATGGCAATAAAAGCTTAGAAAAGTGTGCAACTTTTACATCAGAAGGCAGTGATTATTACATGTGATAAATTTCTACTGGGAATGGCAGCGGTAATGGAAAAGTTATTCATATCTTTATTATAATAAAGAATTTAATTAAATTTTATTATATACTGTCAACAAATTGTATCAGAAGACTAGAGTGTGTTGCTATTAAGGTCAGAACTTTATCATGTTTGTTATGATAGGTACAAGAGCAGAAAAAGAGGGAAGTTTCACACACTAAAGTGGTGAGACCAATGCCTAACAAAGAACATTTGTATGTGGCAGAATTAATAACTGTCCTGGCCTACAACAGAATTTTTCACTCCACTCAGACATTCCAATTAAAATTAACTCATATATTTTCTTAACATTAACATCTGTATTACTGTATTAACATTATCATACTGTACTATGAAAACATTAAGATTACATCTTATTGAATGAGTAACATAAATAGATTGGAATTTTGTAAATTGTTTGGTTATGAATGTGTTGCCTTCTGTACATACTGTTCACTGTTTCATTGTTGGTTACATGTTTAAACACTGCTGATAGAATGTTAGTCCAGTACATTGAGAAGTTTGTTATATCTCATGTACTCTCAGTTCTTGTTATGACAAAGAAAGCTGACACTGTCTTGTCTCTGATTCTGGTATGTGTATATATACAATTTCAAACCAAGTAGCACTATGCTGCATTATGCTAATTTAATCAGTAGCTCAACTTCTCTTCTTCTCTTTTGTTTATTTACATGTACATATGCAGAAAAATACTAACAAATGTTATGTTGCTTGTATCTGTTTGGGATGGTGGGGTAGTCTGCTACCACTGTCTTGCTCAATGAACCAAGAATTATACTGTAAGAAATCCTGCCCTCCTCACAACTAAATTTACTTGGTGGTATCTTCATTCATAATAGATCACTATGTCAACTTTAATTGCACTAACATGTAAAGCACAGTAGCAGTTACGACACAATTCGAGCCCAGTGGAGGGAGAGAAGGTTCAGACCATTGTCTAGCAATGGTCAATGTATGGCTTCATTCCATGCAAGAAAACAACATTGTGTTTATTACACTTCCACTTCTAGAAGCCTTCCATTTTAAAATATCTCTGTTAGAGAGATAAATTGTTGAACAGGGCAGGGCATTCCCAGAAATCATAATAAAAATACAAAATCTGTGTAGACAGGTTAAAATGTTCTTACAGAACAAAAGAAAATCTATTAAGGGTGCCCTGTATCTTTTACTGTAGAAGATTAAAAGCACTGGTATGATTTAATACAGAAATTCAAGCATTTACTCTTAAATCTATCTCCAGTTGGGTCCACCAGATAAAGCTAGTCTTGATAGTGATGGACCCAACTGAGTGGGTACCTCTCACCAGAAGATGGAAACAGAGCCAGCTTCCAAAATGTTGTGGTTTCTTCTTTTAAACAGGGAATAATTTTAAATTATAATCAGTGTTTCGGACAGAATACTATTACAGTATTAAGGAAAACAAGGCTTAGCTCTATGATGCATTTAAGTGATTAATCCCTTATTTATGTGACTCATGACCCTCACCAAATATGAAGTTCATAGGTGCATAATCATTTCTTATTTATAAAACTAAGATGGAAATTTTTAGTACAAATACACAATTCAAAAAAGGGAAAGCTAATACAATTTTGTCTCTTAAAATAAGATATTGTGTTGAATTATGTGATTCACTTCCATTTGGAACAAAATTAATTATTATATATTTGAAGCTGTGTATCTTTTCCTTTTTGTACCTTTCTTTAAACAAATAGAAACACAAGCCAGACCCATGAACTTTACAAGTTTACTTGCCTACTGTGTCTGAAACGTTGTTGTTTATATTATAATTTAATGATACAGTAAGGGATCCTGAATTATAATTCATTTCCTACAATGGAAGCCATAAAACACTGGTTGAAAAATACATATCTAGACAATGAAATACTTAACTAGCAGCTTTTGCTTGCACCAGCTTTCCAACTTGATAGGCATTATATGGCGTCAGCCACACTGTGACAGATATTTATCATAACACATACCAAAGGGATATAACTAACAGATTTAGTACTGCAAACTTGATATTTATAAATCTTACTACGAGTCATTGAGAAATAAATATTACCATTTAAAGAAGTACTTAAAATCAAAATTATTAATCCGTAAGTTAGTGTTCCTTTTAACAAAATACAAAATCAAAATCTGAATTACAAGTATAATACTTTATTCTCAAAGGCACTTGATTAGTGAGATCAACATGTAAATTTTATGAAAATAGAACATTCTGCCACTACAATATGGTAAGTATATTAGTATTGAACAATTTTAATTTTGTTTAAAGTTTACCTAATACTTTTAAGTCCTGTTTGACTAGCTGTTGGGACAACATAAAATTTAAAACAAATCATTCTGTTTGTGCTATCTGATTCAACCAAGTAAACCATACTAAATAATAGCTGAATTTCTGACTTAAACACAGCCAGTCTTTGTATTTAAGTGGTAGTCTAAATATTTACTATGCACCCTACAGTGCAATTCTGCATCATAAAAATTATTAAAAAAAACAAATAAATACAGAAGCAGCCATGCCTAAGTCAAAATATTTATCATAAATCTTATTACTATTATTCCACACTACTTTCTCTCCAGTCCTTGATATGTGATCAGATAGGTAGCGTGTGCACTGAGGTAAGGCAAGGAAGCAAGGGCATGGTGCGCACTCTGCGGGGGGAGTGAGTTACATATGAATGCAGGCTGGTGTTCATGTTCAGCTTCAAAATTATTAAACCTGTGGCTGTGTGGCTGTGAAACTTGCATGTGGTGAGTGGTATGATAATTTTAAAACTATACTCATCATTCCAAAAGGCATTAGGTCTACTCCAAGTCTACCTGCTGCAGTT
>NW_019059805.1:777309-790481 GCF_000696155.1 Zootermopsis nevadensis
TCAGCACTGTTACACTACTGGTACTGTTATGATGGCTAGATTTCTATGTGCAACTAATAATTGTCTTTTTTAATCAGTTTTTCATTATAGAGAGAGCTACCTACTTTTGTTGCAGGATTATAAACCTCTTGTATGTGATTCTTTTTAATATTATCTTTTTTCAACATCCAACCACTTTGAGGTATCTGAAACAGATACAAAAATGGATAAACATACAAAAGACACCTCCAAGAAAAATATTTTGCATAGCAGAACTTAAAAATCAGTAGAGGAAAGCTGTACAATATAATCTTGATAAGTCACTGTTTTTTTCTTACAAGCCGAGGTATTGACTTTGTAATCTTATTAATAGATTATGCAATTCCCTTCTATGGCATGATCCATTGCAACTTGGAAATTGGTATAATGTGGATGTTTTGTATCCCAAAATGAGGCATATACCTTACATATTTTAAATGAACTTTATTGTGACATAACTAATTAAAGTAATAAATTTACTGAAAGAAGGAGATTCACCCACTAATGAACATGTTTAGGGTAAACTCAAATTTTAGGCAATTAACTACCTCCAAATAAAAAATGGAAAATAACTTATATATTCCACTTCAAGGAAGAACTACAGTAATTAAGAAAAGCAAAGGTCACAATCTAGGTTAAACACACCTAACAAAATCTGTGGAGCAGAGCTCTACTTGAGAAACAAACAGTTTCTCATTCAGTCAATTTCCTGTCTTTTATGGACCATGAAGTTTCATTACCATGCACATAAGAGCTTGCCATCATTCCCTACCTAAGTCACATGAATATGTCTTTACCTTTTTTTTTCAAGTCCATTTTAATACGGTAGACCCTTGTTATTCTGCAGGTGTTGGGGGCTGCGTTGTAAGTGAAAACAATAAATGAAATGTAACCATCTTGGGAAAAATATTCACACCCATGGAATATTTAACTCTGTGGTATAAGAAGGTGGTGTATAACTAGGATCTATTGTAGGTTTAAAGATAACATATAAAACATGGAACTGATAGTCCAGAAACTAAATGTAATTGTAGAATTAGTTTATTTTACTTCTGAACAGTCCTCTAAATAGTTTAAAACTGTTATCTGAAACAAGTGACATTAAGAAAAAGGGTACAGTTATAAGAGAGATAGTAAGGTACACATATTTGCAAAGAACTTTGTAGAAAAATTAGGGCATTGTGATAACATAAACTTTCAAAAACATTTTGATATACAAATGAATACATTTATAAATTATTCTTGCCTCAATATTTAATATTCACAATTCTGATTCAATCCAAATCATGAATCAAAAAGTAACAGGTCATATTCCACAGTAATTTTATATTTAAGGAAGGCCAAAAAATAATGGCTGTCTATCTGATAAACTCACAGCACACTTCTGTGTTATCCTAGAAAGTATTTATAATAAATTAAGAGTGTATCACAGTTATGCTAACAATGTAGTTGTGGCAAGACAGTTATTTTGTTTCTATTTTTTAACAAGTGTGTAAAATATTAGCTGAAAGCACAAAGAAATAAACCTACTCAGTCATCTCTGCTTATTTCATAAAAATCATAAGTATATTAACAATTTTAGTATTATAATAAAAAAGTTATTACTAACAAAACAGTGAGGGGTGTTTATGACACACTATTCCATTTTAAGACAAGCAGTGTAGATTCTAGTGTAATACAATTTTCAGTTTACTACTCTTGTGAGGGAGGAGATTATGAATTAAGGACAGAATTCTACAGAGATAAATGAATAATTACAATGATAATTTTGAAACAAGCAGTCTCTTAGAATATTATTTACATCCCTTACAGTTTCATTTGCTAAAACATTAATACTATGGAGAGTGATCTGTTATGAAATTATGAATAATCTAGATAGAGTTTACTTGAGATACATATTTTATAGTATTTTTGTGAGATCAATATCAGTTTATTCATCAAAACAAATTTAATCTACCAGATCCTACTTTCATTAGTGTGTATATTATATGTCATAAATGCTGTCCTGCCAAACTATATGTTACATAAACCAATGGCATTGATGCAGTATCATTAACTCATATAAGAAACAAACAAGGAATATTTATTAAGCTAACATTAACCATGAAAACAATGAACTTAAAATTACTTTTTGTTGCCACTGAAACAGAATACCAGGATGCATTGTCATGTGTTTATAAATATTTTAAGTTGTAAATATTAATTGACTGTTGAGTCACATACCATTGTATGGTGAATAAATATGATGACTTGACTTCATTCATACCTTTATCAACAATCCATGCTGTCTTCTGAGTCAAATATGTGTATCAATATTACAAGACTTCAAGGCAGTTAGGTTATGCATAGACAGGCACTTAAATAGATACACTGTTAATATTTTATCATTCTTCTGGATTCTGTTAAACATCACAATTCTTTATATAGACATATATGAGTGAATTTATACTGCACTATACAGTCTCTAGAAGATGTTGTAGTTTTCAAAAATACGTTAACAGCATGAAAAATAATTTAACATACTTTCAGTACACCTGGCTGCATTGAAGTCTCATGCCTCTAAATCTAGATGACTGAAAAAATTCCTTACGAAGGAATGAGAATTGGTTGTTAAGAATGGACATTGCTGCCTTGTCATTGTGAGAACAAATAAATGCCTTGACAATTGTTTCATTTACTATTTATATGTATTTACAGCCTGCTATCATGTACTATTTGCCTCTGTGAGCCATACTTTCATCCTTTTGCCATTCTTTCACTACTCAACTATGACCATAATTGAAAGTGTAGGTTACCAAAGAGTGACAGATATTGAAGCACATACTCGGTCCAGTAGGTGAATATGACAAAAAATACACATTCATAAACAAGTATATACTTTTAAGCCTAAATATTATAAATACAAAGTTAGTCTATAAGTAAACTGGATATATGATTATGTCTAATCTTCAGACCAAGACAAAATATTTGTATACTAAATTATTTGAAAATGTGCTGCAGTAACACATGAGAACTGCATTCATGAGGAAATTAAGATCAAGCTAAATTCATGAAATGATTGCTCCCATGTATCTTAGAATCTTTTGACTTCCTATCTATCTAAAACTGTAAAGATTAAAAGACACAAAACTACATTTTTAATGTTTTATGTGTGCAGGAAACTTGGTCTCTGTATTAAAGTGAAGAACATGGACCGAGATTATTTGAGATCAGAATTTTTAGGAGGGAAGAAGTGACAGGAAGCTAGAGAAAATTGCACAGTGAGAAGTTCCATACTTTGTATAAAATATTGTTTGGATGTTTAAATGGAGGTTGAGGTGGGTGGGGCATGTAACATGCATGGGGAACTGATAAGTGCATACAAAATTTTTGTAGGAAAGCCTAAAGGAAATGGACTATTCTAAAGGTAGGATAATTTCAACAAAATTTCAGGGTGTGAACTGGATTCATATGGCTTGGGATATGTTCTAGTTTCAGGCTGTTCTGAACATGACAATAAACCTCAAAACTTAGTTTATTTTCTGTGCTCAAAGCACACCTATGGTTGAAAGTACAAATTAGAAAAGTCAAAAGAAAAATAGCACCTGGACTGTGTTTCATTCTATTGATGCTCCATGACCAACCATGAGTGATGATCGCAAAATATCAGCTCAAACAGTGTCGATGCATCTGGCAGCACAAATGTAAGAGTGTATGGTTGTATTTGTGTGATGTATGTTTTTGCATGCATGTATATATGTTCATACATACGTTAATATATGTGTGTGTGCTCGCGCGCGTGTGTGAGTGTGTATTTAATAGGGAACGGAAGAACCAAAATATGACATAAAGTGGCGCATTTGGCAGTGCACGGATAACACCTCAAAGTGCTTTCAATACCAAATAATAACTGTCTATGGAATAACGTATGAAGATGCCACACATCGTGATTTGTAAACAGCGGGCTCTATCATCCTTCCCTTCTGTGTATTCCCTGCTAACTACGGTAATAAGCTCCAAGTTGTATTTATAATCCTACGTTGGTACTGCTGTTGTGTAATCTGTGCCGCATGATAACACGCGAACAAAATTACCGGAAGGTTGTGTTTGAAAAAGGCGCTAATAGACTGACTTATTTCAAGGACTTGTATTATTCCAGATATTGGTACAGATCTAATTTTTACATTGTACACACGTTGCAATGTAATGTAAAATATTTGACACTTTTCCGCATTTTAAAATATTCTCGAAGGTAAGGACACGAGAATAGAATAGAATTTATTTACATTCCGTAGGTCCTTCATAGGCCTAAACCAATGATATAGAACATGTCATAGCACAAATACAATGCTTGTTTCTAATACAAATAGAAATTATATAGTTGTGACAGTGGTTTGCAGTCTACTACAGTATCACAGTAACTCTATTGCTTATAAGAGTTAAAAATTTTAGGTCGAGGTAAATTCTTCTGTGGAGTATGAGATAGGAAAGCCACATTGAATTTAAGGCTACCAAGAAATGTTGTGTTTTATTTGCAAGTTGTTATATTTAATTGTTAAATGTTCCTAGATAAATATATTTTCTAGTGCAGTAAGTGGCATTTATTCATGTTAATGACTGTTATACACTTCTCTACAATTACAAAGTTATAGTGATCCAAATTCTAAGGTCAAGTAAGAAATATAGAAATGGCGGTGCAATTAGCCAAATGTTGATAGTTATTTAGGAACTACTATGATATTGTTAAAGTGCATGAGGAAGGAAAGAGGAATGTACAAATTAGATTCATGTAATAAAGCACTTCATACCTTTCAAACCATTTTAATTTTATTTTGGTTAGGATATTATTTTTTGTATTGTTTTCGAAAGATATAACAGGGCCATGGATTTTTAAGACAAGATTAATTTGTTCCCAAACAATGAAATTAATCTGTAAAGACCTTTTAATGTTTGTATCCTTCAATGAGGAAGTTTATTCCTTTGTCATTTTTGTTTTGTGTTTTTGTATTATTCCAATACAGGTATCTGATTATGATGGCAGACTGCACTCCCAAAATCAGTGGTGCAGGATTAGGAATTCTCATTGAAGAAACACCAGCATACACACCAGTCCCACAAGCATCATCTACAGTAGCCCACAGGAATTATGATAGGTATCATATATGTAACATTTGTTCTAGGCCAGGTTTCATAAAAGATTGTAGATTTATGGTTGCCCAAGTCTTTTAAATCTGAGGAAAGAATGTGGATTAGGTGTGCTTGAGAACAAAGTGGTGAAAACACTAGTAGGATTTGAGGTTCTCACAGTGCTGAGTGCACAGATGCCTGTCTTTGGGTTGTAGTGTTATGTAGTCTGGTAGACATTTGTCAACGTTTTCAGAGGTCCTTGCTGCCTCCATCATCAGGACCTCTGAAATGTTGGTCATCTTCTACCAGACAACATGACACCACAACCCAGAAGATAGCCATCTATGGTGAGAAGACTGTTTAGAAACAAGAGAGATTTGCAACTGAAAGTGAGAAAAATACACAAGCAGGAGCTTATGTTTATGTTAATTTTTTCTGCCATATGAAATTGTATGTTTTTAAATGTTGGATCTGTGGTATTGTTATCAGAAATGGTTATTCATGTATTTGTGTTTTATGTGACTTCTAAAATGTACTCATAGAGATATTTGAAAATTAATTTAATACATTTAATCTTAAAATTATTTTATGAATTTCGTATAAGTTTATGTAAAAATAAAGCAGAAAGTTGGGGGTTTCCTGATTTTCCAAAGGAGGAAACTGAGGAAAATATTACATCCAGATGCAAAAGGATTACATTTTTTAAATAATTCTCCAGGTAAATATCCTCATTTTGAATGGGACAGGGGTTTACAGTCACAGATCTAGGAAGTGATTAGTCCTGCATCTACAATAGAAGTAACTTACACTCTGCTTATTTGTTTCATGGCTTTTGTCTCCTAGTGTACCTACAGTCTTACGTGAGGATTTGGAAGCAGTGTATGAAGACAACTGCATGAAAAATGCCATAGATATTTTAGGATTATGTTCAAGCAAGATGAGATATGGAAAGTCTCAGTTTTCTGAGCAGAATGAAAATTATGTTCTGGCCAAGAGCAGTGAATTTGTGTCTGCAATTGGAATATGTACAGGAGTGGGCACAGAAATTAGAGATGGTGATGCTGATTCCTCTCTTGGTATTCTGAAAGAAGATGATATGCCAGGTTAGTAATTTGACTTTTAACCATATTTTATAACTTCACATGATTCAGTATGTGGAATAGGTCGTGGTTGGTCAGAGTTATATGTACTGCTAGTTTATGAGATAAATTTGTTTGGTGGTACCAAGGGTTTTATTTTGGAATGTAAGCTTTGGCATTTGTTATAACTGAAAATTGACAGTTACACCAAAATTGTGTATTATTTCAAAGTGTATTTACCTATGTAAGCATGCCTTGATATGTGGGTGTTAAAGTTATGGATATACAGAAATTATTATTGCAGGTTTATCTGAGGATGAATTGGACAGTGGAGGAAAACTTTTAGCATCTGACAATTGTGTTAGCAAGAAAATTGTTGATGCTGAATTGTCAGACTTGGCTCTAGATATGAGACATCGATTGCAAAAGGAACTATCACAGAGGGCAATTAATAAAATTTCATTTTTATCATGTCAGTCAGAAGCTGGTAATTCGAATGAACGTCATAGTTCAAATATTGGAGACAAGTTATTTCCAAGTTCCAAAAGTTTGGAAGTGACTACAGAGTGCACTAGTTCTTTGGAACCTTCAGACATTCATAATGCACATGGACATTCTGAAGAAATAAATGAACACCAAATATGTGATAAAACAGATAATGTAGGTGATTCTCTTGTTTTTTCTGAAACATGTGGAGAAATGTTTCAGAATCCATTTGATCATTTAAAACTGGACTGTAAATTAGTTGAGAAAATGGCAGCAATGATAGATTTATCTGCTGAAGATTTCATACCTGGTGACAAATGTGAAGAGAAACTTGCAGCTGATGAATGTGCATGGAAAAAGGAAAATATCCCACCAGCTGCTGGTACTGCATCTGCAGCCATTTCAAATTTAGACTTCTCTGGTATTGTGGGGAACGCTGAAATATCGCTTCGTTCAGTGGATATTTCTCACTGTGGTCTTCAGAAGAAAAGGGTCTCTGTTGGTGAATTTTTTCGTCTTAAATCAGAACTGCTTGGTGAACTGGGAAAAAAGTCTAATACTTATTTTGGAATGCAAACTAAGAGTCCAGAGAAAGGTCATGAACTTTCACCATTGGTAGAGGTTGAATTGGATGAAGATGCTGCTCAGGAACAATCTATCAGTGATCAAGACTGTACAAAACAGATAGCGAGAACATGCAAAACACCTTCCTTTTCTGAAGGAAGAATTTCTTCATCATATTTATCGGAATATAGTATTGGCCCACGAGAGTCTCTAAGTCTCTCTTGCATTGCTGATATTCTGGCAAAGGTTGATACATGCGCATCACCACGTACAGTTGTTTCAAATATTCTGAAGCAAAGTGGTCTGTGCAATCCAAAAGGAACCTGTCCAGTAGATAAGCCAATTACTTCATACAATAGCAGCTCTGTTACTGATCCTCTCTGTGCTAAAGATGGATTATTGAAGGACACTTCTGAATTTTTTGATGCTAACATTGATTCCCAGAAGGAAGATATGTCTAGTTTGTCTCATTCCAAAAATGGTACAGCAGCTGGTATGATCAAAGAATTTGACTTTGGTAGAAAAGATATTCTTAATGAACAGAAAGCATTGTCAGATACTGTGATACACCTCTTGGACTATAGTGACAGGCAGGGGAGGTTATCTGGCCCAAATCTGATGAGTTCATCTTGTGATGAAGATGACTCAACACTAAATGAAACAGGTAGTGATGGTTGGGTATTTTCAGTGCCAAATACCAGTGTAGGGGTAGACTTTAAAACATGTCGGAAGAGTGATGTTGCTCAAATTTTGAATGAGGAAGATAAAAATAATGATAAGACTATCACACTTGAGGATAGTGTTTCCATTGGAGATGTTCTTAAACTTACAACTTTGTTGGAAAATTCGCTCTTGGATGAATCTGTCATGTGTGTAACTCAGGAACTTGCCAGTATGCCAAGAGAGTCTGTTGACTGTTCTGCTTTGGTGCCAGCATTGAAAAATAAATACCCTGAACTTTTGCCACAACTGTCTGAGCTCGACATGAAAAACAGTGAAAGTGTTGATAAACGTGAGTGGTATTTAGCAGTTCATTCTGTTGAATCTGACCTCAGTACATCCAACACCCTTACTGAAAGCAAGACACTTGTACAGTCCATGATGTCATCTCAAATGGCCATTTCAGGTAAAAGTATATTTAGTTGAACCAAAATATCTCAACTATCTATTAAATTTGCCCTGTATTGTTAATGATTTTTATGTATTGCATAATTATCAAAATCAGACATTTATACAGTAACCCTTTTACAAATTGAACAGTTCCACTGCACAGAATGACAAGCTGTGTATTGTGGACACAAAATAAAGATTCATGACTGCATTACTTGTTGCTTCATTACAAAGGAAGTGACTAAAGGTGTTTACTTTGGGGAAGTTGTTGAACTGCTTCTGAATAATCATGTTTGTTCCTGATAATTGTATTCTTGTTACTTTTTAAGCAAATCGAACATAACAGGGAAGTGCTGGTATGTTAAAGTATTACAGTGGCTAAAAACTGTGACAGTTCACATAGATTGTTATAAAAGAAGTATATTGCAGCTTGGATTGAGTTTCTCGTGTAATTTATTCAGTAATTATTCTAATGTTTATTTGCTTTCAGAAGTGTTTGAAAACAAGTGGGTTACCTTAAGAACACACAGCCCAACTCCTGTTGTGTGCGTTGGGGTTCCATATGACATGTTCTTATCAGTACACAATGTGACAGATCATTGGATACTATGTGGCTTAGAGTTAGATGGCATAAAACTAATAGGACAGGAACATGGCAAAAATGTTCAATTTGCTCTTGTCCACCTTCCATCTAAGAAAGTTCTTATGGATCCCAATAACTGTAAAGAAGCCAAGGTAAAAGAAAGATATTTATATACAAAATTCTGCGTGTTGATTTGAGATGCTACAAATTTTGATTTAATAAGCCTTATGCATGTATTAAGCAGGTTGTTGTAATTGTAATGTCTGACTCTGGCTTTGGTAAGTACTCAGATTCTAGTTGGTAACAGACTGCCGTGATGTTTTTGTACTTTTCTTGGTCCCCCTGAGAAATGTCAGAATGGTACAAAAAAGTAGGACAATGAATCATTTACAGCCCATCCTGTTTATCTTGTGCGTACAGCATATCATTTCATTTGATGCTATATATTCTTAGTAGTTGGTACAGCTTCACAAAATGACCAGCCTATCTGTTTTTTGCAGGCAATACAACTTGTAAGGATCTGTTCTTAAATATTACATATCTGTACCGCATTTTACACATAATCAATATGTTTCTAACCGTTTAACAACATTAATTATTTTAATGTACTGGTTGCATTTTAAAACTTGGGATTGGGATGATTAATGTATAACATAAGTTAGTTTCAGCACTTCCAGTTGGGTCCAGGTTACCTGAAGATGGTTGATATATGCTGTAAACTTTGTTAATGCTTGTGTTATTAGCATTAATAAATAATCAGTTGTAAGAAGATTAGGAAGTGTGTTATTGTTTGTGTGTTTACAGATCACAATTAGAGTTTATGCATGCATTGATGAATTTAAGTATAAATTGGAAGAACTGTGGCTTATTACCCTTCCAGAAAGATTATTGAAAATTGTGAGAAACCCAGAATAGATAGTTGAGTGTTCACAGTGTTGCTATGCACTGCAGATCTGAGTTGGTGTGCTAGTTAGGTCTTAACAAGTGATAGAGCAATATACAAGCTTAATGAACATACTATGCTATATCCAATTAACAATGGTATTTGCATTAATTTCTCTTTCTTTAACAGATAAAAGTGGTGCCTCTATGTGAAGGGAAATTAAAAATTTCACTTAAAGTTCACTTGAATGATGTGGTGACGAAGGCAAGCCAGTCAATTACCTGTGATGTCGTTATAATAGGAGAAGAGCCACAGGTAATGTGCTTATTTGTTATATGTCTAAAGAAGACAGTGAAATATTTTTTACACAATTTTAGAATATATAGAATGTTGTTGCCATGTCTGTGTAATAGGAAAAGAGCCCCATGAAATATGTTATTTTTTAATTTGAAAGAAATAATTTATTGTTGGGGATACTCATGAAGACGTACATGTAACTTGTTGGAGTTAACATAGAATATGAACCAACATATTATCCTTTGGCAGGTTTTTTGTAAATTTAAATTTGGCCTTTTTCTGACATGGAAAAGTAAGTTTCTTGTAAATATACTGTGTCAAATTTTATGACTTAAATTGCCTTGGCTTTTATGGGACAGTTCCTTTCTCTCAGGGTCATAATTTGGTTGCCTGTATCAAATAGTAAATGGTTTATTTTCTTTAAATTGTGCTGGTAAAACAATAATTTTGCTCTTTTACTCTCCAACATATTGTTTGAAAGGGAAGTGTAAAACAGAACCCCAGAATTCAAATTCATGGCACTTTTCTAGAATTTTCAGTTTTTCTGGGAGTGGACTAGACGTCTAACTCACTTAATATATTTGCATGCTTTTATTACATAGACTGGTTGTTTGTGCTGGCAGACTAATGTATTACATGTTTTTTTACAAACATTTCAGATTATAATAACAAAGAATGATAGTTCTGACATGATTCTGGACTTTGGTGTACTTCCAGAAGAATGTGCAAAAAAGATGAGTTTGAAATTCTGCAACTCTGGTTCTGCCACCATTCCACTTAAACTCATTATTTTTCACAAGGTAATTTTTGTCTTTCTTTATTAAAATATTGGATATAACATCTTTTCCATAGAAGCCTAGTTGTTTCAATTTTTTTTTATTTCAGTAGCCCTTGAATCTAGATATGAATAATGTTGTACATAGCTAGTCATGTCAGTTGTAATAATGCATATTTCATAGAATCAAAGTAAGGACTGTTCACTAAGTATTTAGTGAAGTGCTAGCCAAAGTTAGAAAAATGGATTGAAATACCTTAAAAGTTGTGTTCTCTGTGATAACTTTTAATCTATAAGCATATGAAAGTTTATTCAATGTGAATATTTAATTCATGTTAAGCTTTTGGGGATAGAATAAACTTTTAATGGTGGACTGTAAATTAAAATTCTTTTACCAAATGAAAGCCTTGACTTTCATCTTGAAGACTATGCAAGTTTGTAAGTTTAATTCATGTGATGTATATCACTCTGCCTTGTTGGCTATAATTCATTGGTATTCTGACATATTACAGATTTATTAGTGCATGTTTATTGCAAATTAACTTAGATTCTGTTGGTTCTGTAAAAATGTTTATAATTGAATTTTGTAATGATAAAATTAGCTGCCCTTACTGTGTATTTCAGAGTTATAAATATTTAATAAAACTAAAAATGTTATTTCTGACCATTTTCCTGTTTTAATTTTACTATAATTATTGCAGCTTTGTCAGTAAATTATACTATGAAACTTTGTAGGTCCAAGACTCGCTTTCCACTTTTGTTCTCTTGGACCCCAAGAAACAGAAGAATAAGAATATGGCTGAAAATGAAGTTTCAAGGGAACTGTCATTCACTTTGAAGACTGGAGAAGATATGAATGTGACAGTCATGTTTGCAGCTCCACCAATGCAGTTTCTAACTAGTGAGTTCCATCTCTGAAATTCAGTGTGATGATAAATATGTTTCTGCAACCAAGACAGTCATAAGAAATCTTGAAATGGCAAACCTCCCCCACACAAAATCTGAAAAAAAAAGATGCAAGCCATTGGTTTTAAATAAAATGTTTTCAAATAAGCTTAAGATGTTTGGCCACTCTAGGTTGTGTACCAGATATATTTCTGAGCATCCATGTCTTAAAATGTATTTTTAATTTTAATTTTTACCCTCTTCTCTTCAAGTATTACTGCTCTGGTTTGACAGCCTGTTGTTGTTTTTATTTAAATGCTTCAGTTTTTATTGAAGTAAATTGTCTACACACCAAATTTTATTTTATATTTGTATTCTAAATGACAAACAGCCATAAGGTATCTGTATTAATGATGACTGTGTAATTCCTGTGTGAACAGAACAGAGAGGATTTGTGAAACTGTCTGGAGTACTGTCCCTAAACCTGACTGGTATCATACCAGTTGAATTGGAGAGTCTCAACTTAATTGGTGCTGTTGGTACAACGAAGTTGGGAATGTTCCGTCCAGCCATGCCAATGAAGCTGGTGATCAAAGGGCCTGGGAAGACTGACATTTGTGGCTTACCATTGAGGAATCATGGTCTTGTTCCTTTAACACTTGCCCTGCAGATATTACCATCAGACACTGATTCCATATCAATGAGTGTTGTTCCTGATATGGTTCAGTTACAGCCTGGAGAACAGGTGGAACCCATCGTCAGGTTTAGCTCATCCAGATCTATGAAAGAGCCTGTGCACAGGTAATACCTATAATTAAGAATGAAATGACACAAAGCTTATTTTAGTTAGCAATCCATACCTTCTGGAAATTCTTATTTTCAACATTTTATTCCATATAAATTTCCAAAATTCTTGGTCTGAGTTGTCATGAAATGTGTTTTATTTTCTTTGGCCATAAATAGTAAAGTTTTAAATAATATTGTACAGTGAAACCTCGATGCATCGTTTTCGGCGGGGGTGGGAAATAAAAACGATGAATGCGGGAAAACGATAGATGCGGGAAAGCATTAAAAATTTTAAAAAAAACAATGTTTCTCTTTCAAAGTTACTTCTTTTTACCAAAAAAGTCTTTAATGGACAACTGGTTTGTTGAAACTTTACGTTTTAGACCAAACAGAGCACTTTCCACGTTCAAAATGTTTTCTTCGTCACGTTCACTAATATTAAGCGCATAAAAGAACGACTTCACTTTCACCAATGCAGCGTGTACTTCGGCAAAACTCGGCAAAGCTTCGGGCTCGCATTCGTCGTCTCCCTCTTCCTCACCACTCCAACCCCCTTTGCGGACAATAACAGGAAGAATGGAAATACTATTACTGCCGAAC
>NW_019059805.1:797625-828961 GCF_000696155.1 Zootermopsis nevadensis
TGTGCTGGTTGGGCGACATAACAGGTTATCGCTACTGTGTATTCCAAAAACATTGTGCATCTTTCAGTATTAATTTATCTCAAAACCCAGCATTTTAATTTCTCAGAAACGATCATTGCGGGAAAATTGTGTGCTGGGACTAAGATTTTTTAAGGATCGATGCGATAAAACGATAGTTCGAGGAACGATAGAAGCGGGAAAATGTAACATTATTTTATATGGGATGTATTCGGGACCGAACAAAACGGACGATGCATCCGGGAAAACGATAGTTCCGGGAACGATGGATAGAGGTTTCACTGTATACATAAAATGAAATAAAGACATTTTAATAAATTAAACCATTACATATGTCAATGTTGGCACTTAGTGAATTAGAAAATCTGGTGTAGGTGTTCAGAATGACTACCATTAGCTTCATTTCACGGTTGACAGCAGTGAGCAACTGACTGACAAGCAGCCATCAAAGTTGCTGTTGTGTATACATCTGTTTGGGACACCTGTGTTAATTTGTTCCAGAATTAGAATATAGTAGAATACTCTTCTATTAGGAGATGAAGATATGCATATTTTCTAACATGTATGTAATTATTTGTCTAAAAGGCAAGAGGACTTTAATGAGTCTGGAATGGATGAATGGAATATTTACCCATCTACTGTAACATTACAACCACCACATTTATCAAGTGTGGCTGTACTCTTGCGGACTAGTGGTGTACACAAACATCCATTTGAAGCAGTTGTTTTGGAGCATCCTCCAGGTTTTACTCTGAGTGTCAACCCAAGTGCTGGATTCATTCCTACATCTGATGGTGTAGAGCTTACTGTAATGTGCACCTGTATTGACACATTACGAACTAGTTACCCTAATTTCTGGAAGGGAGCTGTAAAGGTACAGTATGCAGAGCTTTATCATTTTAGATACAGTGAATCATTTGTCATCTTGAGCAAACTTGAGGTTCTCATGGCAGTGAAGATGTTAACTTTGGTCTGGGTTGTGATGTCCTGTAGTCTTGTAAGTGGTTACCACCATTCCTCTTAAACACTGGTAAGCACCTACAAGATTGTGTGGTGTTGCAACCAAAAATACCCTGTTCACAACATATTAACTTTGTAGAATAAGAAATTAATAGTTATTTTATTTTTCAACTTTGATATGTATCACCATAAGGGAATGTTTTGATACAGCATACTAACTTTGGCCACCCCAGTCAGTATACATAGTTAAATTCAAAGGTTCATTCATGACTGTTGCTACTAATATTTGTAATTAAAATATATGTCAATATAATGACAAATTGCCCAAATATGGTAGTAAAGCTGATTACCAATATTTATATTGAATATACTGTGAACAATCAACACTACAACATAATTGTGTAATTAAATGTGTGGCTACTTCAGTTCAATTTATATTCAGTTTGTGTGTTCAGGTGTACATTGAGAATGACTTCATGGAATTGAATGTCTGCATTCAATATCCTCCAACCCACAAGAATGGAGTACCAGTCAAGAAGTTGGCATCTAGAGATGGTTATATGTGTAGTGAACCCCCAATAAGTGTTGGACAACATTGTGCTTATGGTTCATTTCATGCATCTTCACCAACTATAATGTCTACTTTAAGTAAACCCATTACAAAAGAAAATGTCAACCAAAGGTGTGACTGGCAGGAAGAATCTAACTTCTAAAAGTAGTAAGAAATTGTTTGGTGCAAGTTAGCTCATTCACCCTACCCTCAGTTGGGGAAAATGTGGAAGGTACAGAAGTCTTGCATGAGTTGCATATCAGTGTCTGCAGGTAATGAAGAGATAAATGGTCTAGAAACACAAGTACTTGATAACTTTGACACTGTTACCATGTAAACACCTTATGCCAGAAGTAACAGAAGCCCCACTCAGGTTGGTGTGTCATTCTCGTAGTTCTCATTTTGTGCATAGAGAGAACTTTTAATGAATGGAGATTCTGTTTATTCAGAAAATCTGAAACCTGCTGTAGTTGCATTTTTTTTAAAGTTTTAGGCTTTGGGTAATATCTGTATTTATATTGCTGTTAAGGACATTGAAAATAGGGTGGTATGTGAATTTTGTAAATAATTTCTTGCCAACTTTTAAATTATAAATAAATAGAATGTAGTGTTTTATTATAATTGCAATTTGTGGTTAAATATTTATATATTTGATGTATCTAGGCTCTTTGACATACTGTATCAAGTGTCTGAGGGTGCATGTCTTATGCTGTATAAATTACAAAGTAAATATAATTGATAACACATATTTTGACAGCAATTACTAACGTACCACTTGAGTCAGGAATATGTAATTTGGTGTGAAGACAAGAATTAAACACTGCTACAAATTATACGGAGGTAAGTCAAAGTTTCTGCAATGATTTATTTTAAAGCTTCTTGTGTTGGCTGCACTCATTTTGCGCGCAATTGTACCATAGCAGACAAATGGGGAAAGTCATGACAATGTCACTGAGAGATTTGCGTAATCTAATTTTTTAGAATTATGGATTAATATGTGGGTAACACGATATAGGACACCTTTCTTGTCAGAGAAGATGCCACACGACGACTTATGCTGTGACAGACGGCCCCTTTATTTAAAATGTGGTCATAAGTCGGAATGGCTGACTGTTGATAGTAAAGGGACTTGGACTCGGGCGTAGCTTACCATCGAACGGACGCAGCAAGTAACTAAAAATGATTTAAGCGTCTACCAGATAACACGGTGTTTCAACCCAGACAATCATCTTCATGCACACAGCTGTGAGAAGTGTATAAATTATTTAGGCACACAATGACCATTCGGTTTGGATACCGCGAAACAGTTTGTTTTAGCGCGTTTACAGGAAAAACATATTTGACCGTACGGCTGTATCCTCTAAAGCACAAGTAATTCCAAAGCATGTTGGTATAACTGTTATCAATGTTAGAGTAATGGCGTAAAGTAAGTTTGTGTTGTGGATATTCGTTCGTGTCGCTTATTTGGTGGTAGAGAAGTCCATGTTGTAGTGTTTATTTCTTAAAATGGCTGTTGTTAAACAGTGTGAAACCGGATCTTTTGTGTAGGCATTTGCTGTTGCTGATTAAGCTGTTCTCTAGAGGTATTGTTCAGTTCGTATGTTTTAATTTATAGGATGCAGTTTTTGCTGCACGGTTTTGATATTAATATGCTGCTGACCTTTAGTTGTTTATATTTGAAGGTGTATTCTGGAGTACAGAAATAAATATATATGCAGATACAATATGTCAGAAACACAAAAAGGAAAAGACAGTTTAATGAAACTGTTACTGTCCACAACACCTGGCAGTACTTCAATGCCATCAATAACAGTAAGTGTATTAACAATCAGTTTATTGCATTCTCTTCAGTTTTAAAAATGCTGATGGCCAACACTATATATTAGATTAGTTAATGTGAACAGTTTGTATTAGTGTTATATAAGTAGGAATTTCAAACAAGAATATAATCTGTGCAGTTATTTGCATACTGGTAAGTGTGTAAAGGTTAATGTTTAGTTACTTTCGCTTCATCCAGTTGTTTTCCTTACAGTTTCCCCCTCCTTCTTCTTAAGAATTGAACTTCATTACTTTAGAGCACCAATTATCCATGGTATTTGGGGGAAGCAGGAACCCAGATGACAAAAAACATGGTTAATGCAAATTATATTTTATTAGAAGTATTATCATCCATATAAGCAAAATAGGAACTTATACGTATTTATACAAAGAAACAGTATATGGTGTTCATTGTAAATTTGAAGTAGAGGCAGTGAGTTGAGTCTCACCAATATAAAAACTGTTGTTATATCCATCAGAACACATCCCCGGCGTAAACCGAGGGCTACCTGTGTGTGTGTGTGTGTGTGTCTATATATATCATTCCATAGCACATCTCTATCGTCAGACAGGATTATCAAAATAATGTAAATATGTGACATTTCTTAGCAGCTGATCTGATTGCAACTAAACCATAAGTTTTCATTCTATTGTGACTTACCAGCAACTAAGGTAATTAGTATGAAAATTCTTACGATTTTCTCTGATTTTTATACTTTTTGTGTAATGTACCACTATGTTGTAACAGTATATTGGTTTCTTTCTTGAAATTCAAAATGCAGTATATTTAAAATATATTGGTTTTTTAATTTTATAATAGGAAATGTTCTCTATATTATTCTTAAAGTCATACAGTTTTTAATGTGATATCTTCAGATCCCTTCACCAGCGTCCTCAATAGCTGGTCGTATGAGTGGAACTCCAAACTCATCAAATTTACCAAGCCCCGTGAGTGACAATGGTGAGGACAGTTGTACGAAGCTAAGCAATTACTTGCATCAGTTAGCTGGCCAGTCAGTGAGTAACAGGAATTTTAAATAAAAAATATTGTTATTAATTAATGGAAATTCATCACCTAAGTTTATATTTCCTTGTATATCTGCAGGAACGAGAATTAAATGTTGTCCTGATGGACCATTCATATTCCAAACCTTGGAATTGGCGGCCAGAAAATACATATGCAAAACCGACAAAGACACTTTTTGTTCAGCCTACTGCAGCTTGGACACAACCAACTCTTTCTTTGTAAGTTAATGCTATAGTTGAAGGCATAGTAGAACACAGTTCTTAACGTTTTTGATTGTATAACATTAAGAACAGCCAAAGTTTGAAATTCTGATATTCATGCAATTGTATTTTCCTGACCCTATATACAGTTTTTTGGTTTTATGATGATTTTTGTCATGGCAAATGTTTGTTCTGGGCAAATGAGTAGAGACCATTAAAAATAGTCCCCTTCGGTTCTGAGCCAGGCATCCCACTGACATACCAGGTGATGGGTCCCTTCTGCAAAGAACTCCTTTGTCTACTGCTGGAACAACTGCACTACCATACCCTGAAGGTCTTTATCTGGCTGAAGTCTGTGGCCTTTATCATTTTCTTCGGGGAAGAACTGAACTAATGGAAGTCACATTGTTATAGGTCCATGCTGTATGGGGATGGTCAGATGCCTTCTGGCACATGGAGCAAAATGTGCTCTGGATAGTGCATTCCACATGATGATAAGAATTGACTTGAAGCATAATGACTACCCTTGTTAGCATGTTAGGATGTTTCTTTTTTGTGTTAATGTATAATATATGTATTGATAATTTAACCATTCATTCATCAAGATTTTTGTCTGTTATTGAATGCCTTAGCTAAAGAGCCATAGATTTGGGTTTTCAGGATTTTTTTGTGTAGTGAAGCTGTTGGCTGGTACATCAATGGAATACCTCCCTTTGCACTGTTGGGGACTTTTTAATGGGCTTTGCTTTATTACCCAAAACAATTCCAAATTGGTTTCATTTGATGAACTCATATATGATAACATATGAAATATCTGTGAGAAAAAGTGCAATTGGCTTGCCATCTCATTGGTTTCTGCTTGATATGTAATGCATATCATGGCCTTTACAGCAGACAGATATGTGTAAGTGAAATTCACCTTTTAACATCTCTTCAAAGGATGCATTGGCACATTATTGTTGATATCAAATTCACATTTATTAGTACTTAATGGTTGCCATCTTCATTTCTATGTTTGATTGAAGATAAATGTGTTCATCCCATTAGTCACAATATGACTGAAAACCATATGCCTAAACTATAATAAACACAGTTATCTTTATTTTAGAATTGAAGAGGAAGTTGATGTGGATGGCGATGTAGCGATACCAGTTCCACCATACGATATGAACAAAGTTCGACCTCTAATGCAAGAGTGTGAAACACATGTAAATTTTGTAAGACGTGAAGAAGATGGTGATGCTGATGAATGGGAAGAACGTGTATCACGGTATGTAATGATGATATCCTATCATAGCTGTAGTTGCCATAACTACTTAAATGTGTATTATTGAATTCATTTGCTTTATAAATGTAATAGTATAGACAAAACTTTTCCTTTCAGCCTTGAGATATATAAACTTGAACTTTTGTCTGTCTTATGTGTTTTTGATATACTGATAATGGTAAATGAATGTAAAATGTATTGATTGCAGTGTTTTTTTAACCTTATTTAATACAGCTTGTGCTGGCATGTCAGGTCAGCTTGAAAGTATAATTGTCAGACCTCGTATGTAAAGGCAGTTCTGTTACTTTTATTATTATTTTTTAAACCCTCTAATTACAGATCACAAAAATGGTTAAAGTACCATTTGCTTTAATCATGTTTCAGTGTTAATTGGACTCCTGTTCAAAACCGTTTATTTAACAAGATGGTAAGATTATTGCAAGCGGATCGTTTGGCCAGATTAGCTCAAGCAGGAAATTGGAATGAGCCAGTGCTTCGCCGTATTGCCGTAGACAAGACGGTTCGCAGAGTACGTCAAATGTTTGCAAGTGTGGGCTGGGATATACGGCTTACCCAGTGGCTTCATGCAACTCTGATCGAGAATCTTAGTCGACAGTATCTTGCTGCCTATCTTGATGTACTTCAGGTGAGTATTATTGTAGTCTGCTAGAAGTTTACTGATGTATTGGAGGTGCATTCTGTTTTCAAAATCATTGCCCTGATGATGGAGGCATAAGCACCTCTGAAATGTTAGTAAACTTCTTCCAGACCACATGATGAAATGTCTCAGAATGGTAACTAATTTATAAATTTGCTAAATGTCATAAAATATTGTCATTAGTGGATGCTTTTAATATTATATGAGATGTCAGATAACATTACAGTGACTATTATTTTGTAGATAAAATGTGGCAAAACTTCATTCAGTAGATGTAGACAATAAGTATGAATGCATGAAAATATCTTTGATACATGTATTTTTTTTATTCTTTTGTTCCTTCAAAACTATTCAGCCAGTCAGTCATTTACTGAGTTGTCTGTACAGAATACTGTCTGCATAACACTAGTTTTTTGTGATCTGTAGCTGTACTATACCTATCTGTAGTGGTGCTATTCTATTGGTTTACCATGTATATTCTTATAGCTATAAATGAACTTCCCCTTTCTATATTTCCAGTTATTTACTGCTGATTTTATTTTACTGTTTATATATAATTGTATAAAGTATTTTTCTATAATCCTTAATTGTACTGTATATCACAATTTATTACTCTCTTGTAAGCCACCTCTTTATTAAGAATAAGCCATATCCTATCCATTTTTTATTTCCAAATGATTTAATACTATTTTTAAGGTATGCAATTCCACTCTTTCTCGCATCCTTTCCTCTTCTCTGTCAGTTTCCAGATACCAGTTTTAAACTATGCTAAACATTCTAAATTTAATTTGTGTAGGTCAGTTTTAATAATTGTAATAACTTCAGTGTTTCAGAGGAATGTTTGTCATAGCATTCATTTGTTTCAGTCTTTGAAGGCCAAAGTTCCAACATTGGTAGATAAAATGATTGCTGTCTCAACCTTGGCAAGCAAAACAGGACCAGCAAGTGCTGAGAACCTCAACAACTTACTGAAGAGACCGTGGGATCCTGCGGCTGGCAGTTTGAGTCAACATAAACCAGTTAGTATAGTGAGATACTCTAATATAAGTAAAATGTGTGGGTGTAGGTATGCACTTATTTCATTGCACATGTGATATCACAGTTATACATTTAACAAGGCTATAAATATTATTTTTGACATCCAAGATACTTAAAAAATATATCTATCTTAATATGGTTTTAAATTTGTCTTCATATCAAGACAAGACTACATGGCATCATAATCCTGAAGACAGCACAATGAAAACCTCAAATATCACAGCTTTAATTATGTTAAATAAACAGTTGTAGGTGTTAGTAAGGGAGCATTCCTTCAGTTTGATGGTTGTGTGAAGTGTTTAACACATCACCATACATGCTTCTCTATTGTGAATCATTGGTGTGACCCCATTCATTGTGTCATGAACCTTAACTAACTAACTAGATGGCTTACCGAACTCGAAGGTTCACCACCGAATTAAACAAAGCCCTCCACCAGTCTCTGTCCTGGGCCAGCAAAATCTAGCTGCCTTCAACTCCTATCTCCCATAGATCCCGCTTGACATTATCCTCCCATCTACGTCTAGGTCTCCCCAGCGGTCTCTTCCCCTCAGGCTTCCCAACCAATACCCGGTGCACACCCCTTGCCCCATCCATGCACGCTACATGCCCCGCCCATCTCATTCTTCTCGACTTAATCACCCTGACAATATTGGGGGAGGAGTACAGATTTTTAAGATCATCATTATGCAGTTTTCTCCATGTCCCATCAGGTCATGAACCTAAGTTTATGTATGTTGTTTTTAACAGAAGAAAATTATTATAAAATTGCAGGCTTCCCTCAGAAGTGTTCTGTCACGCTTTGTAACCGACTTGCAACAAATATGGATGGTATTTTACAGTAACACTGAACTACAACATTCATATAACATGTTAATTGCTTGTTGGTAAAATTTATTACAGAGTTGTATTCGGGATGTTTGCATGATGCATATGCATTTTGTTTTGTTTTCAGCGCAAACTGCCTGGCAATCCCATCCTTATAATAGCTCCCTCCAGTGGAAATAGCGGTTTGATGCAGACTACTCGAGCACAGCAATGGTTTGCACATCTCTCTACACTAGGCCAAGTTATAACAGTGATTATGCCAACAGGACCTAGTACTAGTCGTATGACAATGACTATTTGTCTTGATCAAATGATAGCAGTTACAAGATCAAAGATTAGTGAAGTGAAAGCTGATTTTCCAGGAAGACCTCTTATTCTCATAGGATGGAATACTGGTGCTGCTATAGCATGTCAAGTAAGCAAGAGGAATTGTTAGCATATTTCGCTAATTGATTTAATTACTCTTTTATATATACATATATTTGATTGCATAGTAAACATTGTTTTTCTGTTCCATGTGGCAATAATTCTGAAGTTCTTTTATTATTCTACCGTTTTTTTTATTTTATTTTAATCATAGGCCTTGACATTTCCATTAATGAAAAAAGTGTTACAGCATTCTGTGTATTTATTCAGTGAATGCACAGTTTCATTCACAGCGCACAGCTTGCCTTTCTGCAGCGTGGAATTTTTCCATCCGCAAGAGTTAAAGGGTTAAAATGTGTTCTTCATGTTTGTGTAAAGGTAGGTTCCTTTTATTATAATATTTATGGATTTTAATTATGTAAAGTATAATCTATTTTTAGGTTGCCTTGTTGGATCAGGTGACAGCCGTGGTATGCCTTGGTTTTCCCGTATTTACTGTGGAAGGGAAACGAGGGGAACCAAATGACACGCTGTTGGATCTGCATTGTCCTGTTCTCTTTGTTGTCGGTCAGAATGCTTCCATGGCTCGGTATGTGTTGTAAATTTTACTGAAATTCTTACATAGGCTTTAAGTGATCAAACAGATATGATTTTGGATGTAAATTGTTGATTTTTTTTATATGTTTTTGTTATCTGACATTAGGAGAGCAGTTCTGAACGAAAGGTCCTGATGGTAGAATTATATATTTTCTTTTGATAGTACAGTGAAACATCAATTATAAGTTCCCACATTTAGTGGACCTTATTTTCAGTCTCAGTTGAAGCTTTATGTAACTAGTGTATTATTTTCCTTCATTTAGTGTTTCTTTATTTAAGGATTTACCCACATTTTATATTTTACATTAGTGTTGAAGGGAAAGTACTGTGCATTCCAGCTTATGTGTAGCCAGTTTTGTGTTCATTGTCATCAGCTGCATGATTAAAGTAGCTGTCTCGTAAGTTTTTTTGCTTGATGAATGGTAGGGAGTGTGGAGAGTTATTACAAAGCCGGCAAACATAAATTGATGAAAGCCATGTTTAGCTGGTGGAAGTAAATTGTAGTGTGCTTAGTCCATTGTTTACCATGTCGGACAAAGAAATAATATGCAGTAAAGGACAAGCTTGCAGAGTCACACGAATTGTAGCCAGTAGCAGCTCTTGCACAGCACAGCCTCTCAGTCTGCTCAATCTCTGTGTGCCTTTTGCACTGTTTGAAAGTATTCAGTATGCTTCTGTTTTTGTGCTGTTGTGTTCTCATAAATTTTAGTTCTGTGCTTAAGTGTGGTTTGGACTGTAATGCAGAAAATTGATCTTAGAGTAAAGGTGTCAACTGGTTGAGGTGCAGTGACAGACTATTGATGAATCATTGGTTTTGCAGTAGTGGAAATCTGTCCTATAGGATCTGTGAAGATGACGTACTTGCAGTTTGAGTGTCAAAAGGGATACTTTTTGTGTCCCTGTACACCAGTTATTTTAAATTCTTTCTTTTACTTTACCTACTATCAGTTTTATTATGTTATGTACTTCAGACAGGAAGATGTGGAGGATATTCGAGAACGTATGAGAGTGGAGACCGGACTAGTGGTTGTGGGATCAGCTGATGATCAACTAAGAGTTGGCAAAACAAAGAAACTAATGGAAGGTGTTACTCAAAGCATGATTGACCGATGTATTCTTGTAAGTAAAAGGGACACAAGAAAACCATTTCTCTGTAATATGCAAACTTCTTCCTGTCCTCCTCTTCTCCTCTCATTGTATTCAGCTTTAGATTGTTCTTTCTCTCTATCATTAAATACTTTTGAGCACTTGTGGTATTGTTTAACCTTCTGCTGCTGTTAATGTGCTAAAGCACAGTGAGATTTTCTGAAACTTAACAAATGTTGATACTTTTTTTATGTAATTTTATTACTTTTCAAAATGTTATATTCTTGATTGATGTGAACCAGAATAACTCCATTACAAAAGTGACTAATACTTGCTTAATGACTGATGTTTTATTGACAGTGGAAGTGTGAATTTTTCTCTTTGCCATCACATCCAGATTGAATGTGGGCCATAAATCCTTTCATTCAGTGATTTAGGGGGATCTTTCTCTGGCTGGGTGGATCCCATGGGTAGTTCAGACACGGTGGCAAGTAAATAATATGAAGGCTTATGGCACAAACATACACAGATGAAACACACACTGTTCATTTTGAAGCATGAAGACATGTTTTCATTTGCAGGATGAAGTGGGTGACTTTTTGGGTAGTATTCTGATGCACCCATACCAGCCTCCAACAAGAGCTTCCCACATGTTCACGCCTGCTCAATCTGTGCCAGCAGCAGGACAGGGAGGAGCAGGAAAAGTAGAACGTAAAGGCAAACAGCTTTCTGCCACTTCATTGGACAATGAACCATCCTCTCCTGCAGGCAAAAGGTCTCGTCCAGGTTAGTACTAATTCTGTATACAATGAACTCAGTTGTGGTGTGGTAATGGATGGGGGACCAATGCACATAACTCAAAATAGAGGAAAATCTTAAAAATATTGCTTCATTTGCTTTGAAATTATGGATAGTATTTTTTCTGTGATTTTAATTCTGAGCCTTCTTAATACCACTTGATTGGGAAGTGGTGTATCACTCCATTTAAGCAGTTGAATGGCTAGCTTGTATCTGGAATGCTTTTTCTTTGTTCCTGTGTTCACCTGTACCAATTATCTGACCTTGTCAGTTAGTAATTCAGTAAAATTCTTGTAACTCTTCATTAATATCACTCAGTATTTTGTCTCAGCTAACTATATGTTTATGGAAATCAACTTTATCATATCTCACATATATGTTATTTTATATATGGCATTGATTAGCATAAGCATTTACCAGAACATTTATGGTTGTTACCCTCATCCACACACTTCTGGTTAAGTTATGTTTGATCATATCTGGTTATTATGATTTTATGCCATTTTATAAATTGGTTGTTGGTTGTGACAAGTTAGCACTGAATGTCTGTAATGCTGAAACAGCTCTTACAGTAAAGGAATAAATTTTAGTTTGTAACAGAATTTTTTCTGTATTGTGTTTGGTATGTCAAGAGGCTATCTATTTCTGGTATTCTTTTTCCTTTCAGTGTCTGCATATGCCCTTACTGCATAATAAGTTTTTAATTTACCAGCAGATATTACTTTGCACTTTAATGTTTGTTACCAGGAACTCCGCTTAATGGAAATTCCACAACAATACCAGCATCTGCAGCTATTGCTGCTGCGTCTGCTGCTGTAACACCCAGTAAGCAATCTCTAACCACCTTACCAACTCTAGTATCAGTGGTGGGTACATTGGTTGCCCCAGGTAGGGATTGATAAAAGAGATGTTATGCCAACTCACATCATTGGTTGTGAATTATGCTTATCATCCCTCTTTTGTTAAATTCCTTAACCTTAACTCTGCAGGCATCATAATGTCTAATACAGTTTGTACTTCATGAATGTACATGTGCAAAAATCATGTAATTTTTATGAATTGTAGATGAACCTGTGGCACTTATTTTACAGTTGGAGAAAATTATAAGTTTCTTTTTCAGTGCAAGTTCCACGTCGTAAATCTAGAATGACATCTGCACAGAAAATGTTGCTGAATCCTGTAAACTTATCAGGATCACAGGAGTCTAAATGGGCGGGTCAGATTCGCCATGGATTGAATTCCTCGAGTCCAGTAAGTAGACAAAAACCAGAATGAAGTAACATTAAGACACTTTCAACAGACAGCTAAAATTCATTCAGAATATAATTTTAAGCTATGCATGAGGACATTTACATTACAGTAAATACTGTTGATTAAAGCTGTCTGTTCTGTGAAGGGATACTATCTGTGCCTGTGTAAGGAGTGTTGCAGATCCCAACACAGAATAGACAGAGTATATGTAATAGGACATTTGTTCATGTAATGCATACTTGCCCAATCTGTGATAATTTACATTCAGAAAAATAAATTAGAAAACTAATTTCAGTGTTGTAGCTACTGTATAGTAGCTTTGACATGCTATACTATATGAAACTGCATTGAAATTGTTTTTCTGATTGCTTGTTGAAAGATCATTCCTCATAGCAAAGCATTCTGATGTTGGTATGAGCGTGACCTCCATATAAATAGTTACCAACGTTGGGATGTCTTGTGTGTGTAATATGGCAGTATTTGTAAAAGAAAGTTTGTGTACACAAATAGTGTAAACAAAATTGTTAAAAGGTTAACCTTACAAAACCACACTTAAAATGTGCATATTATTAAAATACTGGCTTGAAAAATGTTGTTTCTCATTAACTAAAATTGGTAAGGGGGATAAAAAATTATCTTGTGCTTGATCTTGGCATGTGATATATGAATTGTTATTGAATGTGATATGTAAAGAAAATTACAGGGTCGAATCCAGTTCTCATTTGAATGTGCACAAGGTTAGTGGGTGGTGAAGACTATGTTATCTTCTTTTTTGTGTTTGTGTTTGCCATCAGTAAGTTTTTAATGTTGCAGGTAAGCAGTGCAGCTGGTATCACAGTGAATATTGGATCCCTCGCTAGTTTGGCTCCAATTGGGCCAATACGCCTTGCTCCATCCTCTACCTCTGCTTCCATATCACCCATTACATCTGTACATAATGCAAGTGAAGCAGGCAGAGACCACATGGAGAGGACACGTAGCACTTCCCTCACAATCCACGGTACCTTGGTATCATCTGGTAATTCTAATACAGCACTCAGCTCTTCTGACACTTCTGCGTCTGTACCTTCGACATCAACCGTATCCACTCCGGCTAGTCGGGGTTTGACACCTGCAGTAACAACGTCCATTGGTAGGGGGGTGACTCCCACTACAGCCACTGTACTTCAACTGCAAGCTAAGCAGTTGCTAGGAGGACGCGCTGTATCAAGAACTGCTGGTGGTGGGACTCTGACAACGTTGTCTTCACTTCTTCAAGGAGGAGCAGGCACCAGGATTGTGACATCATCAGCTTCCAGTGTTTTACTGGCACCTTCAACACTTTCTACATCAGCTGACACACACCAACTTAAAGGTAAAATGAAAAGAGTACAGAGTCCTCGAGCTCCTTCCAGGTCAGTTCGTTGTAGGTTGAGATGAGATGTAAATTCTAAACTTCTACCTACATTAGGGTGACAAGATTTTGAAAACAAATCCAGGACACCAGAGTACACTGAAGAATGTAAATGGTAAGTACAACTTTTGTAATTCATTGTCATTCATTGTTATTCATTGTTAAGTTTGCATTAATTTTAAACCTTTTCATTGTTGCATAATTTATTCTTCTGTTTTCTCTTATATGACATGAAGAGTAAACAAATTAATTGAGGAAGTAGGTTATGTGTGAATGAAATTTGTCTTGATTGGGATGGGTAAATGGGTCACTCAAAATGACGGAATTAGTTTTAGGGTTGTTATTAAAATTGTTATTACATTGTAACTACAGTAGAATAAATATGGCCTATAATGAAAACTTTATTATAGTGCATCAGTCATTAGCACTGCAAATTTCGTAACATCAGATATGTGGAAGAATGTCACATAAAATGAGGACTTTTTTAGCACTTTCATCATAGCAAGCAATTCCTAACTACTTGTGCCTGTTTTTTCTGTGACTTTGCATCAATTACAGTTGCAATTTTAATTAAATTTAATTTAATCTTAATGCATTTTCTGTGCCTTTCTGCCTTTCCTTACTCTATTGAGAAAAGTCTGCATTCCATAATCTGAGTAGCATGCCCCATACATATTGTAGCCAATGAGAAATGTTTGTTTATCACATCATATCCTCTGAACTTCCTTCACAGTGTGGTAGCTTATTTTATGGTGGAGTGTATTGCTTGGCTAGTGAACAGGAGGTGAACATTTTTAAGTGATTTGCTTACCTTTTTTAAGTTAAAAGAATTATCAGCTCTAATTATGGCAACAAAGTGGATTATCTTGGTGTTGTAAATTGTGCTATACATATAGGAGACAGACTTCAAGATAATGTATTTCAGCCACTTTCATATTCATTACCCATTAGAATGAGCTTAATGAGATTGTTTTTATTTTATAAATTGATATTGAGGCCGCAATATATCTGGGCACCTATGTTACTCGTTCTTCAGTTGGTTCATGAATTTCATAGGATTTCACTGTGTGTTCAGGTATTTTTTCCAGAAAAATGCATAATGGTGGATTGTATTATATGCCAGTATTACTTCATTAGAGAATTATCAGAATACAAGTTAGGTATATTGGCCAGATGTTCCTTTCTCTGGATTTCTGAATGGTAATCATTGCTGAGGATGGGCTTTTTTGGTCATAAGGAATCTCCAGTTTGTTACTGGTAGGATGTCAAAGGACATATTATCAGGAAATAGAGAAAATTGATAAATCTTCAAGGTATGACTTGAACATTTTGTTAAGATATTTCAAGACTGATGCTGGGGTATGAGAGTTTTGATTATATCTGATAGATACACGATGGTGTTCAGTTAATACTTGATGCCTAATCTTTTAGAGGAACATGACTACTGTCTCATGGTTGCAAAGGTTATGGATTTACCACCATTAAGGAAGTAAGCAATGCAAATGTTTGATATGAACATGTAATTAGTTTTCTCTGTGTTTGTTTCTAGACTAGCATCCTTACCGGCATCTAATAGAGCTGTACATTTTATTGACTCCTATTAACATTCTTTACCTTCAGACTTGTTGAAGAAGTTTCTAAAAGTGATGCAAATAATGCAGTACAAGTTTTTTGTGCATTAAACAGAATGTTAGGTGAACAGCTGTACAGATAAAAATAAAACATCATGCATTTTCCTGAGACTGCATGGTTTGTATATTTATTTATTTGTTTGTTCTTATACCACCCACCAAACATTGCAGTTGAGTGATTAGCACCTCTGCTTTTTATTCAGAAGGCCCTGGGTACAGATCTCAGCCTAGAGATTGGTTATCCTGAGTAATGTTTTCCATGGTTTTCCTTTGTCCCTTCAGGCAAATGCTGTGATTGTACCTTAAATTAGGTCATGACCATGTCCTTCCATATCCTTTCCAATTCATTATTTGCTGTTATACTTTTTTGTCACAATATAATCTAAGCTACTGTAAGCATTGTTAGACAAACTGTAAATAAATAAATTGTTCCACCAGTCAAATACTCCAACATATTGTGCCTCAGAAATACTCGAGTGATAATGAATCTTTTTATATGCAGTAGAACTGTCTGGATACAAGATTTGATTTAAGTGTTACGTCCCATTATGTGTGTGCCACAAACCATTTAGGAACGGTCTGGGATGTCTTCTGTCTACTGGAATGATACAGTGACATGCAGCAGCAATAATAATCATAGTAATAATAACCTGTGAAGAAATAGTAATAAGTCATTCTGCAATTAATGCTTGCTTTATATATTTTTTTGGATACATTATCTTAATCACAAATTTTTTATCATTGGAGGTGATGTTTAGGCATGTGCTTTAGTATGTATTTAAAATTTATAACTTCAGGTTTTAGATGAGAACTGTGTCAGGTTACTCCAGTCACATAAACTTATGGAAAAGAATTGCATGCTTCTATAGGGAGGAGTTATATTCATACGTCAGACTGCATTTAAATGTTTTAAATTGTGTGCTTATGTGCTTTTGGTATATAAGAATGTTTGATATGCCAGTAGTTATTTATAACATTAATTATTCACTAGGGAACCTAATGTGTCTTTACTTAATGCAGAACAACTGAAAGATCTGTTTTCATTATTGCCTATGGGGCATGTGGACCAGATTTTTTATTGGAGCATCCCCTTTGTAGTGCTAAACAACTGTCCTTTTAAAAGCTTGTAATTTATGCTCTTCTGTCAGAGTAAGGAGCTGTTTTTCACACATGCATAAAACAATTGTAAATTATCTTCAACATGTTTGAAAGTAGGTAAGTTGATAATTTTTGTTGTCATCTCTTCTCATACATGTAAGATTTGAATTACAATTTTCGTATGATTAGTGCAACTTCAGTTCCAACACTGCAGATGATGTGTTAATTTTTTTATGATAAGCTGCCATGAGTATGTAGCAGGTCATGATATATTGTTGGATGATTATGAACCCTGGATTTGAAAGCATGTCAGAGGAAGCATTGTGGCCTATTTTAAGTAGTATCGTGGCACTAATGAGGAACTGAGAACAGTGAAATCTGTGGCATAATTATTTACTCCCTGGAAATGGAACTACATACATGTCTCTTAAATGTGAGTACTGCACTGTCTTCATGATGGAAAACCTTTTAGCAACCAATGAGGTAGGTGGCACAACCTGATTAATTTTTAACTCCTCCTTTATTAGTAGAAACATCTGCAGTTGTCAGGAATGCAAGAATCTGGTTTGTTACATCTTTTTTATTTGTGCAGTGGAGTCAAAGAGAGAGGGGAATATACAGTTGTATATTCTGTAGTGATGCATTATGTCATTGTTTTTGTTGTGAATGTTTCATCTCAAGCTGGCAGAGCTGAAACCCTGTCATCTATTGTAGCCTTTGTTACATAACCATGTTTGGCCCTTATGTGTGTTACAGAAGAAGATATATGTTGATTTTGAATTGTATTTTTCTGTTGTACAAAACTTTGACCACTGCAACAGCAGTAAGTATTGTTATAAACAAAATTATTCATCTTTTTGTTAGTGTACTTAAGATATTCTTCCATATGGCAGGACATTATGGATATTTTTATGATAACACCAGCAGAGTCAGTTCTCTGTGGTATTTCCTCAAGAGTTTGAGTATTAAGACTGTTCTATTATTTTACAAAGACAGTAAAATGTATCCTGTGATATTACCTCTGAGTCATATTTCAGGATTTCAAATTGGTCTGTGATGATCAGACTAGTTAGCCAATGAACCAGAAGCTTTTGATATCGACCTGCAAGATGTTTGTTAATGAAAAAATAATTTCACTGCCTTTCATGGACTTACACATTTCTAAAGAATCTGTAGTTATTTCAGCAGTTCAATTGTAAATTTAAAGCTAATGTTTATATGATAATAGTATATGGTAAAACCAAAGAAAATTTCTGCACTTGTGTTTTATATCTTTCTACAAAGTATATTTTGGAATTATAAAATTGCAAGACATTTAAATTATTCATATGTTATTATATAGTGTACATTTGTTTGGTATAAAGGTTATATGGGTATTGTTTAAGAATAATAATGGGCTAACAAAGATGTATTAGGTTCAAATTGAAGTTTGGAATAAATTAAGTTTTTGAACTGCTGTTATTTTGCTTATGTTTCAGAATATAACATATCAGATTCAGGTATGAAAGAGTCATTTTGCAGATATGCAGTCCTTCACCAACTCCAGTGATTATGTTTCTGTAAAATGCATTCTCAAGACCAAGGCTGTATAAGAAATTATTGGCTTAGGGGACCATGGCTACTGTCAACTCATATCACAGGCTAATACATAACATTTCTGTTGGAAAACCTGAAGGGAGAAGCCACTTGGGAGGCTTAGGCAGATAGGAGGATGCTATGAAAATTAATCTTATATAAATGGGATGTGGACTGGATCTAACTGACCATTAAAGCCCTGCTTGTAGCAAATGTCCTGGTACATGCACATAAATTGAAAATAAGGGCTGGTAAAACTGAACACAAAAGGAAAACAGTGCATAGATGAACTTCATGGCTGGTGTGGGCATTGCTGTATTTGAAAATAAAGTGCTAAGGAAAGTGTTTAGACTGAACAGAAATTAATTTGGGAATGGTGTTTTTTGTATAATGAGAAACTTAATGATTATCTTCTGATATTCTTATAGAAGTTAGGCAATTTTTTTAGGAAACCCTCTTTAATGTGACCATTTAGATAAATTAGAAAAAGATGGGAAGATATTAATAAAATTGATAATAGAGAAAAAATTTGTGAGGGTGCTGACTGATTTTAAATGGCTTGGGATTGGGTCCACTGGCAGCATATGGTGAGTGGTTTTCTGTGTGTGCGTGTTGTGCAAACATTCACTAATATCTTTTACTGAGTTTTTGTACAGTAATGCCAATAATATTATACAATTTCAGATGGTACTCATAAAAACATAAAAATTTGGTCAGTAAATTTGTGTGGATGAGATTGCTTAAAAGACAGGAGTAGGTGGGAGGATAATATAAAAGTAGATCTTAAAGAAATAAGGTGCCAAGATGTGGACTGGATACATCTGTTTGAGATGACAGGATCCAGTGACAAGCTCTCATGAACGTGATAATGAACTTTCAGGTTCCATGAAAGGTGGTGAATTTCTTGATTAACTAAGTGACTATTACCTTTTCACAAGGTTTACTCCATTATATGGTGTTTGTTTAATGTTACTAAAAGTTTATGTATACACACACCAATTAATTATACTTCTGTCATGTGTGTTTCAGTGTTGGGAAATGAAGACAATTTCCAGAACTTTGTATCAAGTGGGAGTCAAGTGGTGACATCCACTAGAGTGCTGTCAAGCATGGGTCGAACTTTGGATCTGTCCAAATTAACGGTACTGACCTCAGGAACTGGTGCAAGTGGAAAGAGCATGCTGGGAGCAACAAGTGGAGGAAATGTGGTGATGTTAGCAGAGTCCCCTCATACAACGAGTAGTAGTTCAGTACTGGTACCTCTGTCCGGTGTGGCACCATCTCCAATTACAATCCTTCCTTTGGGTACCACTGCCACTAGTGAGCGTAACCCTGCTGGTCAGCGTTCTCTCACTGTCATACCCAAAATGAGTGTATCTTCTGCTTCTAGACAGGCTTTGGCACAGCAGCAAATGAGAATGACTGGACCAAAGCTTACTACATATACTGTGCCATCTGGACGTCTGAAAAGACCAGACTCTACAATTTCTGGACCAAAACCTCCAAAGATAGGTAAACTGTTGGAAACATCTTCAACCACACTGGATGAAGAGGAAGAAGAAGATGATGATACTTTAACACCAGCTAAAATACTCGAACTTCCAATTATCTTTGCAAAAGATGATGATTCGCTCTTCACTGGTAGCAAGTCAGAGCCTGAAGTGCTCAGCACTCCAATTGTTGTACCAATTGATGCAAGTACTGCTGAAGGCAGCCCTTCCTCTGTCTTGACTACAGGAGACACAATCTCGTTTCCATTAGAAGATGACATAACAGATCAAATGTCCAATATTTTGAAACCTGCCATGTCTGCCCAAAATATTGTGTTGATTAAAAGTGGGAATTCTAGGGAGAAAGCAAATACTGTTGGTGGCAGACCAGTACTTCAGAAGACTCAAAGGATTCTGCACACAATTGGTAAGTTGACTGCACAAAAGCAGCCACTCCCTAATCAACCAGCAGCCCTCAAGTATACAAAAATAATTCTTACAAATAGACATCCATCTTTAAAAGTTGGAGGACAGGAATCTGATAATGAATTGTCTGTTGTGAGAAACAAACTAGAAGGCATTGAACTTGAATCACCCAGTGACATGACTATGCAGAACTCCATACGTGTTTCGAATGTAGAGGTGGAAGATTTTGATATCAGTCTTTAGAAGTCGTGAGAGTATGTTTTGGCCCCGTGAATATTTCTTCAGCTGCATGCTGAATTTTATCTTTGGTGAATTAAGAAAAATCACATTCTTTGTTAAAAAATAACATTAAATAATTTATTTGCTTAATATTCATCCCTGCATGCTAAGGGAAGACTTGGAGGCTGTTTCATCATGTCTTGAGAATGCAGTTTTCCTACTGTGTGATTGACATATCAACAGCATAACTCATATTTATAATAACAGATATATCTGCTATTCACTGGTACCCAGGAGAATAATCAAATAGTTCCATCTGTTTGTCAGAAATTTGCAAAATATGTAGTATGTCACTTTTATAGATACAAGGAAAATAAGAAAATGATGCAGAAGTTGCGGCCCTAGATAACTTGGGCAAAGTGATGAAGTAGTGTCTGCCTATGGCACAGTGGTCTCAAATTGCTTATGAAGTGGTACAGTACCAAACTGTCGGTTGATAAACTAGAAGTTTATTACATTTTCAAGACAAAAGAGGCAGGTTGTACTGGTTGCATATGCATATGTTGGTCACTATAAATACAGGTCACAAACAATTGAAGGAACAGCATGAAGATATGTTTGTTTCTAGAAATTAATTATAATTAATTGAGATGCAGTTTTATTTTATTTTTTTGTAGGAGGATAAATTTTTAACTGTTTTCTCATTTTAATGTGTTCTGTGTAAAAGTTCAGTGGTTTTATGCAATTATCAGTTTTGCTTATTGGAAAGCAGGTAAATATTTGGTTCATTATATTAGGAATAGACTAAAGTTTTTGTTTCCCTTCCTCACCTCACTTTCCTTTTGTAAGTGCAACAATAACAACAACAATAATAATTTATAATACATCCAGTAATATTATAAATCATATTAATATACCAAACAACATAATTTAGAGTATGATCTTCTCGGTTATGATGCTGCATAGTCTTTGGGTTGGTTACCAACATTATTGCCTCCATCTTCAGGGTGGGACTACATGGCATAATTTTATTACTGTGGAAACCTCAACTCTGAAGAAGTTCATTTGCTGTCTTTGTTTTTTTATTTTGAACTCCAACTGCATTGATCAAATTTCAGTTTTTCATAAAAGAGTATAATATTTATATAATTATTTTGTAACTATGTGACTGGAATGTAATTTTATGTGTGTGACATATTTATGTATTTTTAAGATGTATGCATTAATCTTTCAGTAGGCTGGTTTTTACTAAGAAATTGATTGTTTATACTGGATACTGGGAACAACCCGTTCTTCAAATGCCAGAGTACTGCCGGGTCCCAACTTTTCGTTGGCTTGATCTATAGACATTCGGTAGGACTCCTTGGATGAGGGATCGGCCCGTCGCAAGGCCTCTACCTGTACACAGGACAGCACAACACAGAAAAACGTGGACAAACATCCATGGCTTGAGTGGGATTCGAACCCACGGTCCCAGCGACCAAGCAGCAGAAAGCCCATACCTCAGACCGCGCGGCCACTGCGGACCTATTGTTTATACTTACACTTCTAATCTTGACTTCAGAACTGTTACCCAACATGTTTCAAAATCACTTAATTGATGCACAGTAATGCATAATCATTAGCATGGAAGGAAGGAATGTAGTTTCCTGTAGCAGATGGTACTCAAGTTTTCAGTTTTAGTACTTGTATAAAATGTCATGATAGACTAGATGTAATATATTGATGACTTGTACCAAAAAAGAAAAAAAAACATTATAGTTTTTCTTCCCCTTAAGCTTTATCATGCAAAATTTAAGTGTCCCGTGTACAGGTTGTTGATTGTATTTAAATTTCTGACTTTTAATCAAATTGCACTTCAATTGGATTAAATGTTACTTTTTACAGTATTGTTCATGATAAATAACTGCAATACAACAATTGCTTTTAATCATAATTTTGTATTGTTTCTTATCTAATTTAAAATCTTTTTTAATGTAATAATTTTCTTCCTTTGCTAAATGCAAGTCAATAAGCAAATCTACCATTTTTTTACAAGCCACAGAAAATCACTATATAAATGTGCTGCATTTTGTAAGTGATGTGAAAAGCAAAGAGGACCTCTGTAGTATTGTGTCTTATGGGTGGTCCACTGGCTCCATCGTTACCATTTGTAGCAAGATTTGAGGTGAAGGGTGAAGGTTTTGATGATCATTACAATGGTAATGAACTTCTAGGTAGATACTAGCATTCCAACACGTCTCCGTGTTCAGGGTTGATCACCTTGTGTTCATTACGATAAAATGCGAGCAATCAGTTAAAATCTTATGAGGGGAAAACAAAATTTTGTGGCTAGTATACTTAACAGCTGGATTACAGCCTTGAGCTTTTGCATCATCTACATTCTTAGTATTGCAAAATTTGTTTCAGTATTCCCTGAATGTCCCACATTCTGAAGAGGACCTATTCCACCTGCTAGTGTCAGATATTCAGTCTTCTGAGGTTAGCATTAAATATAATGACAAAATTATCATTAGCCATCTTCACACAACAGATCAATATTATGAGCTTCAGTATTTCATTACATGTCTGTGTTTATTATTTTTCATTTTTGTTACATGAATTTTTATTTAATGAAGCAGTAATGCTTGCTTTTTGATTTTTTGTATAAAAGGAACTAATGATAACAATGTTATTTAATTCAATAGCAACATTGCACTCCAATATAAACTAAATATAAATTTACTAGTGTAAAGAGCTAGTTGAAATCCAGTGTGCAACATTTTATTTTGTATCTTAATCCCTCGTCCTCTTTCAGCCTTTCCTACTTTTATCTCCATTATACCATATTTATTTACTTTGTGTAATATATAAAGATATGACATAAACATGTTAAAAATACATGGTCTGTTTTATATAAATTTAATGTAGTCTTTAAATAAAAAAGATCACTTAGAACAGGAGAATAGAATAGAATTTATTTCATTTCATACATCCTTAATAGGCTTAAGACAAGGATGTAGAACATGTCAGCACAAATACAATTTGTTTCTAATACAAATATTAATTACACAAGAAAGCGTAACCATTATTGCTTACTTGTATTTATAACTGCTGAGAATTTTTGGATGAGATAAACTCTTCTATGTAGCAGGAGTAAGACAGGATATACTCTTTAGTGCTGGCTTAAACTTCTTTATATCATGATTCAGAATTTAATAGTGATGAGAAGATTATTGAATATCATAATTTCACTCCTTTTTTATATTTAATGAGTTTAGTGTTTGGCACATGAAGGTTATGTTTGTATCGTTTATTTATGTTGTGGATATCCGAGAGTGTGTTTAAACTTTTCAGTCATGTCCACCATAAATGATGATGAAAGCAAGAATTTGCTGGCTACTGGAAGAATATTAATTTTCTTAAATAATTCTACATAAGGCTGTCCCTTAAGTGTCTGTTATTATTCTAATGATTTTCTTTTGAATGTAAAATACTTTCTTTCTGTCTGTTAACTCAGAAAATAATTCCACATATGTTGGAATGGAAATAAGCAAGGTAGACTAATTTTAAAGTTTGTATTGAATATGACAAGATGATTAATGACGAATGAATTGGTAAATATAAGGAAGGAGGTCACAGCCTAGTACACTGTACTACCATGGAATTTGCTTGGAGGAACTGAGGAAAACCATGGCGAACATAAGTCCTGATAACTGGTCTTCAAGCCAAAACTTAAACCCAAGGCCTCCCGAATAAGAAGCAGGTGCGTTCAATGCACCTTTTAAGTATCTTCTCAGAGCATGAGTAAATAAAACAAGCAAACATCAAATTAGCTTATATGTAATACAAATAACAGTCTAGTTTGTGTAGGATTTGAGGTTTCCACGACGTTGAGTTTGAAGATATCCGTCTTCTGGGTTGTTGCACCATATAGTCTGGTACAAGTTTACCGACGTTTCAGAGGTTCTTGCTGCCTCCATCATCAGGGCGATGAGCCATCTTCAGTCTAGTTGAATGTCAGTTTCTGTGTATAATTTCTACAAGAACATTCAGAGTTTTGTATAACTCTGTGCCATATGTCGTAACTCCGATTGCCGTCCTACGTGCCGAGCGTTCACTTTCGCTTGGTATAATAGATATTTTCTAGCCTACATTTCTTCGACTGTATAGGGTTTTGCGGCGCTTGCGCCCCCCCCCCCCCTTGTCTTCAATCGTCATCAACAGCATTCCCTGGCACTAAGCGAGTGGTTGGTCGATTCTCGCTTCGGTTCCCGATCATTGAACATATAAGGCTTGATATCCGCGTGCTTTCAAAATCCTGTTTCAGCTGCTGGTTTGCTAGGTAAACGACGATCCGTCGATGCTTTGTTCACCGGGGTAAGTATTTTCAGTGGTATTGTCTGTGTTACGTTCCAGGGGCTGATTCACGTGTCGACTGTTTAGTGGTACCACGGTGGCACACACTTCCTGTAGTAGTGCGTGGTTAGCTCATGTTACTGACACTACTTATTTGCATCATTGTGTTTTGTTCGGCCGGATATAAGTGCTGTAAGGTGAGGCAGCTGTTGGTAGCTTCAGGTTGAGTTTCTGTTTTTGAGAATTCGTGCAATGAAACCGAATTTCGTTTTGAAAGATTGGCTGTCATACGAGATATGTGGTTGTGGGGTCCTGTGTATTAGTGATGTGGATAAATTGATTTCGTTTGTGCATAGTCCTCCAGTGATGGAACATACCGTATTTCCTCCCTCTTCAACATCGCAGGTTGTCCGTGAGGCCTATTTGACTGTTCTTGCCAGTTCGGGTAGTCTTCGACTTGTTCCTGCTCTCTCGCGAGGTTTTCAGACGCTGTAGTAGCATACAAATGGCCTATCATGTTTCTGTGGACCCCCGACTCTGGATAGTTAATTATTTAACAAATCAGCGCACCGGATGGAAAGGTAACTGCGCAGAATTCCGGTTGGGAATGGGTTGAATGTTAATCAATTGCTGCAGTTTTTGCGCCAGGTTCTTTAGCTGTGCAACAATTTTCGCTTACCAGATCGTGATGATCTTGGGGGTCACCATCTCACGGTGTTCTGAGTCTCTTACCGATCGAGTTAATTTGGCCTTGGCTTACTATCTTAGTTGCTTTCATTTCAATGTGTTATGGTTCTTTGTTCCGAGATAACTATTCGAAGGTTTGAAATAAGACCTATTCGATCGCTTACGAGTCTTCGTCTAATAAGGAAGCTATCGATAAGTACCTTGGACAAGTTTTGCCCTGCCCAGAGCTTTCATTTTGTCTGCGATTCAACCATCTATTTTCGTTGGGCAGACATTGACCGTCTTTGCGTGCATGATCGTAACACAGCTTAATACTGACAGAACTATAAAATGTGATAGTACCGCGTGTTGAGCTAGAGCAGAACTCGACTCAGCCAACAATTCCGCTGAAAAAAATAGTGCTCTTTACGCCAAAACATTCCCGGATCAAGGTTCTGCAAGGTCCGCAGTTTCTTCCGAGTTATTTAAACAACTTGGAGTGTGTTACTAGCATGGTGATGGCTTCCCTCATTTCGCGTTGTGACGACATCCTACCAGCCTTTGTGCTGTGTTCGAAGATTAAAATTAATGGGTTTTTCTGATTCCTGGTGTCAGACTTGGCTGTACCTTTCAACTTTGGTAATATTTCTTTTAACGGGACTTGTTCTTACTGGCAGACAGTTTGTTCAGTTACTAACATCGCCCTGATGGTGGAGGCAGCTAGGACATCTGAAACGTTGGTAAACTTCAACCAGACTACATGGCGCTACAACCAAAAAGACTACCCTCTTTGTACTCACTGTTGTGAAAACCTCAAACCCTACAAACAACCACCTCAGCACCAGCATATTAAAGTTAGTGGTCAGATTGACAACATCTAAAAATTTGTTGCATAGTAATAATATAATTTAGGTCATAATATATAGAGCAGCGTTTCTCAACCGGGGTTAGTGATGAATAGGCTAATCATATGTAAATGTATTTTTGAGTCATTTTTATGTTTAATTTCATATTCGTAATTTTACTATACACGTACGACATATTCTCGGAAAATTCTTGGGTATTATAATAAAGTATTCAACCTGTTATGTCATTTAGAAATATAATAATCATAAGAAATATATTTAGCGACGTCTATACGGCGCCAGCGTGAAACCGCCTTTAGTGGTCAGTGTACAGGAGCTGTACTCAAGATGAGATTTACTGACCTAGCCCTGGACAAGTTCTGGAAGAGTATCCTGCCATTCATAGGAAATAAATAAATATATTGCTGCAGTTTTCAACCTCTTACATGTGTGAGCAAGCTTTTTCTTATTTAACAAGTATCAAGACCAAAGACAGAAATCGTCTCCTTTCAGTTGAAGATGAAATCCGTGTGTGTTTATCTAAAGTTCGACCCCGAATTAAGTATTTGTGTACCAAAAGACAAGCACAGTTTACACATTAGAAAAGCAAATTTTATTATTTAAATTGGCTTCAAAAATAAAATTTCCTTGACACATATATTTGTTCATATGACATTTTACTTTGATTTATCTTATGCCTTTTTAACATTGTCAATAAACGATTTAGTTATTGTAGTAGTTATTATCAGTTTTCGTTCTGTTTATGTGTTATATACGATATTGGTTATTAATGTTTATTTTTTGTGTGAATGAAAACCTCCGTGTGAGGTCTCTTGAACAGGCAGTTTGATTTCAGTTTTTTTGTATTGTCAATAAACTTGAGAAAAACGTAAGTAATTTTTTGCGTAAACCAGATATCAGAAAAAATATATTAAGTTTTCCTTAAAAAATAAAGAAAGATATCAATAATGATATATAATAATTTTTATGTAGGGGTTCCCTGAGACATGAATATTATTTCAAGGGTACCGCAAGGGCAAAAAAGTTGAGAAACGCTGATATAGAGAAACCAACTGCACTCCTCTCATCCTGAAATGTGAATTGGAGGGGACACATCCCAACAAATATGAGGAACCACAATTTAGAGCCACATATATGATGTTTTTTCCAATAATTTTGTTATCAGGAATTATGGAATTTCATTAAAATAATATTTGAAACAACTGTGATTTTAAAATATACTTTATGGCAAATATATAATGTACATAAAACTACATATCAATATGTTGCATTTTACCTGTGGAAAACACATTCCAACAGAACCTATTTGCTTTGAAACCTGCAAATACTAATTGTACCTTCTCACATTTCCTGGGGCAATGTAATATTAATATATATATATTCAGATGACTTTAGTTATGGTGTTAACCTGTATTCAAATTTAATAGCAAATATCTGCTTGAGTTACAGTGGTAAAAACATCTAACCAAACATCTACAACAAAATTGTCTATATTAAAATGTGAAAATACTACAAAAGACATTAATTAGAATCAAATTCTTGAATAAAACAAATTAAAAACTATAATGTAACAACAGCGACAGCTTCATACTTTCTCATACTTATATTATGAACAGTAGTCATCAAATTTCTTTTCTATAGCCCATTTCAGTAATACAGATATTAGAAAACTATATGCTGTAAACATGCAGCAGTTAGGCAACAATAACATGAAAACCTTTATATAGAAGCATTTTCTTGTACTATTGTATGATATAATTACTTCAAACATTGGTATGCATGGACATAATATTGTTACTAAATTATGCTGTTTTAAACATATCCTTAAATATTAATGCTGTAACTGTAATATTTACATGCTTGAATAATAGATCATAATTTGGTAGGACTTAGAACTATTATTAAGATAAAATACATATTGTGTAGGCCTATATACTATATTTGTGTACACAATTTTTTCCTAGACCAAAAATAGAGCATATTCAACAGTAACAGCCTCAAATAACAGCCTATTTTCAGACTTAATGAAGTACTTCCTTTTCTCTGGCATTTCTTATATGAAAAATAAAGTATAATCTGTGTTTGCATAAACAGTCTGCTTACTGATGAAGTAATTTTCTTTCATATAATTACATGAACACAATGTGTAAAAATATCATTATACTTCTCACCATTAAAAATCCATAATAAAACCAATAAATACTACATACACATAAATGTATAGCAGCTATAGCAACCATTTTCCCATATCATCTTTATAATTTTTATGGTAGAATTGTAGCAACAGAAATGTATGTTCACACCAACAGCACACTTCACTAGACAAATACAGATACTCCCAAACTAGTGGAGTTACAGCGCACATATGAAGTATGAACATAAATGTTTAATACTTTTACATGTGATACTACAAGAAAGCAACTTTCTTTCTTATGCACAAGGGTTCAAATGAAACCAGTCTGGGAATTATTCTGAACAAAACAGCAGAGGTTGTTAAAGTGTCCACGGGTGTTGAGGCAAGCATCCCATTGACATGCCAGGTATGATGGATCTCCTCTGCAAAGAACTCCCTGGGCAGCTGCTTCTGCAAAAACTGCACCAACTTGGCCTTGATATCTTCCAGCCTGAATCTACAGCCCTTTTGTTCTGGCATTTAAGCACCCAAACATCATCACCAACACAGAACAATTGTAGAACTGTCTTCAGATCATCAAGAGAAAGCATCCCACATGCTCATGGGGGGTCATGTAACACCTGTTCCCACATGGCTTGCACTATCTGGGACACGCCACATTCCCACAGACTGGAAGGTGTTGCAATTTTCACCACGTGACTTACGAGTATTTGGTTCCCCAAGGAAGGTGCTAAAAGATCAGATTCAAGTTGGATGAAGACATAATGGCCATGGTGCCAGGAAATTCTGGGCAGTGGATTCATTGCCTGGTGCATCAATGTATCAATAACTCTCACATTCTGTTCATCATTCATGCTTTAGTTTACCATTTATTCAACTAAAACTAACATATTAGTCAACTATTTTCAGAAACAAGAAACAAATTTATTCCACGAGAAACTAAATTGTTTCTATAATTATGTTGCCTTGTTAAGTTTTTAAGTTTCCTCATCTTTGTTTTACTGTTACTATAACTGTAAAATGAAATTATGGCAATTTAGCAACACTTATCTTGAATAATATGTCTTCCAGAACAGACTTCTGTGTTGAGAAATCAATTACCTACAAAGAAGACAATTCAAAATACTTTTCAAGTGATTCTCCATTCTGTAAAATAAACATCTGGTGGCAGCTGCAGGTTCATCCGCTTGGAAACAACTTAATTCATGTAAGTACAATTGATAGATCTTAGAGATGTACTGATCCAATATAAATGTTGTCCTACATTTACATGTTGCTCACATACGCACATTTCTTGGTTCTGAAATTGTAATTTAAATTTATAAGTTTGGTAACTGGCAACAGACTGCAGGTGAATTCTATGATTTAAACAATGATCAGAAAGTCAATGATGTATTTTGGAGCTGCAAACTGTATCAAGCTTAAGATGCAAATTAACTACATAAACAAAATGTACTATATTTTGAAAACTGGCTCAATGCAATTAGCTGTCAGTGTCTTCTAGGTTGTAATGTCATATTGACTTGTAGGAATATACCAAACATTTCAGAGGAATTTATTGCCTCCATCTGCAGAGCTGTTTCACTTCAGCTAGCTTTCTGTGATGAACATTACTTCCTATATTACTTTTTAAAGACTGAAACTTAAATTTCCAGTTTTACACCACAGATGATCTTATAATTCCCAAATGGTAACAAATATATGAACCCTTCAACTGTGAATATCACTCGCTGTATTTTAAAATTATACTGTTGAGAATAGCATCTTATTTGTGCAAAAGAAAGTGGTAGCCATTCTTTTTCAATTGATGAAGGATTATAGAACCCAAAGCCTCTTGTTCTGAAATATTCTGATAAATAAACATGAAAGTATATACATATCTCAATGAAGAAGTACACTCTTTATGTATTTTACTTGGCTTTTATCATATAAATATAGTTATACAGCTATGTACATTTCAAGTGTTCGTTGTAATTCTTCTTCTGCAGACTGAAAATTAAACTTTCTTTCTTCTACCAGTGACAAAATATAAAATATATCGTCTTTGTCATGCCCCGCCCCTCCACCCATGCACTGTTTGGAATTTAGTATTACTGCCATCACTTTTGAGTAAGATAGGACTATCTGCTTTGCAGCTTTCATGTAACAATGGTTTTGAAACCAAGGAATCTATATAAGAATTTACTATCAATTTAGTTTGCATTTCTATGTGAACTATCCTTCACTTTAATCAAGCACATATCCTAAAAGTTACATATTTTCCTGAGTTCTCTCATCCAGCATTATTATTAAAATAATAATTATTAGTATTTATATTTGAAATAGGACATCATAATGCCATAAAGCTTCATATCACATCTGTGGACTGAACACCTATGAAAGGGTGTCATAACTAGCTATATACAACAGACCTGTTGTACATTACAGTACAAATGCATTGTTCCCATCCAAATGCAGCGGTTCACTGCATAAAAAAGACAACTGATTTGTTCCAAGCAATCAAAACATCAGACCAAGAATGGTCCCAGCATTTCTGTTCACCGCATAACCATAATAAAAATTTATAATTACTGTTCACTAGAAGCCATTCATTGAACTGTTGACACTTAACATTCTCTATTGTGTAATAACAATGGGAAGGATATAGAAACAATTGTTTACATAACTATTTTCTGTCTGCATATCCTGTACACTACCTAACATGAAAGGTTTGTGCCAATTTGAATGCACGTCTGCAGAACGTAAGTTTCCACCACATATGAAACCACATGATAAATCAAGGTAGTAACAAACATAGTAGTGCTACAAAATAAATAAATTAAACTATACTGAATTAACCCTATAATCACAGAATCTATAGACCAGTAACTTCTTCATACTGTTGAAATTACATAGATATCACACAATTAGTGCACTCAGGAAACTAGCCTTCCAAAAATGTACTGTGTGTGTGAATCAGATGAAAGTATCCATTGAGCATAATCCAGAGTTTTTCAAACTCCTTTTGTTTTTATCACAAACTGAACACATTTAGATTA
>NW_019059805.1:828975-874559 GCF_000696155.1 Zootermopsis nevadensis
GGTTACCCCATATATGTTATAATACATGCAACAATATACATTAATGGTTAAACTAATAAAAGTTACTGTGTCCTCCTTTCTGCTGAATGAATTCTATTCTTCTTTCGACAACTGTATCAATTCCGAAAGAACGTGCTTCCGGGATCGAGCTGTCCAATTATATTATAAAATACACATACAAACAGTTGTAATAAATCAAACAAAACACACCTGCATGCAGCTGCACTCTCAAAATATTGACTCCATATTTGATGAATCCTCATAAAACAATGTGTAATTATACCAATAACTCTTCAACTTCCTAATGCTAGCTTGATCACTAGCAATATAAATAACTGAGAGAAAAGCAACAAAATATTTGATAATCTAATCTATGAGAATTCAATCAGTTTACCTTCCAACAAACATTCTGCTTGTTCATATAATTACATTAGTAGCAGCAACATTACATTTACAAAATTTGACATATTTCAATAGCCCACCAGATTATCTGAATGGTTATTTATTGATGATAATATGGCAAACACTTCTTAGCGTCAATTATAATGTACAACAGTATAAATGGAGTTGGTTATAGAGGAAAATGCAGGCAAAACTGTCCCAGAAAATATGCCCCTCTGTAGCTTCCTTTACTGTTAATGAAACAGCAGACTGTGTTTTAATTGTATGATTACCATATTCATAGTTTGTGAAAGATGAATGAATTAAGAAAGCTTTACCACCTGCAATGGATAAATTGATCTCACTCAGAGAAGCTCAAGTGCAAGAATGGGAATTGTAGGTACTACAGTCTCATTTAACACAGCATTATTCCAGTATCCGTATAGCAAAATCATAACTTTTATATAGTGTCATCACTATTTCTTTTAAATAATACAGAAAAATTCATATTTTAAACTAAAATTTTCTTGATATAAGACTAAGCCAGTTAGTGACTTATTTGCTATAAAAATGTACTCATTAGAAATATACACAATTTATGCCCTCCAATATTAGAAAATGAAGGTTGTTAAAAACTTTTAATTGACTGTGCCCTTGGATATAATAACAAGATTAATAATATATGCAAGATACATTAACTCTGCCTAAAACTGAATAATAGATCTGACAGTAATAGCAAAGTATGGAAACAAGATTTTCACATACCACATTCCTAAGATGGAAGGTGATGGTATATCACAACCATTAAGGATGAGAGACTGCTTTCACAAACATATTATATTTTTAAATTTAATTATTCACTCATATACTGAAATTTAATATGAAATCAGATTCCCCAGTTACAAAATCACAAAGCACTTTCTAAATCTCTTATAAATATAACTTTTCTGACAGTTCCAACAAACTCAAATTCTCAATTATTTGTTGCTTAGAAACTGTGTATGGAAGTACAGTACTGCAATTAATGTCTGATCACAAAGATGAAAATATATCAGTTCACATGCAATGAATCACTGTAAATTAAAGGACTCTTGACATAACTACATGCATATAAATCATTCTTGACAAGGTAAGAGTTGCTCAAATAGAAAAAATTCCCCGCCATTTATGGAACCCCTTCATCACCTCATCACCGTGTTCATGAGAGACCATTACTGGACTCTATCCTGAGACACTGAAAGACTGAAGTTTACTGTATCGGTGATAACATGTAATAGAAGTAAAATGCAAATTCTATGATAAATATGTCCTCCTATCATCTCTTTTTTTTTAAAAAAAAAAAAACACACACACACACACACTACAGCACATCTAATTCTAACTGAAACCACATCCATAGTTTTGGGATGAGGAAAGACTTGCACTATATACCATCAAGCTTAGCTTGCAAAAAAATTCTTTCAAATTACATCAGACAGAGATACTCATTGAAGCAACGTTGAGGATTAACAAAATCATTTTATGATGTACACATAGCATTCATTTTAAAGATTACTGATGTTAAACATACAGCAAAATTTATGCTGATTCAGACAAAAGCTCAATGATACATTTCTTTGTCACATATTCATTATATAAAGGTTCCACTAAAACATATAAGATATGAGAATGAAAATTATGATCACAATGATGAAACTTAGCAGTATAGCTTTATGACCGATACACAGCACTGAATTTTAAAAATTACCGGGGTTAGGTACAAACAATTCTATTTACATGCTGCTAGAACAAAATTTAGTTTTGATTAACACCAACAGTATTTCAATGTAATGCTCTCATTACAACAAGGTTGTACCATAGTTATGTAAGGGAGCTACTTCAAACCACCTTAAACCTATTCAATCCATTAGTGTGTATAAAAATACATACTTGTCCATTTTCAGAAACAATAAATGAATCCAATTTTTAAAATGTCTTCTACCATCCATTACATGTTGAGCATTCTGCAACAATTCAGACACATATGATGTCTGAAAACAGTTGAAACATACTTCTGCCAGACGACGAAATTATTTATCGAGCCTCCATTTTTTCCAAGCACAGATTATTGCATATCACCAACACTCCATTTTCAAGCATATGTTTATTTTACTGGTTTTGTTTAATGTTAATATATGATGGCCAAGTAAAATACCTTCCTTTAATATATCCTATAGTAGTTGCACAGCATTCATCATTGTTATTAATAATATATATTACTTATTACTGCAAGTAACATACTCCATCCAATCATCAAAATAGAGTACATTGTAAAACCTTTATAAATTATGAAATATCTTCTATAAGTACAATACAAATAAGCTTAGATACTTTATACATATTTAACATGAGGTTATTTTGAACATACATCTTAAATATACCATGTATCTTAATGTAATTCATCAGTAGGAACTATGCGTTAAGTTACTGTTTGGATCTTTACCATGGACACTAAGAAGTGTTTTTGGCAAAAGCAATTTGTCTATATAGCGAAGGTGAAACTATTATAATATATTTGCATGAACAATGGTGCCAACCTTCACATTAAGGATACAAAATTACTGTTTTAATATATGGACTGCATTTACAAAATTCCTTAAAATGCACATCAAGTGACAATATTCTAAAATATAAAATGATATAATACTTTTAAATATTTATATAATTATCTGTTACTGGCTATACAAGATCAAAATCAATTTCCAAATTTGTCTTCTAATGTAGAAGACAATAACAATCCACCACAATCTTTATATACAATTTAACTATGAACTCTGTTGTAACAGCAATTAATGTTTATATGAAAGAAACAGCAGCTTCTGTGTCTGTGTTGCATATATACTGAATGACATTGAATTAAGGTTTCTCTGTACTTTTGTAAAATTCAATATTTATCACCCCATGAAACCTACAACAAAAACTTCCATCTTCTCCTCACGTTAAACAGCTTTCAATGTTAAAATTATAACAAAATTAGTGAAATTACGAAAATTAATGCAAACAAAAGAGTAATTCTGTATGTCAATTAGATTTTCAATTATCTTAGGTTCATTTAAGATCAGAAGTTTTGATATTCAAGAACAAATCTCAACATAAGTAACAGTTTACATGATATTTGTGCATTATCATATACTATTCTGTAAACATTTTCTACTAAGAAAATGCAAAATTCTCATTTATAAAAGAACTGACAAAATTATAATAAATACTCTTGAAAAATGTTTAACATCTTAACTAAATCTGTATTAGCCCAACTAAACATTATTACAAAAGAATAAAAATAAATTATATTACACATATTTTCATATGAAATAAATTAAAAACTACCTTTTAAAACATCCATGTTAAATAAAAAAGAAATAAAAACTGTATTTTATATCAATGAAAAACAACACTCCTTGGCAAAGTTAATTCAATATCACATCACATTACATGGGGAAGAAACTGTGAGAATGTAAAATAAAAGCATCATGCACATGCTAATCAAAATAACTGTTGCAGGGTCACAAAAATCTCTGGTGGCCCATATAAAATTTGAAGCTTTCATAGCAACAGAATGCAATGATGCCTTCTCAGGTGATGTAAGTATGGAGTTCAATCCAACATTTCATAGACTCTCCTTCCATCATCAGGGTTGATCTGATGGGTGACATGACTGCAACAATGCATAAAAGGATCAACAACCAGTAACCCAAAATATCTAAGTTAAGCAGAACAGACTGGGAAGTTACAGGTACAAATACAATGGAGTCATATCACTCATTACATCAGCATTAATGATGGATGCAAAGGCAGTATGAAACATTGGACTGAACTCCATACTTACACAGTTGATCATATCCAAAAAAGACTTAATTGCTTTAATAATTATATATTAAAATGTAAAAGTTACTGTGCAGTGTACAAAAGTGTTGGTCTGTTGAATTTAATATTTACAAATGACAGTATCAAAGCCCAAATTAAAACAGTCACAATTCAAATCATTCAGTGCCTAGTCAATTACTTCAAAGATGCAAATGTTACACAGATGAAAGCTGTTAAATGGTTAAACATCTGTTTCTAGTTTTCCTATAAAGCTATGGTATAATTAATATTACCCATTGTTAAAACCATATCACATACTTTGCAATGTCTAAAATTATTTCAATGACAAATTGGCATCACTGGCATATTTCCCAGAAACAGATTACAACATGTGCAACAATAAATACAATAAGAACTATATTAATGTTACAGGTCATGAGACAACGCAGCAATTGTCATAAAAAATGTTACAATTCCAAAAGAGACAAAACTATAAAATGTAATACATTTCTACATTCTGAAATAATAATAAAAGTTCTACATTGTGTGTGTGTGTGTATGTATATATGTATATATATATATATACACTCACACACTCTAGGACCACAACATCTTATAAAGTATTCTGTTATAAATAAACTTTTCAAGGCAGTAATATTAGACTTTCAAAATTAGTCGCTTATAATAAAAAATAAGTTTAACCATATAAACATCAATATGAATATTCTTTCTGCAGTTGATGTATTTACACACTTTCAAACTGGCCATAAATCAAACATTTAAAATGTGACTACTTATATTTCACATCTTGGACATAGAAAATTGCAATATGGCACAGTTTTATCAAACACTGGGCATGAAAATAATTTAGCAAAGTTACATAGAAATAAACATGGTTCATATATAAGTAGTAGTGTCTTAGAAAAGTTCCAGGTGTGGATTTCACATGTTATTGTTACAAGTACTGATGACTATGTAATTTAACAACTGGATTGAATTCTTTTAAAAATCAAATTTCAGTCACAGATTATTAAAACGCACATATTTTAAATATCATATATTCAATGCAAATTTATTGGTATGTGGCACTTAAACAGAAAATATAATTATTTTCATTTAAGGTATTTTTCACACAGTTTATTCACCGGCTCTAGGATGAGTTTGTATGGTAAATGAAAGCAAAGGTCAGTTCAGAAATAAATAAAAACAATATCTGCAACATGAGTACATATCCATAACTAATTATTACTTTTTATGAAATGCATGTCATCCTTTAGTACTACAACAATGTGTATTTTTTTTAACTGCCACCATTTACAATGCTCTTTCGTACCTATATTGCTTTACACGCATGAAAGCATACTTCTCCCTCTTCAACACACACCAAATAATAAAAATAACTACAGAACTACATTTAACTTCTTTCACTCTAAGTCTGTAATGGCCAGCTCAGAAAAGTGTAAACACTATTTCTACTACTTTTATCGTCTACTACAGCTATCAAACAGGCAATTTCATCTGCATGAAAAATACAATCTCGGTACTGTGTAGAGCATATTTTTCTGGAAGTTTCTGGTACAGTACATACATACCTATAATATTTATGAGGATATATAGGAAAGCAGCCATGGATGATAAGAATCCAGTATCATTTATAGCTCATCCAATCCTCCACCTGGTATACCGCCCTTCACTTTGTCCAACACACGGTTAACAAAGTCAGTCGTATAGCCAGCTATCTTTAATTCTATGGAAAGGAAAGGAAGAAACGTAAAACAGTATTATCAATAAATATAATAAAAACAATGTTAAGCAGGAAACTATTTGTCTCTGCATTTTGGCTTAAATCATTTAAATTTAAAAACCAACCACTGAATACATCTGAAATACTAGGTTCTCTCACTAAACAGATATCTACATGCACACACTGGTTTGTGTTCACTTTTCCCTTAAGCTTTATATCTAAAGCAGCAGAACATACTGAGTAAAGAATTTACCCAACCTTGAAGCCATTACATAATGCTAAATGCCATTCTAAACACACTGTTTCCTTGTACTAACCTTCAAACCACTACTGGAGTAATATGCATGATATTTAATACTAAGGCCACTCCATTAACAGTAACCTGGGCACCACGTTTAATAACTTCCTCCCTTTAAATCAGCATTAATAATTTCATCTTTTACTTGTTACAATGTTATGAAGAATTATTTTCATTGGTTTGAATTACCTGTTCTCTGATAATCTTGCCTCAGCTACCGTTTGCATCATTCCTTATATTATTATTATTGTTGTTGTTGTTGAGAATAACATACAACACTACTGGCAGAGAATTAACTGAAGATATCCGTCTTCTGGGTTATTGCGCTGTGTAGTCTGGTCGATGTTAACCAACGTTTCAGAGGTCATACTGCCTCCGTCATCAGGGAATTAACTACTGGTGTTTTTCGATCACATGTTAGAACAGCTATGTGCATATGAGCTAAGCACTTGTGCTTCAAGGTTAGTCAGTTTCTAGGCAAACTGGCAGATTATCAAGAAAGTCTATACTATTAGAAGTCATCCAGGCAAAACTTTTAAATTACTAGTAATTATGCAATACTGACAGCAACACCAGTACAACTGAATCAGTTAGTCTATGGTAGACATTTTAAAAAATTTAAGGTTTTAAGTATTTATTATGTAAAATAACATGTAAATTACAAAAAAATCTGTTCTATGATGGATATTACCTGAAATGGTAATTCATGGAACAAAAATTCCAAGAACTCACAGGATTTAATCATCTTCTGGCACATGCACTGGACATAAGAAATTGTGTGTGATGTATTCCATAACCATTACTTTTTGATGTCACAGTATCTAACAGTATTACACTTTGACTTCAACTGTCATATTGCTGTCTGATCAAGGAATTCAATCCCATAATTAAAATTTGCAGTTTTGTCTCACTTTTGTCCACTGATCTTCCTTTACTCAACCAAACCACCAATTTTATCTTCCTACTGGTCTCCTCCTAATGTGTATATCAAAATACTTTCAAGACTATGTCAATTTGTTCCAATTATTTATGTAAGCAGTAGGACTACTTGAAGAGAGTGAATGTCCTAAGATATGCATCTCTAACCATTTACAAGATCAGATTTGGTCAGTAACTGGAGTCTTCACAAAGTATACTTACTTGTAGCTGTTTTGACTACTTTTTCTATGTGCTGTGTAAGTTCCTCCTGATTTTCAAGATTTTCTGTAGTGACCTTTGCTGCCAAAACCTGTTTGATCTGAGAGATACCAGCATTGAGACGCCCTGTAACAATTTTTTTTGTAATAACTAGGCTTTCAGGTTTTCATGGCAGGAAGTCTGAATATGGCAGGCTGTCATCAGAGTTATAGCACCATGTAGTCTGGTAGAAGTTTACCAGGTCCCTGCTGCCTCCATCATCATGGTGGTGAGTACACAGCACTACAACCCAGAAGACAGCCATCTTCTTCGTAATAAGTTTCAAACAGTAGAAACAAAAAGTATGTTTCTCAGTACAAGGCAAATTGAAGCACTTCTATGTGCTCTCAGTGACAAACTTTTTGTATTTTCACAAAAGGAGGAAGTTTTTCTCTACAACTGCAAGAAACTACAAACTTAATCATGTAATGAAAAACAGAATATCATATGGAAAGATTTTATTTTCTTTCAATAATTTTAACTGTTTCATACTTCTCAAAGTTAGATCAAAATTAGTATTTATTCCACGCGAAATATATTTGACATTCCAAATCAAATTTCAGGAAGAAGCCTGTAAGAACACCATTAAGATGGTTGGGGGTAGGTAAAACTGAAAGATCGATCTGTTTATACATACTGTGTTCTTGTTCCAAGCCATACAGCTTCAATTTGTTGGCCTCATGTTGAGCTTTCTTCTTCAGTCGACATGCTCTGAAACATCAAGCCAATCTGTAATCTAACTTAGCATATGCAACAGACAAAGGCAATTGCTTTAGCATCTTTCCTCAATTTCAAAGGATCAAACTATACTACAGATTTCTTATTCAACTACATACTGAGGCATATAGAGATGGTGACCAGTTGACCTTTTAGCATAGCTCTCAACAGCCTTGTTAAAGTTCAAAACACACTGGTTGTAGCAATTTTGTGACAACCAATAACACTGAATATACTTTCACACATTTCTGCTAGACTTGTAAAAATGCAATTTCAATTACAAAGGCGGCCATGACCCCGAGTAAAACAAATATAATGCAATAAGCAACTTTTAATTTAGTAACAACTGGTTAAATGGTTTACCCATTAGTGATAACACATTTTATTGCAGTGATGAAATCACTGACCTGGAAGCAAGTTTGTTCTTCTCTTTTCGTGTCTTAGGTCGTACGTTGAACGGTAATTCACTTACAGGTGTCATGTCATTTATTATCCGCCCTAACTTATCCAGCTCCCTACCAATACTGCACAATTTACGAGGATTGGGCGTTAAATCATTTCCATCTCCTTTCCTTGCTTTACCACTGAAACCACACATAAGTCCATAATTAACACCAAATTATATGAAAAGTAAAAATTACAGTTTTTCATTACAAAATTTTCTCTCTTCATGAAATGTTTTCATTTATTACCACCATTTCCAAATATAAAGTTTCCCATATTTTCAAAGGATTATTAGCTATCTTTTGTTCTCATGACTTTATCCTGCAGTTCTGGTGGTAAGCCATAAACATATACTGAATTTTCTAGACTAACCCAAGCTCCTCAGAAGTGTTTAATAGAGTTTCTGTGTTTGTATCTTAGGTTTTAACCCAATAAACTGACATCAGCATAGACCAGCAGTTGCTGCATCTCATTCAGTCCCAAATCCTCCTGGTTTTCTTGAACCTTCACAATGGTATACTCTAAGTCAGTAGTAATCAACCTTTTTTCGTTCACGTACCACCAGATATAATTTCTTTTCAACTTTGTTCCCCCAAAGTTGTTGGTGTATAATTCAAGTTATACATAGTATATAATCTACATCTAAAATAAATTAAATAAATCACATTACTGATTATTCAGTGTCTATCATAAAATAATATATATATTTTTTTTAAATTTCACGTACCTCCTAAGATGTATTCGCGTACCCCAGGTTGAATACCACTGCTCTAAGTCACTGTTGAAAAACAATTGCAATGAAGCACCTCCTTGTTTCAGATTGTTCTGAACAGGAAATGTATTGGCAGACAATAAATGTGCTATAAAAACTTCTAATACTTACCTATGTTTTATTCCTCTTACTGAACACTCAGGACTGAACACTGGATCTGTAACTTCATTCAGAACATGCGGGTCTTCTAAACGAGTCTTTAGTACAAGACGTTGTCCTTTTGGTCCTTTAGCTTGCACATTGTACTGCCAAAAGTAGCGTTCTTTCTTCGTCATGGATGAAGACAGTTTTGACATACTAGGTTCTCCATCACTTATTGTAGATTCTAAAAAAGAGATAGTGAGAGCTGCAACTAAACACGACACCAATGGTAAAAAGAAAAAGGTCCCTTTGTATACATATATATTAATGACGTGTGAAAGTAGTAATTTTCTACCTCTGGGGTTATATGAGGAATGTATACTAGAAGTCTTTTTCAAACTGGGTCACAACCCATCAGAGGGTCATGTAAAGTAATTCACTGGTTGAAGCTCATCAGATAATGTCATGAAAAATGTTACTTGAAATACATATCAGTAATTTTTTTACAAATACCATGACAATGTTTATCCCACTCCCTGTACTGTGGTGCACATAAGCATTACTAAATTGTGATTTTGCATATGTATCCATGCTGGGATCAGTACCCTGAAGTAGATGATACATGCAATTTACATATGTATCGTTTCATCCTATAGCTTCATGACAACATTCTGAAATGTCAGTATTAATCAATATAAATCAACCTGCATCTGATGAGAAGTCTTCATAGTGATCACTATCATCTTCAGAGTCAAAGCCTTCATCATGTGATAAGTCGTGAGATTCAGGACTCAGGACACCACCTGTCATTACAAATAAATATAAGAGTAATCAGATTTCTAAATGAAAAGCCAATCATGTGAAGTCTGTTCAGTTTTACATAACTTAGTGTATGGCTATCTAACTCAACTAATTTGGTTGTTTTTAACCTCCTAACAATAAAATAATAAAAGCAAGTAAGGGAAGGATACAGAAGCTGCATATGTTCTTCACAGTATTAACTTTATATAACTATACATCACATTGAATACAGATCATTTAACTCACCTAATCGATCACTGAATTTCAGTTTCTCTAAAAGTTACTATACTTAAACTACTAAATACTACTACTCAGAAGGGACATGTCTACTATAGTAACATTACATTCTGTCTAAGGAAACCAAACCTCTTTTAAACTGGTAAAGTGTTTGGAAAAATATGCCCATGGCATGAAAGTATGGAATTAAATGTAACTGAAGAAATTATCGATGTTCAACATATTGGTGAACCCAGATTTGTCACAAACCTCCTACAGAATATCAGTTATACACATGCGAGGCATACCAGTTGACAAAGAAGATGTGGATCCTGCTTCAGCTAAAGAACCAGTAGACAAAAGATGTTGGCGTGGTTCTCTGCGCTGCCAGATCTGCTCCAGTCCAAGGTGTGTGGGGGCAGAGGAAGAGAGTCGAGAGCTGGAACCTGCGATGAGAGTGCCTCTTCCCATTCGGTTACTGGGGGCTGAATCAAGTCCCGAGGAGGCTGTCATTGCAGTTATGGGACTTGCAGGGCCAGGAACAGACTGTCCCAGCAGTTGCCGATCAGGAGATGCTGAGAATGCTTCTTTTTTCAACAGAAGCTCATGCAAAGTGCTATGTTTCTGTTGTAAGGGGCTGATACCTAAGGGGGGTGGAGTGACTGAGGAGGCAGCTGAATGCAGCAAAAGGGAGGAACTTGAACTATGGTGACTTGTTGTAGAGAGAGCATCAGAACATGTCACAGCACTATTACTATTTATCTTACCAAAAGGGTCCATAGGGCTAGATGGAACACTAGAAGAGGCTGCAAATGAATCTTTGTAGAAGCCAAGACTAGCTGGTGGAAAAGATGATGGGGTGAAGATGCTAGAGTTCTGGCTATTACTGTATGCATTGGAGTTTGTGTTTGTGACTTGCACTAATGGCGGTACATTTGTGATGGCATGTCTTGAATGTGAAGCTACTGTTGGCACACTGATATAATAACTGTTTTCCTCTGGCAGCAGAAGATCATCAAAGTTTAAATCTTCAAGTAAATTCTCATCATTGGCATTAAGTTCTGCCAGTGTTGGACCCTGTATCAGGTCAGCTTTGTCAACTTGAAAAATATCATCATCATCCATGCGGAATGTATCAGTTCTGTTTAGCTCAGTCTCTGTATTTAGTCGTGACCCCCACATTGATGAACCTGATATTGTTTGGTACAAAGCAGATGAACCTTGAAGTGCTGCAGTTGTGACTGTGCCAGTATCATGAGATGTAGATGGTGATGAAGATACGTCAAGGAAATCAAAACCAAAATCCCTCAGTTCAGAAAGATCCATCATTTTTCGAGGAGGAATTGGCATACTTGCTGTCATGCAACTGTTTGTATCCATTGATACTGGCTCTTGCTTCACTGTAAATCCTGGATCTAGGAAAAAGTCTCCTGAATACACAGGATCAGCCATGTTACGGTTGGTTTTGTAGATTTATTTCCTGCCACCTTAAAGAGCCGACATTTCTTTCTGTAACACAGAACCAAATAAACAGTTTCCATTTTGTAAATAAAAACTTCTATTCAGACAAATCACCATGCCATATTAAGATAATTTTGTCACCTTCAGATTGGGCACATTTGTTGTGGGATAATATTATGCTGACAAAACACATACACGTGCAATATGCCTACTCCAAACGCTGTCCTTGGACCTATTTATAACCTTGGCAAGGAAAGAAGGACAGCACTCCAACTGTACTTCACTGCAGTTTGTCAAATTCAGTATATCGTTTTAAAGCTATTATATACAGGTAACATATGTTACATAACAATATCCATTCACTACTTTTATTTACCAACAGGGCTGTGATACATGATAAATGTTATATATGTGACGTTAGAACTGTAGAACTTACAAAACACTCCGACTTGTTTTGATTGCACAACACGATGCACGATGATAAACAAACCACCTAGGACAAACATTATCATACTCATACACTTCAAACATTAGAAAATAACTTTATAATTGTCGACAACCGTATTTACCAACACATTAAACGACATGTCGATGACATTCCACCACGAATTTCCACATATACCGATTTTCATTGTACCTTACCTCCGACAGCAGAAAACACTGTGCGCTAGTAGTTTCCCGCGCTAATCACTCATCAGTATAGGACAACAACACGACCATGACTTTTCAGATTCACATAACGCCACTAAACACTAATATTACTTGCTAACAATTGAGCGACACTTTTTACTGTATCTTTAATTTGTCAATAATGTGTTTTTAGACCTCGATTACACTATTCAAGCATTTATTTTCCCTTTCCTGGGACGAGTAAACACTCAAATATGCAACGTTACTCTACGCTCACAGTAGAAATTACTCAAAGGTCACATGAGCACGATCAATCGACTGGTATCTCAACCAATCATGAAGCCTAACATTTACTGTCCACCAATAAGCGGATTTGTTATGATCTGTCGACCCACCTCTACGTTGAAGAACATGAAGAAGAATCTAGAATAGATCCAATATTTATGGAGTTCTTTCAAAGTTCATTAAATATGTGCACATTTTAAATAACGATAATTTATATAATTAAGTAACAAAAGATGCAATTTTTAAAGTTCTGATTGCAATACTTTGCGTTTATCATTGTAAGCATATTGTTTCAGAAAGGAAATTAAATTGTTATGATCAGTCAATTTTTCTGTTCCCCATTATTGAAACAACTCATTGACGTCATATGGACGTCAGAGTAATTTTGGCCTTCTGGCCACGTGAATAACAATTTGTACAGGCTACAATGGAACAACATCGTCTAAATTTTGGAAAACCTGAAACATTAATACAAAACAGAACAATTTAATTTCGATGAGAACTGTAGTAATGATATGCTTATGGTTGCTTGCGAATAATGTGAATATATGTTTTCAAAAAACTGTAGGAGAAAGATTTTGTGAGCAAAGATATTAGGCGTAGAATTTTGTTTAAAAGAACCCTGAACTATGGCAACAGTGAATCGAAGTACAGCCAACGGAACTTTCGTGTTTATAGTTCGATCCTGGAGTCGATAATTTCTCGAAACTAATTTAAGGGAGTTCAGGGTTTTCGAACATGCATAATGGCGTATTCTGATTTTGGTCTTCATAGTAGTTAATAATAAAAATGCATTCAGTTATTAACTGTCACAAATCAATAGCTGTTAAAACCAAAAGTTTCGTTAGTGGTAGGTGTAACATTCTGTTCGACTAAAGCTCAATTTATCCATCATACTATGCAATTTGTATCACTTGAACGTAAATCGTTGAATGTATAATGTTTATTTAATTGTTAATTTTTTTCAGGTGGTTGTCGTTGTCATCAGTGGAATGCTGTATATGCGTATAAATACGGTAGGCGGTTGTATAGACCATGCCAAATTTCATGCCCAGTCATTTCAACTCGTCTTGTGTCGACCATCGTTAGCTGTAATAATGGGACTCTGCAAAATGTTATTCAGCTTAATGTCGTACGTTCAGTAAACAGTTTTATACAAGACAGCACATTACTTCCATTCATCCCCACAAACAGTTGCATGGTAAGGCATTTGTATGTTGGGTATCAATTGTATGACAAAGAACCTTTAAAACCCTCATCCAAAATTGAAGAAACTGTTCAAGCTTTAAAGGAAGACTTAAAAGATAAACCTTCTGTTGCTGTTGTGGCAGAAAAACCTCCACTTCTGAAAAGAATTAAGAAGAAAATTGTTGATGAAGCACTTCACTATTATCATGGTTTTCGTCTTCTGTTTATTGACATCAATATATCAAGGAAGCTGGCATGGAGGGTTCTGAATGGAAAGTCTCTCACTAGAAGAGAGCATAGACTGGTAATTATAAAATTGCACAATTTCCTTGTCAGGAATTTTGAAGTATTCAATTGAATATTGGGTAAGCCCATTTTGCATCTAATAAGTTATGTTCTTATGTTGATGCTTTAATTGTAGTGTTGCCAACTATGATATCTTTTGTGACCTTTAGTTTTTTTATTCAGAACATGATACATGCAAATCCTGTGATGTCCCTGTAGTGTATATGCTGAACTCTGCATATGTTACAGGTGTCATGTGAGAACTGACATCAGAACCTATGTTATAGATCATATGGAACCAGAAACATTAGATGAAATGCTATATGCACTGAGGGAGCATGGATGTTACCCATTGGCTTGAATATATTTGTCACATTTTCAAAACAAGTCCTGACTCTCATGCTCTAGTTCTGTGGATAAGAATTAAGACACCATCAAGTTTAATAAGATTGCTTGATTGATTCTTGAATTATTTAATGTTGTGTATGTGTGAGAATCAGTAGCCTTCTTGAAGTAATTTTTGTTTCCAGATTTATTGGCATGTTTATGTTTCTAGAACTTGAAGATTTCTGTCTTCTGGGTTGTTGCGCTGTGTAGGCTGGTAGATATTTACCAACGTTTCAGAGGTCATACTGCCTCCATAATCAGGGCAATGATTGAACTTGTGTACAAGATTCAAATTACTGTTCAATCTACCAACTATTGTTATAATCTAATTTTCACTGCAAATAAAATCCAGGACATCATATATAAAATCCATGTTTGCATGAAAATAATATACTTTTCTGCCATTCCATGCGTGTTTTGTATTGCGAAGAATGCCTTATTGGAGAGGTAATATATCTGGCAGCTTGTCTTTCTATCTGTGTGTGTGTATTTCATTACTTAAAGCATCTCATGGTGATAGGTGACATTTTGTATGGGATATGCTGCCCAAGTGTTGTCCATTGTCATTGATTTTGTTTTCTTTCTGTTCATTTAGTTGGTGCAGACAGTGTCAGATTTATTCAGATTAGTCCCTTTCTCAGTATTCATTATTGTTCCATTTATGGAATTGCTGCTTCCTGTGGCTATTAAATTGTTTCCAGGCATGCTTCCTTCTACTTTCCAGACTGCAACTGAGAAAGTAAGTGAAGAATTTCAATTAATATGCATGATACTTGTGCAGACAGTTACATTAAATCTTTGTAACCATATTACTTTTTAATGTATTGACCTATATATTTTTTTAATTTCAGGACCAAAAAATGAAACAGGCCCTTAAAGTAAAATTAGAAATGGCTAAATTTCTCCAACAAACTTTGGATGGTATGGCTGTTCAGGGCAAGGGGCGAAGCTCTGAAGCTGCTAAGGAGTTTGCAGAATTCTTTGTTAAGGTGAGCAGTCTTTTCAGTTTGCCCCATTTTGGTGCTTTGCCATCTGTACATAGTGAACTTGTCAACTTGTGGAGTGGGAATAGCCCAACACTTGATATGCACCAACACCACCAGTATTTATTGTAGTTCCTGGAAATTCTATGTTGTGATAAATTAATTAGAAATGTGCAGCCCTTAATGGGGTAATTTTGTAGTGAAATTTTATTTTTCCCCCTCCCCAGTCATCTCATACTCCATCATAGGACAGTATTAATTTCTTATAGGGTGTAGGAGCTTTACATTCTTTCATAGTTCTTCATCAATACTTTAATACTGTGTATGTAATTGAAGAAATAATGAGATTATTTAAAATTGTATGAGGATGAGATTGGTCTTCATTAATCTTTTAAATACTCACAGGTACGCACATCTGGAGAACAAGCAACCAATGAAGAAATAATGAAATTTTCAAAGTTGTTTGAGGATGAGATTACCCTGGATTCATTGTCTCGACCCCAACTTATGGCATTGTGTCGAGTACTGGAGATACAGCCAATTGGGACGAATAACTTCCTAAGATTTCACCTTCGGATGAAGGTCAGAAGTCTGGCAGCTGATGACAAGGTGCACATGTGACTTTACATAACATTGTACTGCAGTAGTAATGATAGCTGTCTTGAATGTGATGATGTTGATGTTGAATTTGTGTGCAGTATACAGTTTTTGAATTTTATTTATGAATATTTTAAAAGAACATGACATGAATTGGTATCTTACATAGTGTCTTTATGCATTGCTGAATAATTTTTCTCGGCAGGTCTGTTTAGTTTGCACCCAGCATATGCACTGAGATTTTCTTTTCAGTCTTGCATTTTGAAAATAATAGCTCCATTATTGATGTGTGTCATCTGAACTGAATTTAAAAACTGTGAGTATGTAGAAATTTGAATGCACCCTCAGAAGTGAATATGTTATGTTAGCTGCCATTTTATAGCCCCAAAAGGTCTTTGGTAATGTTAAGAATGGTTGACTGGTGATTGTTGTATAGCTATGACCATTCTGGAAGTGCAGCATTTGATTTGTTGTTAGTTGGCTAACAAGCCAATTTACAGTGAGATCTTTACTGAGTGCTGCAGCAAATCGTGTATCAGCCACCATGAAGTGAGCTTATGTATTATGGTCCAGCTAAATCCTAAATTCCATGTTGCTTTAACTCCTGATACTGTACTCGACATATGCAAGAAGCAGACATTTACTCAGTTTATTTCCTGTGTTGAAATGCTGTGTGCAAGTTGCATGGAATGAGAGTTTGTGCATAGTACCTATGTTAAAATGGTTCTACAAGTAAAGAAAGAGAAGATTTCAGCATAAATTTCAGGATTTAGTTCCATATAGGGGAATTGTTTATAGAATTGTAAATTCATTAAGACAGGCAGGATTGCTCACTGAAGAGAAGTTAGATGAAATTGGTAGCTAGACTTTCATATACTTCTTCAAAATCCCCAAACTCAGCTTATTTTATTTTTATTTGTGAGAAATTGTTAAGCAAATGTTTACAAATTAAACCTTCACACCATTGAAGAACTGAAGGAAATTTTACTCAGTTTACCAAGAACAATGTTGTGTGAATGTGAAGTCTTCAAGGAGGTGCCAGGAATGAGTGCAAAACAAAAGAGCATTTCTAGTATCGTCTATAATTTGTGTTTTTTATTTTAAATGTTTTTAGAGCATAGGTTTGTCAGTTTAACTAGCAGTCTTATTCTCTGGGACACATAATGTGAGGAGTGTTGAACTCTTCAGTATCAAAGGTTCTCTGGTGAGCAAGATGCTCAGAAATAATCTCCCTTTATGTTCTCAGAAAGACATCACTGAACCCTTCATGCTCTGTTATCCATCATTACTGGAATTTAATATCCTTCCACTTATAGAAGTAATAACTGAATGAAGAGGACAGAGGAGAATGTAACTATTTTCTTTTGATTTCAGGCAATACAAAAAGAGGGCATAGAATCTCTCACCCCATCAGAGCTCCAGCAGGCTTGTAGAGCTAGAGGTATGAGAGCATATGGTATGTCTGAGGATGTACTCAGGACTCAGCTAGCGCAATGGCTTGAACTGAGCCTTGAAAAGAAAGTTCCTCCGTCACTGTTGTTGCTGTCTAGAGCTCTTCTTCTTCCAGACAGGATCCCAGCGAGTGATCAACTGAAGGCTACGATTTCTGTTCTCCCTGATACTGTTGTAAGTTAATTTGTTATCAAGACATTTAGAAAGTTGGTTTCAGGTTTTGGTATGTTTTGTGGGAAGAAAATTACCATTATTTATATATATATATATATATATAACTGAAAAGCACAGTGATGTGTGGTGATGAAGTTGAGCAAATAAAGAGGAACAAAAATTTCTACTGTTATAAATGTTTATTTGGGGATTGATTGCCAGAGTATCAATGAACAAGTGATGATAAAAGTAGGACATATTGTAACTTGGTTACAGATGGCATTTGGATGTAGCAGCTTATGTGCTGTGGACTTGTACAAAGAATAAAGAAAGATGAAAGATGCAGCTTATAGGATACAAACATGGACAAAGAATTTGATGCACCCAGTTAGAAAATGAGTGTAAATAGTGAAAGCTTATAGTATTTGTAGATTAATTCTTTCTTTAAATTACAGTATTAGAATCTTTTTCTAATTCTTATGTAGCAAAGTGCCATTTGGACATGTTTCTATAAAAATTGCAATAACTTTAATTTTTTACCAAAATTTATAAGTTTCACATCATTGCATGAAGTTTCCATAACTTAAATGAGCTTCATTTGGGGTATGGTGTACCTACACTCATAGGCTTGCAGGAACAAGAAATTGTCAAGATTTGGTTTAGCTTCTATTGCATAATTTATGGTTTGTTGACCAAATAGATAGTGAGACCACATACCTATGTGTTTATATTAAAAACCATTTATTCTATTAGTTTTACATTGATCCTCTTGTTTTATCAGGTAACTCAGACAAAGGCAGCTATTGGAGAACGTGAGGGTAAGATAGACAATAAGACAAAGATTGAAATCATTAAGGAAGAAGTACGCAAAATTAAGGAGGAACACCAGGAACAAAAAGAAGAAGAGAAGAAAGAGATAGAGAGGGTTAGTACAATTTTGTATTTACACTCTGTTTATTGAAAAACAGGCACTAAGTTAATGGCAATTTCATATCTACCTAATCATTTTCATCTTTGTGTGTGTGTGATTTAATTTATTTATAACAAATTTGTTCTAAGTGGTAACAGTTAATGAGTCCACTTTGGAAGTTTGCTGCTTTCATGTTGGTTTTGATCCTGAGTAATTAAGTAATATTATTATTATTATGAAATATCTTGAAACTCAGTCACTTAATTGGAAATTATGAAGAGGAGGGAGTAATGACATGTATTAACTATGTATAAAAGATAAATATGTATATGTAGAGGGAGGTCCTTGTTCTATAACATACAGCATGTGCATCTCTCATGTGGCAGAAACTATCTGGCATAGAATTTAAACATTAACCAAGAAATGTTTATTATGCTGTACTTTTAGTAGCTCATATATGAATGTAATCATCCTTCGATTAAGCTCTAATAGTGTGCTGGTGCAATTGTTGGATATGAGAAAGCTTATAGTTTTAATGAAAGAATTTTCCTGTATTTTTTGGGAGTAACTGTGAATAATATGTCTGATATTAGTTGGAATGATGTGTATTGGGAGATGTTCATTTTGTAGTTTGTGTTTTTCAGTGACTGGAATGTATGGACAAGTTTTACATGCTAGAACATGTTGGCTGCAGTATACTTCTTTAGTTGGTTATTCAGTTACTTTATAATGGTGGGCCATATGTTGAATTTACTTTACATTGAAAGAAATATGGTAGCTTGTGTATTATAAATAATAAGATGTGTACAGATGGAAGTTGACAATATCAGTTTTTATGGTACTGTCCTGGAATGTGTGTGGATGGATTGAGGAATCCCATAAGAAACGCAGTTAGGAGCCACACTTGATTATGTTTCTTCAGAGATCAAAGTAACATTGCAAAAGACACATTTAATCTGAAGGATGGTGAGCAAGAAATTTAGTTTTTCTTGCATGTATGATTTTGTTGTATTAAATTATTAAAATTATGACACACTGTTTTCATGATTAGGCCATCTGTTCTATTTAATACATGCTGTACCATACCATAAATTCACTATGAAATATGAAGTCATGGTTTCACTCTTATCTGGGCTACTGAAAAAGTATCATTAAAAAAATAAAAATAAATATAACATGTGTCATTAAATATTTTCCCCATAGGAAGAAAAGGAAATGCTTGTGGACAAGGCTCCTATTATCACTCAAGATGATGGTGTTCAACCTGAAATTCTTCGTGCTACTGCAGTTGAGGAACAACCAGTTATAGATTTAAGCAGAAAGGAAAAGGCATGTGTCTGCTTATTAATTTACATTTATATCTTTCCAGCTGAATTATGCTTGGCTAGTTGGTTACCTGCATTGTTGTTGGTAACTGAGTATACTTTATTTTAATACTAATATTCATTCTATTTTTTAAAAGTATTTTCATACTTATGGTATCTCATTTATTCCTTTATGTGCTAGCAATTGAAACATTTTTAATTGAATTCAGAGTACATAATAAATTTTTTGGGTTATATAAAATATGTATCCATAAGTTTTCTTATGTAGTTATATAGGTGAACTTTTATCTGATGCATTTCCAGTTTATATTGGACTAAAATAAGCCAGTACTTTATTCTGACTGGCTTTCAATTATGCTGTAGAATATACCATCTGGAAAGTCCAGAAGAATCAGGAAGAACTGAAATTAAATGACTGAAGTTTGATATTTGATTTCCAGTGGAATATACATCCAAAATTTGTAATACACCTGTTTATGTTCCTAAGGAAAATTGTATGTTCAACTCACCTCATTCTCTTTATTTTATAACATAGCTGATGTATTTGTTATTTTAACTTTTAGGAGTTGACAACCATGGACTTTGAAGCTCTTGAGGATGCATTGGATACATTAAGCAAGGATAAAAAGATTCTGGTTGAAAGGGAACTGGATGATTTAAAGGAAGAATTGGCAGAATACCAGGAGGTAAGTGTACCATTGTTGTTTCCCCTCACATTCTTTCCAGTATCCTTTCATCTTAATCACTTCTGAGAAATGTTTGAAAGTTATCACAATGTTGTTAAGCGATGACTGTCTTTCCATTACAGAATTTATAGTTCTTACTAAATTAAGGCATTCTTTAAGTTACCTAGCTAATTATATTAGTCTTAATGTGTAATAAACTATATATATACCTGTGTCAATAGGATGTTGATGATCTAAAGAAGGTAGTGAAGGTACTGGACAAGTCAAAATCGGAAGTACAAGAATCTAAGGCAGCTAGACGCTTATTTAAGAAGGTGAACAGTATGATAAGTAAGATGGATGATGTTCTGGAAGAGCTTGAACGTGAAGAAAAGAAACTCATAAAGGACCTAGAAGCAAAGGAACGTCTTGAAGGAAAAGAAACACAACAAAAGAGGTAACTTACTTTGTAAATGTACAGTGAATTCTATATATTAAAACTTTTACACAGGAAAGTCCTGGAGTGGTGTGTTTCATATACATATACACACGCATATAGTCAGAACACACACACTTACTGTCCAGATGAGATTCTTATACTAAGTACAATTTGAGGTTTTCATGATAACAAATATGAAGATGGCTGTCTTCTGCTGCCTTGCTGCTTACATCATCACAGCCCTGATGATGGCAGTAAGGACCTCTCAAACATTGGTAAATTTCTACCAGACTACACAGCACTACAACCCAGAAGACAATCATCTTTATTTGAATACTGATTCAATGTTAACATTTGTATTATCCTCTGACCCTGCAAAGACTGATCTCATACAATCCATCTGTGCCATGGACGTTGAACATAGAATGCTGAAATATGAAATTGTATGGTCTAATAAAAAATTTTAGATTCTCTTAGCAGTGAAGACCATGTGGTTTCCATGTAGGTTTATAACAAAGTCTCAGAGGAACATATAAACTCTATCTTCGCCCATCTCAGCCTGAAGATGGAGGTGGTTTGTTCCTTTTAAATATTTATAACCACCCACAAGACCATATTGCATCACAATCGAAGAATCAGAGTCAAAGATTTTAATTAACTTTAACCCTTTTCCAGTGAAGAATTGGTGAGCATCGAGGAATTGAAAGATGCTATCAAGAGAATTCAAAAGGTTCCAGATGATTCCCTGGTAGACAGGATATCTGAGGTACTGGCAAAAATGGATATTGACAAAGATGGAGCCATCAGACTTGATGATGTACTTAAGGTAAGCATCTGGCTTGAGAAATAAAGAAAAAATGAGCAAGGAAATGACTGTATAATTAAATATTTCATGAAGTTTCATCTTCTTCAGTTAGAGAAACATTCTGTCTAGGATTTCTCTAGTTTGTGAGGCAATGTTTGAAATTGTTATTCCCTAATATTCATGAGCTAAATCACTATTTATTATAATGAAGTTTTATAAAGTTAACCTGTTTGTGCATATAATTTTGTTCTGGGATGTGTTTGTATTTGTAGAGTAAGAAGTGACTTTATCTTAAATTATATGTAACAAATATGAGACCTTCATTAATGCTGTATATTTAGTCTCCTATTGATTTTTATATACATTTTTTAAAACCTACTAAATTTGAAAAAGGCTGGCTTTGTCAAATAATGAACAATGGATCCCCTTCCTGTCTTTTAAAATAAAAATTAAGTGCTTGAAAGTTCTTGTCACATAAAATTATTTCAGACTTCTTATTGAAATGTGCCAGCACTCTGATTCTTCAGAGAATTTCAATTTTCATAGTTTGATTGTAAACCAGCCGCTCTGGCATAATGCCCTTTTCAGTTGTTTAAGTGGATAATTCCTTTAACAGGTAGTTGAATTGGTTGGCAAAGAAAATGTTAAACTCAACAAAAAACAAATTGATGATATAATTGACTTAATGAGTAAAGAAGACCTGCTCGAGTTAGAAGAACAAATTGAGAAAGCACTAGAGAAAGGTAATCAAGAAAAAGGAGAAACTTTAAAGGGAAAACAATCTGGAAAACAAGAAAAGGAAGCTGTAGTAAAGGCAACTGTAACAGCACATGATGGCAGAAAGAAAGAAAATGACCCAAGTAATGATAAATCAACATCATCAAATCTTGCTGCCATCTCAGCTGCAGCACCCACTCAGCCACCTAATGTAACTGAACCTGTTGATAAAAAGGATAATTCCAAAACTCTATGATTAAACAAGCCTCTATTTTATTGTATTAATTGTAAAATGTATTAGTAAAAGAAATATCAGTATGTTAATATTGAATAATATAAATAGCTCATTTATGAGCAATGTATTTCAGTAAACTGACTGCATTTCAGTATATATTTATCTTACTACCATGCCATGTATATAAATGGAACACCTTTTGCTTTATTAATGTTTAATATCATACTTGGTGCAAATAAATTATTTGAAGTGGAATCCAGAGACAGCATTTATACTTGTATAAAAGGGTTCCAATGTGTAGTAATACAGGTCACATTTGAGAAGAGATTAAGCAAACTATGGGGTCATATAGACTTAAATGTGAGGAATAGGTGTTATTCTTGACACTGAAAACAAATGTTTGGTTCTTCGTATATGAAACACTTATAATTAAAGTTGGTGACAAAAAGTATGTTTTAGAAACAAGTTTTCTGCAGTTATTAGATTGTGTCCACTGGAATTAGTATGGGTCTTCTTCCTTTGATGTAAATAAAATTAAGAGTTCATGCACAAATTTATGTCATGATACAATTAGTATGGTTTTCACATAGAATTACCACCTGTGTCAGGTTGGCTTTGACTTTGTTTTACTTTATAAAATGTACTGTGAATGTACATGTTATGTAGGATGTATTTTATATGATGGGGTATAATTTAAATGTGTATAAATTTTGCAAAAATTATACATCTGTAGATCTATATTGACTGAAACAGTTATGCAAATTTAGATTTTTTTTCTGAAACTGTTTGTGAAGTAATCTTTTTTATGTGCATATAATCCCATCATTACATTCATGGACATGTCTTGATTTCATGAAAGAACACACTGAAGTCAAATAAATTATGATAGGTAACCATACCTTTGCTTGATTGTGTAATGAACACATACAGGAAATAACAAATATCACAAAAGCTTTGGACCATTACTTAGTTCAGATGTATCATAATTTTTGTTCCAGTGGTTTAGGTGTTGTTATACCTGCTTCATTTTTCAGAAATCCCATGTTTGATTCTTGGCCCAGAGACTGCCTATCTTGACAGATATGTAATTTTTCACTGTCCCTGCAAGTAAATGCTTTCATAGTACCTTAATAAAGTCCACAACCACTTCCTTGTATTTAATTTCCAGTTAAGTGTTTAGGATTATATTGCCATTTTAACCTGTGTAAGTGATGCAATTGAAAACATAATTAAATGAACCAAGAATCATAAAGATTTATTTACAGCTGCATAACTTTTCCTTCCTTTGACTGACTGTACTTTGGTAAGTTATGTAAATTTATTTTGGTAAAATCTAGCAGCAAAGCTGTGGGAACTGTTCTGTATTTTCATGCAGAAACAACAGCAGCTGGTGTGTATGATGTGAAAGCTATAAAGTATTTATCTTAGTTGATAACAACTGCAAAATTAGACGCACACATTAGTATTTCACTGGCACTGTACATTACCATTATCAACATAACCTTGTACAAAACTGCAACATTAAATTACAAAAGTAAATTGAGTGTTGTAGAAGAGCTATATATTTTTTATATTGATAATGCAGTAGAAAATTCTCTACTGATTGTTTTCTGCCAGAAGGCTAAACAACAAACTTTTGGCATATGAATTTTGATGCTGGAAGGAGTTGAATGAGATTTCAGGTTCACCATGCAAGTATAAAGATGACAGTTTTCTGGGATATTGTGCTGTATAGTTTTATAGAAGTTAGCCAACATTTCATAGGTACTTACTGCCTCCACCATCCAGGTGATCAATAAGGACTTAATGGAATTGTTGTTTAAATGAGCATTGGCTTTAAATTGTTAAAGAAAGATGGATATGCTTGTCATTCCATCAGGATCAGTCCAGTTGTCCATATGCATGTTGGGATGTGGGTATTTGCATACTTCATTTTTGAATTTTTGGAGTGGTAAAGTTTATTAGTTTAACGTATCAGTATAACTGGCTTGTCATCATCTGGGTTGAGACATGTGATCTTGTAAAGTGTCAAATTAGCTTTTGCAGATTTGAAGTCTGCCTGGGCTACTGGCCATGTGTTATCTTTATGATTACATATATCAAAAATCAGTTTTTGTTTAACTCCATACAACAGGAATAAATTATTATTTGTACATCATTATTAAACATTATGTGCGAAAAATGGGTTCATGTTATACGAAATTATACTATTAGTGATTTTAAGAAAACCAGATATTTCTGCATGTTGCCGCGAACTGGCGTGTTACTTTTTTATGTGACTGTACCTGTCTGTGAGGTCTATGACATATACTTTTGTGCATGTACTATATTTACCCAGCTTTGTTATTTGTTTTGGTATGCTAGATTAAACGACTGATGGTTGACTTTGACGACTATACAGTAATTCCAGTGTTAATGGCATTATCAATTACATATTTTGAAGGTCCCTCAGCGATCATAACGTAGGTTTCGCGCGCAAAAGTAACTAGCGCTAGCGTTTGCAGCAGAGGCGCCATTGTTCGGAAACTGAACCAATCAGCCATGTTTAATATCTGGTGGGGTGTGTTGGGTCTGAACGGGGTGAACATCATCCCTACAAACATTCAGGTGAGGAAGTATTCCCTTTATTTTAGAATGTTATTGTTAGTTAATGTTGGAAGATATATGTTTAATGTTTCAGTGAGTAAAATTTGGCAGAGCAGAACATACCATTTTCAAAATGAGAGTTTCGCAATCAGCCCGTGTGACTCAGGGAATGAAGACCAGAACTTCCATCTTCTCTCTGTGTTAGACTTGAAGGAGTAGTATGTCCCTCAGCGACAAAATAAAATGTTGTGCATGTTGAGATATAAATTAAATTTTGTGTCTGGATTTACTTGTTTTGGCAAACATGCTAATATTGCGATATAGTTAGCGGCTTTCGTCGCTATTTGAAGTTTGCAGTTCTTGGCATAGGTGGAAGACGGTGTTGGTTCTAAAGTGATTATGTTGCTCATGAGAAAAAGTCTACACGTGAATGTACGAATACAGGCACCTGGATTTCATTCGTAATGATTTGGGTCAGCTGTACCTTTTTCTGCATAATGGAATGGTATTTTATTTCTTGGTAGGGTGGGTTAGTTTGTAAGTGTGGATTTTATGAAACACTGGATTGGTAAGCTATTTTAAAAAAACTTATAGCTCTCCATTGAATGTCTATGTTAGTTTGTTTATGCACATTCTTGGATACTTTAGAGAGTTGTGAATGTTTCTGTTGCCATCTCAGCTCTGAAATTTTTTTGATGATTACACATTTGTATAAGAATATTTGAGTGAAGCCTTTTTTCTTCCCTTTATTGGAATATCATGAGGTTGTACCATAAGACAGTGGACTTCATAATATTGCAACTGCAAATATACCGGAGTTTAGTGGTGACTACGACAATATTTTAACATATCTTGACACTGAAAATCTTTTGCATGTCTTATTTTCCTTTTCTTATAATTTTCATTCATGTATGTTGCATGCCATTTTCAAGGAACATTTTTTCTTTATGAGACTGACTTGCAGCTGCAATGATTCGAGTGATCGTTGACTTTATACATTACTTTTAATTCCAATTTGTTTCTCCTACACCACAGTCCTACCATTGAGAGAGAGAGAGAACATACGAAATAATCAAAGGATTTAAATTAATTACAAAATCTTTCTTAAGGTGTTGGAACACTAGAACTAGACCCATACTTGTTGAGGATGAGTATAAAAAAAAGCACAAACTATACATTTGATGCTACTACAACACATGCTACAGAATAAAATTAGTATTATATAATATTAGTAACATAGATGTCAGCGTTACAAATGTGTAATTCTTATCTAGATATTTACGACTGGAGTTCAATATATAACTTATGCTGTCAGATGGGAGATACCATTTTCACGTTTAAAATCACAACTACAATGTTTGCTGAAACGGTTAGCACCAACTATTCGACGTGGTTCTCTTGTGAAAGCAGAAGTTACACATTACAAATGTGTTTGAAAACACATGTAGGTAGTAAATGCTGCCATATGTCTCTACAAATCATGTCTTAACTAGTAGGTCTTAATTAGTAGCACAGAGCCACAATTCAAACTTAGTACGTCCTGAATATAATTATAAGAGCATCAACACTACATGTATCAGTTTGCTGTCATTGTTTGAGGCAGAAAAATTGTTATTGTGTTCGGCTACAGATTGTGCTGCTTGCATGAGATATTTTGATATATTTATTGTGTGCTTGTGTATGTATGTACATGCATGGGGGTTTCCTTCTGCATTCTGTTTTGTAATGAATATTGTGTTTGAGACCCACTGTTACTTCCATATTCTGAATAACTTGATTACCTAAGATTTCTGTCACATTTCTTATGTAGACTATAAATTTTGTTGGCTGATTACGGTATGATAATTTATTCCACAGTGACATGAAATTAATTGAAAGATGGTTTTATGATCCTTTTTCCACATTGTTTATTATAGGAATAGTGAGCCTTTTTGCTGCCTGGTGACAAATTTACATCTAAAATTTCTTATGGAGAAGAAGTATCAACTGTCCTTGCTCCAATACTCCCGTGATGGAATTGTGAGATGAATATCTGTTGCTGCACATTTTTACACATTTCTTCATTTCTTGGCTTGCATGTGGTTGTTAATAAAGTGATAGAATTTTTTGTTTGTGTACGAAGTTGCATCTGCACGTCTGTGTTACGACACAGAATGAGGTAACAGTAATAAGCAATATTAAAAGGAAAATAAAGCATTGTGTGTTTTTAAGCTATATTTCTCTTATTTAACCATATGTTCTGGAATTTGGGGTAGAAATGGAGTAACAGCATACATGCATTTTAACAGGTAAGTATGGTTTTATGAAGTAGTGAAGTTGCTGTAGGTGTTAATGTGGACAGAACCTATAATTATCAGTGTTAGATAGTGTCAGAGGTTTGGAAAACCTGGTTTAATATTTTATTTGATGCTGACATGGAATGGCAGGTTTATAGCGAGCAGATTTAATGTTGATGGTAATGTGTTTTACCCACAAGAAAGAAATATTATTGTGATGTATGATGCTACGTCTATTGGAAGCAGCTCTTTGTTTGTATTATGTGATGGACTAGAAGTTTGGTGTTTTCCTTCTCTTTGGCAAACATAAAAGTAATTTCCTCGTTTAGTGATTGTTTATTAGTATACATATCTTTAGTCAGGGGCCATGTATTTCAAGGCATTTATGTCATCTTTTATATATATATAAATGGTTAGGGTTATTGTAGCACTGCAGTTTGACATAGATTTGCATTATAATGCTGTAATTGTTGGTAATCAGCAATGGAATAACTAGTGGAATTGTTTTGTGAGTATGTGTCCCATTTTTCCCCAGGTAGCTCTCTGGGGGTCTTCATTTAGCCTATTGTTTATAGATTTCACATACATCTAGTCTTTTCTGAGTATTTTGCTAATGTGAACTTAGTAATGATACTCATGTTTGCATTCCAACATCTTCCCCAAAAGTGAAAATATTTCAGTAGGTATAACAATATTTAATCTCTACATTTGAATACAACATTCTTACATTTAAAGCTACAAATGTTAGGGCCATTACTGCCTTCTGCCAAAAAACACAAACTACATTAACATACTGAAATGAAAAACAATATTGCAGCATGCTTCACCTCACAGTGTTACATCTGTAATGCAGAGCATGCTGTCCAGTATGGCAGAACCTGCCCTTATGTGGAAGACGGTTATGATGATGAAAGCATTCTCTTTATTTCTGTTTTAATAGGAAATGTCAGTCAAGAGTTTATCTGTATGAATTTAGGTTTCATCCAAACAATTGAAATGACTTTAGTTTTCTGGGTATCCCAAATTCACTTTTATTGTCATACATTATTTCTATAATAATTCATCCTTTTTAGCCTGTAACTTACATACTGGGAACACTGTTTCAGGGCTCTTCCTGTGACCTCCATAAGTGTCACAGTTGTAGCCCCTTTCACCTGTTCCAACTGGAACCTGCACCACTAGTAGGTACCTTTCATTCTTGGGAACTTGTGATAATCATCAGGGACTAGGCCCAAGGGGAATGAAGGTTGAATATTTGCCCAATACTAATGTACCAAAAGAGTTGATGAGCTGTTGTGTGTTTGGTTATGGTTGATCATTCTTTTTCTGGAATGAACTAGCAGTAAGCAGCATGCATGCTGAAGAATATTTCCATCTTTTACTTTCCACTTTGAATGGTTTGCTTGAAACATCTAATTCTTTGATGACTTCCAAAGCAAGGCATTATATTATTGAATTATTTCCTTACTCTTCATATTTACTGCTGATTAGTAGCTGTTCCCATGATTGAAGACCCTGTTGAAGGGATGCAGATTCCATTCAGCAAAAGATATGGAAATAGTGGCATGTAAGGAAGTTGCAGGAAATGGACTGCATTCATTGCAGAGTAATAAGCACTTCAATGTCTGGCAGAATCACAGGAGTGAAGTTTGTAAATGATGACTGCCATCTACTCGCCAGGCTTACTGCTCTTTTAAATAATTTAAGTTTATGACTGATTGCCTTACTTTATCTGTTAATGTGCAATGAGTTTGGTTCTGTTTCTATGCTAGAAAGAAAGGCACACTTTTACTCTCACTATGAAAGTATGGTAGGAGTAATTATTCTAGTAATATCAGTTGCTGTCTTGTTTATTATATGCATATATAATTCAGACTTCTCAGGAGTGTTTGTGGTGTGGTACCACATTTTCATTAGAAGTTGATATATTTAGCTTGGTATTAAGTTTTTCTTGTTTCTTGTGTTGTATTTTTTCCTGGAAATTAATGTTGATTGTAATTATATTATTGTAACAGTTTGTTGTTTAGTTTCAGAATGGGCTGGTGCATGCAGTCTCATGCTTTAATGGTGACAAATGAACAATGGAACTTTTAATTTCACTGAAGATTTTATACAAACATTTGAAGTGTGAATGGACTTTTTAGCATGCATCAATAAACAATGACCCATTCTAAATGTACCACTTTTTCAATTTGCCTCACTTCGACAAATCACCTGCAACTGTAACAAATCTTCACATACAAGGAATAATACCTATAGAATAAAAGTTTTTATGATACCAAATTACATATGGCATTTTGCAACTTTACCATTGCATCATTTGAAATTGGCACACAAGTGAGCACATGTATTTTGTATTATTATGGAGAAAATAAGGAAGACTGTTGTGGAGATGAAGAATAGACACAAAAAAACGCATCAAGGCAATTCTGCTGTGCTAGACAACCAGAGTATTCAGACATCTCGTGAGCTAGTCTCCATGTGCCTCTGCTACTTGGTGGCATTCTCATTCAACCTTATATGCTGAGGTAAGATTGCAAAACTGAAGAAATGGAAGTCATTAAGTTCAAGGGTAAGATTAGAAGTGTCATTTAATTAATGCTCTACAGTACAAACAATAGTATCAATAAAATAAATTAAGTAAATGCCCTGGTTAAAACATTCATTACCAGTTTACAAACAGCTGTTTGGTAGTATGTAAAAGCGCAGAATGGGATTTTTTGTTTTATTGGATGACAAGCTGTTTTGAATCTAATTGTTTCCACTAATTGACAGATTGATATAAATCTTTTCTGTTTCAAAATTAATTTCAAGAAATAATAAGTTGTCATAGATACAGCTGGAGGTATGTGCATGTATAAAAGGGTATATTATTGTTTTTATGTCTGAGTTCTGATGGCTGGATTAATATTGGCTGGCACAAAGTTGATTGAAATATTTTACAATAGTCAGTTCATTTTCTTAAGAAGCTTGACCTTTGCTGAGACCTAAAACAGTCCAGGGCTGTGGAGTCGGTACTAAAATCTCTTGACTCCAACTCATACTCCTTCATGAAAGCTCAATATGTATTAATAATGGTAAACCTACTAAAATGGTAAATGGTACCACAAACAATTTCATCAGCACCACGTTAATCATCAGGCTACTTTTTAGACTTATAACCTATATTTAAATATACAGGGTCTGCAGTGACCGCGCGGTCTCTGGGACCATGGGTTCGAATCCCACTCAAACCATGGATGTTTGTCCACGTTTTTTTGTGTTGTGCTGTCCTGTGTACAGGTAGAGGCCTTGCGAAGGGCTGATCCCTCGTCCAAGGAGTCATACCTACCCGCAGTGCTCAGGCACTAGAAGAACAGGTCGTTCCCATTATCCCAATATTTAAATATATGTCTAATGGTTATTGCAGAAATCTGTTGATTTGTAGACAGTTTGTGGCTTAACGCGTCATTGAATTTCCCCAAGCGTGAGGCCGCCGGTGGCCCACACGGTAGCAAAAGTGTTTTTAAGATTTTATGTCGGAGTCGGTACATTTTTACTGACTCCGACTCCACAACCCTGAAACAGTCAATCAAAATTATGTGTTATCATGTTTTACCACTTAGCTGTTATACAGGTCTGTCCTGAACCTCTTTATCTATAAGCTATACTTAGCAATACTTGTGAGTTCAGCTGTGTACCGCATGACCTGACCAAAATCACCCAAGAAGCACTCGAATACAGTCAGTCCACACTCCTACCCTATTGCATAATGTTCTGATTGATTATCAGCCAAGCTACATGAGAAAATGAATCTGCTGTATCTGTTTGCTTATGGAAGGAAAAAATAATTATTGGATATCTGTGTTTACTTACAGGATCAGGGTAGCATGAAGTACCCACAATTAGTGTCAATGCCCTCAGCTGTGCAGGATTGGCTCGATGAGCAACTTGAGGCTCGAGGTATTGATGCAGTGGTTTATACTCATTATATCCTCAGTCTGTTACAGACAGACACGCTTGATTTGCCAGACGATCTCCTCGCTATTTCCCCAAATAAAGTCAAGGTAAGGAACTTGAATCTTATATTATTCTGGTCATAGTATATAAGGTTGCTTTTTGTAGCATGCCTTATAGCACTGAGTGATGGTTGAGTTTATAATGAAGCAGGTTGCATGTTTTGTGTTTCTTCAGGATTGTTACATTTGGTGCAAATACAAGATTAATACAGAGTGATAGGGCTAATGACTTCATTTTTGTAACCTTATGGGGAAATCTTACTCTTTCATTTGTTGGATCTATGATATGCATTTTTCTTTGTGAAACCAGATTACTGAAAAAGTACTGGTAATCTGGGTGTACAAACTTGTATTTGTTGGATCATCACATACTTATAATGGTTTTCAAGTGTTGGCTCTAGTATTCAATTAACATATTTTGTTTTCAGTGGTCATTTATTATTTTCATGTCTGTTGACGTAGTGAGGGACATTAGAGTTGAAGTGGAGGATAAGTTTACGTTGTGCAGTGCATTTGCTGACAAAGATAAATATTCAACTGTTACTTCCTGAGTCACATGACTCCATGCCAAGAAATATGAGATTTTCCCCAATACAATTCAAGTATCACTCCTAGTCATGCAGTTCCTGCTGGGAGCTGGGAAGTGACAGTTGCATTTTACTTTCTCAGTAGGTATACTGTATTCAGGTATGCAATGTTATGATCTATAACCATCTGCAATTTCACACACCTATTTAAACTGGTTCATAAGTTACAGATTTTAGACTAAAGAGTATATATTTTTTTCATAGTTGCCATGTTGTTTTTATTTTAGATTCTATACAAAGTTAGTGTTGACAGAAGTTGTATACGTTTTGAAGTTTATCACTATGCAGAATGTTTTGACTCTACATTACACTGCACTAACATTATTTCTGTTTGTACAGAATTGGAAAGTATGAAGATGACATTCGTATGTTGTAATAAAAAATAAATCAGTAGATTTAAAAGTTTATAATTTGTTAACATAAGATATAAGATAAGCGTCTTCATATGTCAGAACTACATATAATTGGAAAATGTAAAATTTAAATGCAGTAGAAACCAGAACTAATGTCTTTCCTTAGTGTGAAATTATCATATTTGTCATGTCAAGTCTTGTTACCTGGAATTTTATATATATATTTTTGCTGCCACTGTTTTAAAAACAAGTTTTTAAAATACTTTTAAGTGGTCTGCAGTACACTAGTTCAAATACCTCTTCATATACTCTTGTATACTCATATACACATGGACCATCACTCCGCATACAGTTCCATTTTTGTAGTATTTGTTTGTTGTCATAGTTCTTGAAAGTCAGTTTGATTATGCAGAGTTGCAAAGAAGGTAGGTCCACTTACATTAGCTCACAGGCAGTCCAGTTAACAGCAAAAACTGAATATTCTATGTTGATGATCACTTTGTAATGTATTTTCACAATCATGTTTGTGAAGAATTCTTTTCACCATTTATTACGTTAATGAAATGGGGGTAAAATGAAATCTTCACCTCCATAGACTGGACTTGAAGTTGGTGAAAGCAAAAATGAACCACAAATTTGTCTGTAGTAAATCTGTTATACTATTTCTGAGCATGAAATTTAGTTTGTGCTTTGTCACTCAAAAGCAGTGAATATTTGCTCGGGGTCATGATTTTCAAGTGAATTTTTCATTTTATTAGCTTCATAGAAGAAACTTATAGAGAAACATTTCCAATGGTTTGCATTTAGAAGTAAATGCACAGTTTAGAAATACCACCCACACCAGCTGTTGATAGACTTTGGTGATTCCTAAGGTCTTTTGACGTAAATATGTCTATACGTAAGGGTCATTTGTCAAAAAAGCGTAATGAAGATGTGTAAGATCCATACCAATGATGTGTAAATATGGACCGACAATGGTCAGCTTGCGTGCCTTGTTCATAAGAAACTAATTGCTACATCATCTGTTTACTCGGCATTGTTGTGTTACATTACTGCCGTCAACAGTCCGCTTTCGTTATTGCGGAAAGAGCTGAGCTGTGAATCGCTTGTAGAAGAAGTGCGTCATAGACTAGATAATTTTACGCTGGTAAAAACGTTTTAGAATATCACAAGTACTTATCTTATATAAGAATTATTACATTACAATCAGCTACCACAGACTCATCTTAAGCGTAACTAATTCAAGTTAAATAAGCAATGTCTTAATCAAACTATTTACTCAATTGTAAAGCATATATATCCTTTATACAGAGACGTATTTATGTCAGATTCTCCGGAACCTGGTTCCACTGTCAATTTTTTTGTCAAATATCTGTCAAATTTAATTATTATTCAAGTATACATGTTTAAAACTAAAAATAAATATGTATCATCTGTTGTTAAAACATACAATCAGAATTAGAAGGATGGAAATGTTTTACTTTCACCTTGCATCCCTTTTGGGCTAGAGAAATTGTGATTTAAAAACTCATGGCCATTTTTTGAACTAAATGAAAATTACTCCTAATTATGCACTCAAGAATCCAGCACTTCTTATATTTAATAATATAAGAAGTGCTGGATTCTTGAGTGCATAATTAGGAGTTCTTGTGGAATACTGTGTCTGTTTGAACACTGTTGACAGAATTTTTAATTTTTAACCAAAATATCCAAATTCTACTTAAAAGTACTAGAAACAATAGTGATCCTTAAATTTGGCTTGGACATGACTCCATCCAGGAGGTTGGTCGACGTGGCCGCAAGCGCGGTCGCAACAGGGAGGAATACTGGGATGTGTGGGACTTCGAACAGCTCAAGCGCTCAGCTGCTGTGGAATGCCTCATGTCTGCTTCTGAACAGGTATCTTCGTTCAGTTGTCTGCCCATTTGCTGCTTTCATGCCTCTGAACTTTTGTATGTGCCGTTCTACTTTGGTTTGATCTTTGTCATGTTCATGGAGTGTTTTACATTTTGTCACAAATCTTGACATTCCTATTGGCAAATCATACTTTCAGTTGAACAGGTTGTTAAATTGCAATGGATCCTTTAGTTTGCATAATTTTTTTTGTAGAATATGATGTGACTAATATCTTGTAAATGTAGCAGAATCAGAATTGTTGTGTCTTTTGTACTGAAGACTTTTTCTTCACTTGTTATGTAACATGCTTAGATGCTAGTTCTGTTTACATTGATACACTGTACACTGAATATTGATAGTGCTGTTTTAAGCATGAATTCCGAGTAATAACATATGAGGTACTGTTTAATTAGAAATGGCCATGTGAAGTTGTGCTTTTATAGGTGAAAATACTAGATAACCAGTGATAAATGGAGGATGAGCAGGTCCTATTGCTCATAATATGCCTGCTTGAGGTGGAAGTTAATATTGATAATATGTAATTTGAGTTTATAAAGGCTGTTTAAAAATCCATTTGTTAATAGATTTTATTGGAATCCTGTAGAATCTTGTGTTTCTGTCTTTAATTTTTGCATTGTTACCATGATCCGCATAACTTGGTATTGTCATAATTCAGCCATATTTTGTTCCAACTGTGTCATTTTCAGGTTTTTGTATGTATGAACAATTAATGTTTAACATTTATGTACTGGTATAAAGCAACCTGAAGGTGGGGTGAGTTCAAAACATGTCATTGAATTACAAGAAACACCATTAATTTGTGTACAGTCCTTAATTGTTTATTTTGTTTTACTTTTATCAGTGAAAATTTAAGTCAGACTATGATGTTGAGAGAACCAAGGAAAATTGCATCTTCATACCCATTGCCTGGTAGAGAGATGAGCTGTTGATTAGTTGTGGTTTTGAATATGTCATGAGTCTTTGTTATTGTAAGCTCTGTCTTTGTTGTTGAGTCTTTGAGATACAGCATCCAAGAAAGTCAACTGTGGATCATTGTAGCTATGTAAACATAAAGAAATCACAATTTAATTTTGCTTTCAGAAGTGTGGAATAGAAAAACTGGTTGATGAGTTGTGTGCCAAACTGAAAGAGATTCAGAGTGAAGGTAGGCATACTTGTTTATTGAATTTTGATGGCAGAATGTTGTAGTTAGCCCATTAACCTTTTATCTACTGTTATGGCTTATAATCTCCCATCATGATAAATATAAATCATTTAACAATTCATGTTTTTCCATATTTAAGCTGGGATCTCAAAATAAGAATTATTATTGATAATGATTATGGCTGTATATGAAAATTTGAAATGACAATCTTGTGTATTGGGTTTTCAGTACCTTTACACCAGCATTCTGCATTAATTCATCCATGGTGATTGAAAACATTTCTGGAGCCTTGTTAGTGTCTTTTAAATGTCATTTAGGAGTGTTTGCTTCTTGATTCTAGGTGATAATAGTATCCATTTGGAGTTGTCACAAGACTCTGTTCCAAGCAAGCAGTCACACACACCATCACCTCAGGATCAAATTCAGAAGTAAGTTGAGTTAACATTCACATCTGTCCACTAATTTTCTAATTTGCGTATTCATGAATGATGTGTTGACATGATGAAACCTTAATCCTACAGTGTGTTGAGGTCTTATGGACTTCATTAATTCATCATGATTTTAGATTGTAAGATTTTATACATTTCACATTTTTTCTACATAATGTTTGGAACTGATATCTTATAGTTAACTCTGTTGTTCATTTATTCATCGAAGGATTAGTGCAGTTCTTAGGTTCCGTCAGTGATAGGAGTTGATATTGTGTATACTAATTACTGATTTGTATGTGTGCTGTTAGATTCCTGCTTATATACAGTTCTTTGAAGTACGCTGTATTTGTGTTGGGATGCTTTTTATTGTTCGAACCAACTGCAGGGGATGAATCATTTAAAGGAATATCAAAATGAGCCAATGAATGGCAGTGTTATGAGATGCTCAGTAGGTGGTGACAGGGAGTTGACTAGGTGATTAAAAATGTAGCAGAACATAATGTCTGCAAGTATGGAGTACTGATACCAAAAAAGTAATAGTAAGCAAAATGATTCGATGCTACGTCTCTGCAAAATTCATCATCATAAGTCTGAAACTAGTTCTACATCTTCTCAGAGTCTGCTGTGTGCCAGCAGACCTTTGTATCAGCAAACCTTTTTGTCACAACAATATCTTTGCCTCAGTATAAATCCACAAAACTATATGTACACTGTCTGTACCACAAGTCTACAGTCAATTTCTGCATCTTTGAGAAATATGTTTTCACATACTCATCATCCAGTCACAGTTTCTTAAAACTCTGCACATTGGAAATAATAATATTGCTTTGTCAGTACAAACTTTCATGTTTATATTATCATGATCACTCACATCACTAGAACTGGGTTTAGAAAGTTACATTATTTAATACTGGTACATGTGACAATACACATTAAAATGTGTGCTAAACACGGTCTTTGTATGTGTGTGGGTGTGTTTTGATCATGAACACAAAGATAGGAACACAGAAACTACTCAACTTATTTTAATCATGACTGGTTAGAAGTCTTCAGCTTATTGTGTGATGAAGGGACAGTGCTCTCAAAATACCTGGACTAGTTTTACTTTGAATGTATTAAATGTTAATTGGTTCTAATAGTATATTTTTGTGTTTTTAGGTATTATGCCGCATTTCCACCTTTACATAGCAAATTTGCTGAACCCAGTAGCAGTCTTAATACCCTAATTCCTGAACCTAGTTCTGCTTGGAGTGGTAAAAAAGTTCTTGCCGATTCATTTGGAAAAAACAAACCTTGTAACGTGTCACTTCCAGAATCCGTTCCAAGTGAGGAGAAGTTAGTTGATTCTGCTGGTTCAGGAGAGGAAAATAAAGAGAATAGGGGTAATAACAACAGCGCATGGAAAGAGGTGGGCAGAGAAAACATGAAATCTAGTAATCAGATGAAGGAAAAGGCTAAGGGTAAGAAAGAAGTTGGTTATGGATTTGCATGGAGCATGGCAGGTGAATGGAATGAAAGCTTTACCAACTTTTGTCCTGGAGGAGTCTCTGAGAATAGTAGTTCTGAGTTGTTGAGAGTTCGCCATTATAACAGACAGAACAAGGGGAGTAAGGCAGATGATAGTGTGTCACCAGAAACAGATCTGCAAGTACATCAAGGTAATGCATGGGAAAATGCAGTTTGTCGGAGGCTGTATGAAAGACATACTGATGAAGGGAACCATGTTTTGTTATGGTCCATTGACTGTAAGAAAGAAGAGGTACAGAACAGGTGCAGTGCAGGAGATGATGGTAAGTCTCCTGGACAAGGTGCAGAAGATCAAAATCTTGCTCAACTGATTGCAAAGTTTGATCATAGCATTGAAGCTCTGTGGAACCCAAATGAAGGTCACTCTGCACCAGACAAGTTCTCTTCAGAGGAAACTGTGGATTCTGATCAGGAATTCCCCTTGAATTTTCAACAACTCCTGTCATCCCCAAATGAACAATATCTAGCAGTGGAATTGTACAACATGAACAACAGACGGAACCAAAATATATTTACAGCCAGTAACTCGTTTATTCAGTGTGGTACTAATATCACTAGCTCAATTTGGTCTGATCAACCATCCCAGGAAAATTCCTTTGAGCAAGATGATTTTTCAATGGATTATATACATTGTGAGCAACAGAATGTGTCAGATCATGTTGAAGAGTCAAACGTCAACCTTAGAAATGCCTGCTGTAATGGGCCAGAAACAGAGGGAGACTCATGTGATGTTCTTGTCGGAGAAAGAAAAATAGTTGGAAACAAACTTCATTCAGGAGAACAGTTGAAAGACATGACATGTGCAGAAAAGGATCAGTCGATTTCTATATGTAAGGATCGAGATATTCATGAAATTGGCAGATGTGATGTACCAGCTTCAGAGGAAAAATCTGAACTATTATGGAATAAGTATGATACATTCTCATTCTTTACAAGTTTACCATTGGCAGCAAATTATACAGGAAATGATATTACACAAGGAATTGGAATTTCAAAGTGGTCCAGTGTTGAGAGCTCAAGTACATATGACAGTTATTCACCTTTTGGCAATATTTTTCCTAATGTCTATGGTCACATGAATAAATTCAATGGAAGTCATTTTAATAGCATTTGTGCTAATGTACGGAATGATAGTTTAATCACACTAAATCATAACAAAGAAGACAGCAGTTTTACCGAGGTAATTCCAAAACAAAATTCCTCGAGTGGATTGTTAGAAGACAAATTTCATTCTGGTACTGTGCAACAGAAGAAAAGCATATCCGTTGAATACGTGTGTCATTTAGAAACTATAGATTGTGGAAATTCTAAGGGAGGAAAGTTAGAAGTTGAAAAAGAGGAGGAAGATTTGCTGACATCAGCACGGACACATTTTCGTCCTATCCGCATGGAGAATATGGACTCTCACCATAGCACATGTACTGGTAACAATAACAATGTTGGTTCTTATGCAGATGGAACCACATTTGTGATTTCAACCAGTCTAGAAGAAGTAGCATTTAAGAGAAGTGAGAGTGGAACGTTATATCTTGAGGCTGAGGCTGGTACTGGTTTGGAGGCTCCCAACAAGTACATGGAATACAAAGAGAAAGAAGCATATGGGGGTCGTCACCGCTACAAGGAGCAGCCACAGAGTGGTGGTGACAATTCAAAAGAATTCATACCTAAGTTTAGAGTGCGTCAGAATGAAAAATGGTGTCAGACTGAAGAAGCAGATGATATGCTACAAAGTGATGAAGAAGTTGATAAGAAAAGAAGTAGGCAAGAGATTAAGGCTATTAATGATCCTGAAGATTTCTACTTTCCAGATGATGATCATTTTGCAGAGAAAGTAATCAATTCTTTGGAGGACAGCTATGAAAATATAACAGGGAAAGAAAATAGAAGCAGCTCAGCATGCCATCCACAAACAGATATTCATGAGTCTCAGAATTCTTCTTCCCACCTGAAATATGGCTCATGTCTTCAAAACGAGAAGAAGATTGTTGGTAGTGTAGGATCTGAAACTTTGAATGGAGTTGAACCAAACATACCAAATAACTCTAGCTGCAAATGTAGCAGCAATAGTCACCATTTGCAGATGTGGAAGACCGGATGGCCAAAGTCATCCCAGGTACCACAGTTAAATGTGTGGGAAAATAGGTTCTGCTAGTATAAAAGTAGACTGAAATATTTTAAAGTAAAGTAATGCAGAAATCAGCTTCTGATGGAATAGAGATGAGTAAATAATGAAAATTTTGATCTCAGAATCTCAAGAATTTCCTGCATTGTAAAATTTGAACTTTGGTTTGTATTCTAAACCCTCAGAGTTTAAAAGAATTATACAGATAGATTTGAGATTTTCACAGCAATTAATTATGGTAGTTATTGTGATGACAGGCTGACTCATTAATTACAAGATTATTAGATACATTGGGCCTTCAGTGTCCATTGACTCCCCTGTTTCTCTTGTTCATCATCATCTATTTAATGCCATTACTGTTGTATTATCATATCATTACCAGTTATTACTATCATAATACATTGAGAACCATGTCCATTGTACATTTTTATTTGCTGTTTGATACATTTACATTGTTAGCAATTTTGTGAATAGCACTTGGCAGTTGTGCTATTCCTGGAACTTTGTTGCTTCAAAATGTTCTGTTTAATTTAAAGCCATTTAAAGTTTAAATGCGTCATGTTTGTGTTTTATAATTAAAATATATAATATAATTCAGGTCTATACACAAACTTTATTTACAGATGTTAAAATTTAAAATTTGCGCTATTCATCGTTACTACGATGTTACAATACTGCGCCTTCATTTACTACATGTTTCGATGCGTAGCATCATCTTCAGGTTTTTCCTTTAAAACTACTTTATATTACAATGCAAGTTTTTCATTTATTCATCTGTTTTGTAAATTAATTAATTAAAGATCAACAGAACACATACTATAATAATTTACAAAACAGATGAATAAATGAAAAACTTGCATTGTAATATAAAGTAGTTTTAAAGGAAAAACCTGAAGATGATGCTACGCATCGAAACATGTAGTAAATGAAGGCGCAGTATTGTAACATCATAGTAACGATGAATAGCGCAAATTTTAAATTTTAACATCTGTAAATAAAGTTTGTGTATAGACCTGAATTATATTATATATTTTAATTAAAGCCATTTGTTGATCCTTGCAAAGAAAAGATTTACAAGTAAAGGAACAGTTTGGAACCTGCATATTTAGTTTATATAGGCTTTAAGTGGCCTTGTTCCATGCAAGTTAACATTCTGAATCTGAAGCTTATACAAGTAATATTTAAGAATTCAGTCCATACTTTAAAGAAAACATAAAACACTGCACTGAGAATCATATAAAACCCATAATTAAAAAATTCAGAATTAATAATTGTTAAAACAGGTGGTACACATAGTAACCACTGAGATGTAAGGTGTTGAATATTTTTCAGTAATAAACTACAAAGTTTGATTAGTGGATAAGTTAAGATGGTTACATTTGTTACTACAGGTACAACATTTGGAAGTCAAGCCCAGGACCATCAGCTAACATGTGTCAGTGTGGCATGTCCCCTCCTGTGGGTGGTTTGGAACCTCAGTTCCTGCCAGACAAGAGACCGGATAGTGGTGGAACTGATATGAGAAGTTTGCAGTATAGTCGTCTGCGTGAGGAACTCACTATGGAAGGAGAACAGCTCTTGTCAGACCTAAGCTACATGCAGCATCTCTATCAAGGGTCAGACTGGCAGGATGACACAACACCACCAGAGGAATCTCTAGTAGATTGGAGCATTGAACAAGAGGAACTGGATGGTGATAGGAAGCTGTGTTGCTTGTCTCCAACTGAGGACTCAACCCAGGAAATGATGATGTACGGCGAGGATACTGGCTGCCCTCAGAGTCTGCCAGTCTCTCAGTCATCAGTGAAGAAAACAAAGGTATACAATTAATTTCTTGTTAGTATTTGGTCTATTTAAGAAGTAGGAATTGGTTTCATGGTGGTAGAAATTGTGTTTACATTCATAAAATGAAACATAACACAGTCTGCCTCTGTGGGTTTTGTACTAAGGTAAATAAAAAAATATGTTCAAAACAGTTGCTCTGCCCCCCATCCAGTGATAGACACCATTTGTGAATGTGCATGTGTCCAACCACCAGCATGGAATCTCCTTGCTGCTGTGATGTATTTGACCTTGACCATTCTGTTCCCTTGCTTGCTGCCACCAACATGGCCATCCTGCTTGATAAGTAGGATAAGTACCTTCTAATGTACATATTTGCATTCACCTGATTAAAACATGTAAGCCTGCACAAAATGTGAACTCATGGTGGTAGATTCTCTTAATTAATCATAATACAGTCAAACCTCGGTTCACGAACGCCTGGGATCATGAACAATTCAGTTTATGAACAAATTTTCCGAACACAAAGCGTCTCGGATGATGTACTGTGTCTCGAGTTACGAACACGCAAGCCGTCAACATTGTGGAGCGATAAGCTGGGAATATCAGCGTCGGCAGTATTCGTAGAAAAATGATTCAGCATGAGGCCAAAGAAAGACAATGATAGCAGCGAAGTGAAAAGAAAAAATACCAATATCATGATAGATGTTAAGAAAGAAATCATAGCCAAACATGAAAATGGTGTTCGTGTCTCTGATCTTGCTAGTTCTTTGATCCGTGAAATTTGTGCAAAATGGTGTGAGGTGCAAAGTTTCGTGGAACGATATCACCCCGATAAAGCAGTAGCAAGCCGCAGCATAAACATTTTCAATGATAATGCCATGTGTCACTTTAGAAACATTTTAAAACATAGACAAAAACAAATCACACTGGACAACTTTTTAGTGAGACAGAGGCCCAGTGAGTCTGATGCAGAGTCGAGTGGTGCCAAGAGACAGAAAAAAGAAAAAGAATCCCCTTCCAAACAATAACATTTCACTTCCACTTACGCCGTCAGCTCTCCTCCATACAGGTACAGTAAAACTAAATTAAGTTTTTGTCTATATTTGATCTGCTTAGTGTTGTGTATATCTTTTTTGTGATAGATTTAATGGTTTCCATTGATTTTGTGTTAAGAACGTGAGCACAAAGTACTGTTGCAAAATTTTAAATAAGCAATCATCTGGGTTCCAGGAACGGATTAATCCATTTTACATTAATTCCTATGGGGAAAATAGTTTCGGTTTACGAACGACCTTCAGGAACGAATTAAGTTCGTGAACCGAGGTTTGACTGTACTTGATTTAAAGCTGGGACAAATGATATTAACTGAAGTTGCCTATAAGCTAAAATCTTAGTTTGCACAACCATGTGAACACATTTATGTGTCAGTTGATTATGAGCTGGAGAACAAGGGTTCATTTCCAGGCATGTGCAGTGATTTTTCCTTCTCCATCACATCCATGCCTGGTCTGAGGCCTCCATTATACAGGAATAAAGCAACTGGAGTGTGAAGCCAAGATTTTGTGGAGCTATTTCTTTTGCCCATACATCTTAATAAAGCTTGAACAGTATTACCTTTACATCATTTTTGTATGTAGTACAATAGATAGCAATATTTTATAATCAGTCTGGTTATTCAGCTATTCAGGAACTTCCCACCTCTTGTGGAACTTGAAGGTTCATCATGATCATAAACCTTACCATCTTATCCTGTTTTAAACCAGTTCCCATAATTACATACTGTTTCTGTAATTTTATTTTGATCTTCGTGTTATCCTGCCTTTGAGTGCTGGAACTATGTGGAAATTTGCTGTGTTGCTGGCATTTCAGCGGACTGTAGTGCCTCTGATATCAGGGCAGTATGATCATCTAAAACATCAGCAGTACAGTCAACTTCCACATGGTGCCAACATCTAAAAGAAGGATTATCGTCAACAGTGAATCACCATGAAAGCTGAAAATCAATTATTTCAGTCTGTCGATTTTCGCACTTCATCTCCAGCCATCGCTTTCCCCAGATTGGCTCTTCTGTCTAAAGAATTGGAAGAAGAATGGAAGCAAATCGAACGACCTTTCAATGCAAAGGCAGTCCAGAAGGACCGCAAACGGTATGATTTGGTTATCTATTGCTTTTTGTTTCATAGGTTAGTCTGGCTTTTTTGACTTTGTGGAGTTACTCTTAAATCTTGCAGTCATTTCTCTTTGTATTTGGGTAGGTAAATTGTACTGTTGTATTTGATAGGTATTAGAGAAAAGAATTGTAGGACATAATTCATAAACATTCCAAAAATGGTACTTTGGTTGGGAGGAAAGTATAGTGTGACATTTTATAGGTCAGCATCTTGTGGTCATCAAACAAGAGGTTCTTTTTGCATCAGACACATAACATTTTAATATAATAATGTTTACACCACAATTAACACTAGCTTTTAGTACTGAAATTGCTATTGATTGAATAATAGTATTTGTAGTTAGGTTATATAGTGTAGTATGTCAACTGTGATGAATATAACGGTAAGAAATAAATGCATTAAAACTATTTAAAATACATAACAATGGGACATAATTATGCTCTTCATCACATGTGAATTGGCCATCTAAGCTCTAAGGCTTTGTATCTCTCCTTGCCTCATGATAAGTTATTCATGCGTATTACAGCTTTATTGCTGCCTTAAGTGTATTACAATACATACTTTGAGTGTTGTATTGCCACAGCACTACACATACAAATTATTTAGAGCTATGATATACCTGTCTCCACAGTGTTTATGTGACCTCAAATTAACTGATTTCAGTAAGAACATAGAAGTATCATACCAATCTTTATTTCAACAAAGAATTTTGAAGGAAAACTGATGATTGGTGTGCACTGCAATGTTACTATACCTTGGAACTGTGTATGCTGCTGGTCTTTGTTGTATCACACAATTTTCTTTTTAATGTTATGGTGTCATGAGTGACATTGTTTTTTGTGTGGTTTATTGTCTGTTATAGACTTTTATGGCATAATGACCCTGAGAACCATAAAGTGAGAATCCCTGCTCTTTTCCAGTATTTGAAAGTTATATATAAAAATTTATTAATGCTACAATTATTTGATACATAAGGAGGCATTCAGCAAGTCAACGAGCATGCATCTACTTTCTTGAGGGCAGTTGTAGGCGCCCACACTGCCGCTTCTCTCATGACTTGGCCACTGTCCCATGCAGGTTCTGGGTGGACTCATCTTGCTTGAAGGGAATTGCCTGTCCGTTCCTTCATGGCAGCGCTCAGGCTCTGCGACCCGTCACTTTGTAAAGGTAAAATCTCTTTAGGCATTAACATTAATAATTTAAAGAAAATTAGGTCATAATAAGGTAAATAACTTGACTTACATGTTTGTAAACATAGAAATATCTACACAAGCCTTGGAATATGATCCAATGTAAGTGAAGTAGGACATTGTCAGTCAAGATTTGCCATCTTCGAGGGGGTTACTTTATGATGTATTTTGAAATACTTGGGGAGCAGTTACTGCTGTATTCATATTACATACTGAAAGTTGCTGTCAGCTGGAATGAGATGCATTCCCATATTGAGTGTTACCTATATGAATGCTGTATTATGATATGATAGCCCAATATAAAGATGTACATTATCAAAACTCATCTGACAGCAACTCTTCTTAGGATAAATATGAATTATTCTAAATAGAATGAGATTACACATTGACTTTTGGCTCATTTTGATTTCTGAATGAGTGCAACTGAGAACATTTATTCAGAATATAATCATGCAAAATGAATTTAATCCTCACTTGAGAGTGAATTCTTTTATAAATGATGCTAAA
>NW_019059805.1:874636-887809 GCF_000696155.1 Zootermopsis nevadensis
TGCTTTGTTTCTTGTTGTGCATTATGGGGCAGCTTCACATATGAATGATAAAAATTGATTTTGATACGTGTCATTTTGTATGTGTGTCTGTATGAATGTTATGGAAGATGTGATGTAATTTGTAATACAAACAAAACTTGAGTTGCTGCAGTTTATATATCAATGCTTGCATCATTCTTAAGTACTGTATTGTGTATACATATAGCTAAGCAGATTTGTACTTAGTGAATAGGTAATCTTGCCAGTGATGGAAAATTGTGGAAATTTGTACTACACAGATCAAAATAACGTGAAAAAATGTTTATAAAAATTGTAGGACTGAAAGAATTGTGATTATGAATCCCTGGTTGGATTATTGTTTTGAAAAGTAATAGCTTAAAAGCAGTGTTGAGTTTCTTCTGTTTCTTCTATCTTTTTCTGTTATTTTTCGATAGTGATTTTTATTTTGTTGTTCACTGTTTGAAAGTTTAGTACGTTATGTACTTTTTAGATTCGTTATGAAGAACCTAATCTCTGCTCAGTTTTGTTTACCAACCATGAGGTAGTACATTGTCATACCTAACAGTCTTGAATTGTCATATTACACATGTAGTGTATTTTGTTGTTTGATTTTTCATGCTACCTGATTTTCACAGTGGGAGGGGCTGTTGTTAATAGTCATTTAGGTAAAATTGATATAATGTTGCCATATGCACAGTTGATATAGAATAAGTCTATGCATGTTAATGAAATACATATATTGCTGTAAGAATAAAATATGCCAGCAACAGAAAATGAAATAAACTATATAGTTTCATATGTTCACACACAACTTTTCCCCTATTCACATTGTGGATTAAAATTAAATTTGTATACAGATTAGATTGACTGTGATGAGTATTTTAGTAAGGTGTGATTGTTATGATTTATTCTTGCAAGAATGGATGTTTATTTGTGTATATATATATATATATATACACATGCCCAAAATTGTAGTATTGAAAATTTTAATGTGAACAAGAGGATTTGGCATCATTTGTAATATATTATCAGCTCTGATTTGAACTTGGTTTGGCATATCAGAACTTTCTGAATGATGTGCACTTCACATGATTGAAGAAAACTGTATGTGGTAGTATACCAGCATACATAATTATTGTATCAATGTGAAACATTTTGGTGTTTATTTTTTTATGAAGTTTTGGCTAATTGCTGTGTTGAAACCAAGTAACCCATTGCTTTGGATAATTTATTCTTTCTTTCCCATCACTATTTACATTTCATTATATATTGTATTGATTTTGAACTTTAAATATCAGTATCATGGAAAATAATTATTGTTACTGATATAATAAATACAAACTTGTCATTATCTAGCATTATTTCAATTTTGTACAGGTTGATAGATGATGGGAAAATCTACATTTGAAATTCATAATAGTTAACTTAGGCATTACTGTGTCATTTTATTGTACTGTTTTAGAGAATTCAGCACAATGCAGCCTTTATTTAGCGCATGACCTTTTTAATTGTCCTCACGTAGTAGTGATCCCTTCCATGTTTCCAAGACATTAATTACCATCACATAGAATTATCAGGACTGTTGTTATGATGACAACATTACTGTTGAGCACTTTGTGCATAGCAACATGTATATTTTACTTTGTTGCAATAGATTTAGGATTCACATCTGTGTCCTTGTTTTGTGCTAGACCAGATGACTACATTAGTTGGTTATTATATGAAATTTTAGTAATTTCCCAGTGTGAAGGACAATTTTGGAAGCATTAAAGCAATATAGTGCTAACTTGTCACAGAATATTAGATTGACAGGATGATAATTTTATTTGTGAACCCCTGAGACTAAATTTTTCAAATGTGAAAGAGAGCTACGGACATAGAATTTAGAAGTAACAACCTTTGTTGTCTGACACCATGATACATTGTCACAGAAGAATGTTGATTTATATGATGAAGCATAGTCAGAGACTGCTTGATGTCACTTTATGGGTTCACAAATAAAATTATCACCCTATATTGGTGTAAATTGACCAAATTTTCCTTCAGTATGTGCATAAAAGCAACAGTTTATCATTATTGTAATTATCCTCAGCACTGAGAGAAGTTTGGCCATTGTACACATTCAGTCCCTTTAATGTATTAGGAAAGGTGACATTGTTTATAAGGGAACAATGCATGTGTTACAGCAAGGGGATGGGAGGAAGGGTGTTTTGTACAATTCTTGTAAATGTATTCTTGTCATGTTCATCAAAAATGCACCCCTAGTAACCATTATGATACATTTCTTACTTAGTTGGAGCTGTTCCATCTCCATTTGTGATGTTGGTAGCTCCCATATCATTTTAAGTTTTCTAGTCTTATTGACTTTTTCTGGGAAAATTACTTATAATAGGTATTTTGTTTGAACACTGGTAATGTTATAACATGGTCAAATAAAAATGTAAGCAATTAATTTAGTTTTGCAGTGTATCTGAATGTCAAGTACTGGCATCCATATTAAAGAGTAGAATTTTAACAGCGTACCCAGAATAAAGAATTTGTTTATGAAGGTACAGCATTTCATTATGGCATGTAAAATTTGTTGCAGTTGAACCAAATGATAGTTGTAGGTTATTGTGTTGTGTTTTAATCATTATTTAATTGATGAATACAATAATATATGGAGCCTTATATTGCCTATATTGTAAAGAGATGAAATTTCCTTATACTTAACACTTATAAATCTTCCTGGCACTCTTTAAATTTTGTACATAAGCTTTGTGGTAATTAACTAGAACTGTGCGTCACATGATATTTGTTGCAATGTTTCTATTTCTCTCTAAAACAAAATAAATACATCTTCATAAATTTTGTAAGACAAATTTTTAAGCTGGAAGAGAGGTCATAATATTTGATGGTCTACTTTATGCTATTATTTGGTGTAATATTGAATTTGTACATACTACTACTTTTTGATGGGGGAGGGTGGCTGAATTAGGCATATTTTTCTGTATTTTGAAGTGCATAGTTCTAGTACCCTTAGCTTTGTGGATGTGAATATTGTTTGACCTGGCTGGTAACACATTTCAAACAAATTCATTAATATGGCAGTGTTTGAAACTAAAATATTTCTCGTGTTAAAACCTAGTGTTTCACTTGAATATAAAAAGAAAACTGCTGAACAGATATGTGATCTTACCATTTAATGTAATCCCATCATCACAAATCTCTTGGTGTCACTGTTTTGTGATGTTATGGATATCTTAGGTACTTCATGTGGTGAAGCATTATTCAGTCATTAAATGGTATGATAGCTGTGCATGTTAACCGCAAAAATTCATATGTTAAAAAATGTAAGGGTAGAAGACTGTGCAGATCTAAAAACTGAATAGAATGACCATGTAGTGTGGTTGCATTACATTAAAACAGTGCCAGGAAGGTTTCTTGGAACAAAACTGTGTAACATAAATTAAGGAACTGTTTACTGTCTCAAGTTTGTTAATGCAACACAACACTAGAATGTGGTCATTCTAAGCCAGGCACAAACATTACTTTTTGTGACTTTCAGGAAATACTCTATGGAACTGTCATTTATTATATACATTTCATTTTAAACCAGTTTTTTTTGTGTGGAATTTATTTTGAAGGAATGCTTTTAGTAGAAACAGATGTAAATCATTGTCACGCGTTATTGTTAAAGTGACTGGCTACGGACTGGACGACTGGGGTTTGATCCCTGATGGGGACAAAGGATTTTTCCTCTAGACTCTGTGTCCAGACTCGCTCTGGGGCCCACCCAGCCTCCTATCCAATGGGTACCGGGGTCCTTTCCCAGGGGTAAAGCGCGGCCGGTGTGTGATGCTGACCACTCACCCCTATCTAGTGCCGAGGTCAAGAATGAGTAGGAGCTATACCTTCTCCCCCCCAGTGCCTACATGGTGCATAGTGGGACAGCTTTACTTTTACTTTAATTGTTACATTAACAATTAACGTTTTCTCACAAAGATTGTGAATAATACTCTGCAGTACATTGCTGTAAGTATTGGGTTTATTTCTAAAATGCGTAGTAAATTAGAGTGAACTGGTTAAAAGTATCTACTGAAATTAGAGCTTTTTCTTTTATACTGCAAGGAGGAGGAGGAGGATAATAACAGTGGAACCGAAACTGTGTCAGTGCTCATCACATTGCACAATTCATTTCCCTGAACATTTGTCATAGTTGTGTATATGTGCATGGGTGTGTGTGCGTGTGTCTGCAGTGCTTATGAAGAAAATATTTTATACAGGTACATCATTTTTGTTAACTCACTAGTAGGAGTTGTGTATACTATTCAAGCACCCAATATAAATCTAATCTTCGCAATTGGCCACTCAGTACAACTAAAATATTTTGTATTAATCAGATCTAGTTATTTTATCTGTTAAGCCAGTAATTTTTTTTGCATCAACACAATGATGCCTATGAAAACAGGATATATTTGAGTTCAAGACAAACTTATTTAGAATAAGTATAAAGGCCTGTTTTGTAAAACCCATAAAGTGTAGCAGGATACATCAGTTCATTTTTTTAACCATTAGTATGCAAGAAAATTATACTTATGTGACCTGACATATCTTAATGCAAGGTGAAAATTATGTCGTGCTTACCCATTATTTCCTAAAACACCAATTGATGTGTTACTTATTGGTTTTATTTTAGAAATGTTAATTTCAATTAGTGGTTTCACTGCAGTGACTTTCCATACTCTAAAACTGTGTTCATATTTTTTCTGTGATGAGGTATTTTCAAAATTGGCAATTGATTAAATCTCTTGATAAAAACTTGAGTTTTACACATATTGCATATTACATGTTCAGTCTTGAAGAAGGAAATTTAAACAAATAATAACATAGCATTATACACTTCCATCATCTTCATTCTTCAGAGGTACTGTACTTGATGAGTGAATCAGCATGTATGTTTTAAATGTGTCATGTCATTCATAAGTGTCGACTTCATGTAGTGGTTATAATATAAACATGTAGGATTTGAGGTTTTCACAGCAGTGAGTCTGAAGATGGCTGTCTTCTGGGTTGTTGCGCCATGTAGTCTGGTAGAAGTTAACCGACGTTTCAGAGGTCTTTGCTGCCTCCATTATCAGGGTGATCACACATGGTGCAGCAACCCAGAAGACAGTCATCTTCATAATATAAACATGATTTATCTTATTTCTATTTAAGCTGTTTTTCGAAAAATGTATGTTCAGCAGAATGGCCCTTGGAAATTGATTTGAATTCAGTTTACCAATATGTGAGATAAAGACTATGTGTTAGATGGTATCTTTTATTGTCTTCATGTGTTCAAATTGGTCACAGCATCATATAAGGAAGGGGCTGGTAGATTTTGTTTTGTACAGATGTCTCATTAACCAGGAAGACTGTGCTTAAACAAAAAATCTGTGTTCAGTTTATTTTATTTGAAAGTTACTGTTCTTTGTATAGTATTGTACATTAAAATGAAAAGTAACTATGATTATCGAATGTAATTATGAACAAGATAAAAGAAAATACTGTAACTTAGAAACAATTTACAAAGTATCTCTGTGTTTGCTTTCAGCACTTTGTTTATAACCCAACACATTATTGATATAACTATGCAAATATACAACAAAATAGGGAAGGGAATGGATGCACATGGATGTTTTTATAAAAGTAAAGTTGCACATTATTTTGTTGATGGTAGTTTTCATTTATTATAGAATACAGTGTTTAGTTGCAGGTTCATAATTACACTTTCATGTACTAACAATATACTCTAAATATGTAATTCTTTGCAGGCTTTGGTAAAGAGTATTTGTGCAGGTCCATTATATGTAGGACTGAATGATCTTTCACATTGTCATCTTGATATCTTATAATTAAGTCTTGGATCAAACAAATACAGTGATATATATTCATTATTAATTTTTGGTATGCTTTTAACAATGCCACATTTGAAAACTGTTTGTCAGTAATGAAGATACAGATTTGAAATAAGTGCTGTAGTAGATTTTTGTTTGAACATGTTAGTGCTTTGAAGCATTAGCTCAAAAATTGCATATTTGCCTCATCTGCTGCCTCTGTGGCAGTTTTAATAACTATTGCTCTTGTTTTACAGGTTTAACCCTTTGAAGCTGAAGCTTGACTAGGTAACATTTAAGAGTTCAGTGTCTCAAAACATTACTTCTCCATTACAAAGATCATTTGATTATTACTTTTCAAGTAAATATTACTGTTTCTCCTGCGAATCGCATGAAAACCAGAAATATAACATACAGAGTTATTGTTAAAGGGAGTAGCAGGCTTTAAAGGGTTAACATGTTTAATTAGGGAATTAAGTGGTGAGTTTCATAAACTGAAAATTTAGTTGAAAAGTGATAGCTTTATTTGGTTGGCCAAGTATAATCTGAATTATGCATAAAAACAAACACATACCTGAAAATGAATTGTGCCTGAAAAATGTAGTAGTAGTAGTAGTAGTAGGTCTAAAAGTCAAGCAATAAATACCTATAATTTGTTTCTGTTGCAAAAATATTGCCTTAAGAGATATAAAATAGGAGTTACTGTAATCTTTCAAAAGTCATGTGGACACCTCATGTTGTAACTATCAGTAGTTATTCACTATGAAGTCGTCACCTATGGCTGATCATTTGTACGTTAGTTAATAAAGTGGGTGTAGAGGGATGTCCTTTCCAAAGTAAGGAAGATATCATTTGCACCCATATATGAAAATACTAAGAACAACCACGGTGCTGTTCCCCTACCCCATAGGAATGTTATATTTTTCAACTTTGTGTCACTTTCACTGCGGTATGAAGCAAATTTAATTATGATTCGTCATGCTGTAATGGCAGTTGAGTTTTATTCCACATTATAATATATTTCTTCATATATTTGGTTATAAATTAATTTGTATAAATCCTCCAGCTTCACATGTACAGGCATCTTGGTTGTTAATAGTAAAATTGCCCTTAGCACTTGTGGGCTTTTAGAACTGGGTTCATATTTGTTTCCCAGTTCTTATTTGGTAACTTTCCAAGAAGTTATTCTCAAGCAATGAATATTATTGTACCATTTACACATTAAAATTACTAAATTAGGTTGATGCAGTTTAAATCTTGATTAATGTTTTGAAACAGAAAAGTTGGTATATGGTGGAAATTTCATGGTACATATGTCAAGAGATATTGTAAAAATATATTAATTTTGTTAAAATATTAGTTTTAATGGGCAAAAATTGTTTTATTCAGTGAAAAGGTAATTTGTTATAATGCGATTCTTAATTGAAGGAAAGACAATTTTGGTTGAAATTAATGAAACTAAGAGCTTATTTTGGATTGTAATTTGTTGACTTTTAAAGCCTTTTAAATATTACAGTGTGTTTTGTAAAGATTGAAACAAAATCTGAATTGACATTATTCTGTATTCAATTGGCTTTAGTTATATTTGAAAAAAATTAATAAAGAAGTGTAAAAATTATCTTTTAATTCCCTTTAGTATACATAGCAAAAGTGGACAGACTGTGACCCTTCGAGTGCAAATATCAAAAACACATCAGAACCATCTCCACACTCCTGGTGCTGTCAATCTTGTTCTGTGTAAAGTAGTAGCCACCACACATTGTGGCCAACTGGTTACCAGCTCTTGCTTTGCATTTGGTAGGTTCTGGATTCAAATCTTAGACCAGAGACAGGCTATTCTGACATACTTTTGTGGTTTTCTCAGTTTCTCCAGGTGAGTGCTGGGACAGTACTTGAATTAGGCTATGGCTGTTTCCACATGCTTTTCAATTTATCATTTGGCACCATGTAGTCTGAGCTACTAACAGCATTATTAAATTTACAAATAAACGGTAAAGTAGTTGCTCAAGCTTCGCAAATGTCGCTTTGAGTTTGGTGTTAAATAAAATATATTTTTACTTAATATTCTCACAGTTAAAATTTGTAATTCAAAATTATGTTCCAATTTTAAACTTTATTAATACATTTTAAGAACGGATGTCAGTGTTATTCATAATAATCTTAGAACAACGTGAATTTTTAATGTGTGCAGTGACAACAGATAATATTTCACTGGAACTCAAATTTAACCCAAGAATATTTAATGGTATGCAAATCAGAAGTTACAAAAAACTGAAGTAATAAAAAGAAATGAAGGAAGATTGTTTTATTTCTTCTGTGATTTATTCTGATGTATGTGTAACAAATGAACATTTGTATGTCTTTAATCTATAACCTAGTGAACCATGTTCAGTACATAACTGACATTGAAGATTTATCATTTGGAAATTAGTGTGGTGGTTTCGATATTTTCACTGTAATTTGGTAATTTTGAACTCTGGTGTTGTAAGCTGCCAATGCTAAATATCCATTCCAATGTCAGTGACTGGTTGAAAGAAAAATATTCATGCTGTAACATGTACTGGGATACAGTGTTTCCACTTGTTCTTTGCACCTCTGCATTCTAAATGCTCATGACAATATATTCAGGAGCTCTTACCTATTTATTATTCAAGCTGGATGAAATTGTGATCCAGTTCATGTGTTTTCTCCTATTATTACTCAAGTGCAAGAATTTCACACGAAGAAATTATAAATCTAATTCAAACATTTAAATCCATTGTATATTTCCCTATCTGATCCAAATGTACCACCAAATAAGTAAATCTTATTAATATTATCTCGTGTAAAATTCTACCAACTCTTGTTTCTAGGCACATTATCCATTTGTTGTAATTGAAGTTTAATATAAACTGGAAACATGCATGATATTTTATGGTTCTCATGACAGTAAAACTGTTGATATTGGTCTTCTGGGTTATATTGCAATGTAAACTTGTGTTTCAGAGGTATGTATTACCTCATATTCAGCCCTAAAGATGGAGGCAGTATATTCCCCTGAAACATTGGTTTATACTTATGTCCACATGGCATTATGATCCATATGACCAGACAATTCTTCATGTTCCATGTCATTCAACTGAGGCACAGAATATTGTTCTACACATCACAAGACCTTCTAGCCCAAGGATTCACAACCTGCAGATTGAGTGCATGTCTTGTAGTATTGTGCCACTCTGTATGATGGAAAATAGTAATCTGACATCAGACAATGAACAGCTGTATACCTTAATCAAGAACTAGGATGCATCTTACTAATTAACATTTGGAAAGATGCATATGAATCATGACAAATTAAATCTAAAATTAAAAATAATGTAAAACATGTAACTAATTAATAATAATAATTTTGTTAACGTTATTGAGTAATAGACATAAGTGAACCTGTTTGCAGTAGTAGATCTAATTTAGTAGCAATTCTGATAAACTGACCCAACTAATAACTTTGCAGTGTATGTAATCAAGAGTGAATGTGGCCATAAGTCTGGAAAAGGTTGAGAACCCCTACCTACTGTAGCCACTTTACCCTGCCCACTGCTATATTGATAGGCCTGTCCCAGGACACAGCAGTGGCCAACAGCAGACAGTACTTCCAAGTAGTCAGCAATCTGGGCACTGACCACACCCAATGCTGCTTAGCTTCGATGAAGAGAACCAATATTCTAATATTGGCAGTGGGTATGAGAATCTGAATAGGAGAAGTAATACATTTCTTTTACCACACCAAACTGAACAGAGGATAGATAATGGGAAGGTAAATTTCTCTGTGGTGCTGCATGCAGTGAACCGCACCCTGCTGAGACATGAGTGGAATTATACCATGAATTCTTAATGATGGCACTAGATGCAGGTGAGTTCTTGATGCTCTGTCCACTTAACCCAAGGAGAGAACCCCACTACCAAAGACAAAGGAGGCTAAGCCAGCCTTAGAGTATGTTTGAATGTTGTGTAGTCTCCTAATATTGAACAATGAACTGGCATTTATCATCGGGCCAATGAGTACCCTAATGATGGAAACAACAGTACTGCTGAAACATCAGCAAACTTATACCAGACTACACAGTGCAACAACCCAGAAATGTGCCATCTTCATTCTTGCTGTGAGAACCCCAAAATTATCCAGATACATTATTCCTTTCCAGAACATATGAGACCAAATAATGAATAGTTTAAACTTGCCATATGATAGGATGCTAAAAAATAGAGTTTAGATTTCATCAGGTTTTCCAGAGTTAACATAGATTTCCAACCTAAAAGAAACTACTTGAATGGTACAAGGGCTACTTTTGGGGTTGTAAGATCAGTAATAAATACCTCAACCTTCATGTTTCTACATAACCTTTGCCATGAAAATTATAAGATGCACAAGGCTTTGTCAGATGGGAGAAGCATTATGAGTGGTGTGATACATGTAATCTGTAGCCTAACAGTATTCCTGAAATATCCTTACCTTTGCCATGTTAAAACTGAGCACTTCACTTTTCAGAAGTTACATCCAATGCTAGTATTTGAGGTTTATGATTTAATAATTGGTTTTTGAAGGGGATGTACTGTATGTATAAAGGACCAAATAGAATTTGTGTACAAAATTCCAATCTTGTGTTCTACTTAACACAAGATAATTACACCCACTTAATTCATATGCCCAATAAATCTTGTCTGCTTTTTAGTGAAACTTAGAATAACAGAGATATTACAAAATGGGTGGTGCAGTAAGTCACTAAAATGTGTAGCTACAGGGCTCTTCTACCAGGCTTATCACACCTCATCTATTTTGAAGTAAAATGTGTAGTGTTGCACCATCTTCACATGGGGATGCTTCAGTATTAGTCAATTACTCCTACCATACAATCACTTGGTAGGGCTTAAACATGTTGCTCCACACCCATTCCTCTTAACACAAGTGAAATACTGACAAAATTAAAATACTAATCATACTAGCAGGATCAGATTCCATACCACTTAGCTTTCTTTCCACTATTAAACCACTTATAATGGAATGGAAGAGGCAAATTCATAATGATTTTTTTAGAATATATACAAACCATATAATACCTGACCCTGAACAGGTATGGCACTGGCACCAGTGCAAGAGCTTGTTTCAGCCATTGCTGGAAGCAGGAAAGGTTTTGTACATCTTGCTATGATGTACCTGTACACTAAATACATATGTTTACTTACACACCTCACTACACCTGAAACCAAATTGCCATAATTCACTGCTATTGGGTGCTAGCTATACAGTATACCCTTATCCATCATAAACAGCTATCCACACAGCACGCAGAAGATAAACTACTACAGTACTGCTTAAGAAAGGGCCATGATATACGCGATTCGTAATTTTAACAAGTATTTTTTGAGTATTCGCTAACAAATAAACGGCCATGTCAATTAGTACGCATTGAAATGTGGTTGAAATAGATATTAGTTGTCTACAGACTAGTCGCAGTTACACTAAAATGCATTGTCGTCATTCCAACGGGTATCAAATAAATCAATTTGGTCTTTATGGATGACAGGCGGAAATCATAATACCGCATAACCCATCCCAAGGCAAGCTAATGCAAAATGGCGTCATGCATTACTAGACTGCCATTATGTCGGCGTCCCTTATTTTGTTTATCAGTAGAGACTAATTAAATTAGTACACATAATATGGAGCTCATGCAATGGAAGGATATAGGTTCCGACTATAATATTACAGAACTGACTCGGTATTTTCAACTTTCTTTACTCTTTTGCTTGACACACACTTCTGTGCATTGCAACAGATTACATGTTACCTGATCCCCTCAAAAACTTATTTTTGATGCTTTCATAGAAGTTACTTATGCCTTCATACAAAACAGTACTCCAGTCTTTAATAACATCGCATCTTCAGTTTCTCTCTTGATCACAATCACGACTTATGTGGCCAGTCTTGCCACACTGATAGCAACTTTTGGCTGAAGACCCCTCAGGACAGTTGCGTGCTATGTGCCCCGTCTTGTTGCAGTTGTAGCACGAGCCACCGGATCTACCACCGAAGCCGTTTGATGATTCTGGACATTCACGTGCAATGTGGCCAGTCTTGTTACAGTTGTAGCAGGATGGTCCATCAGAATTCTGTTGACAATCTCTCGAGATGTGGCCAACACCGTTACAGCGGTAACACCTGTCTTGTTCTTCTCTGCAATCGCGGGCGAAATGCCCAAAGCCATTACATTTGTAGCACTTGCTATCTCCACGTCCGCCTCCACCACCACGACTAAATCCTCCACCGCCTTGAGGGCATTCTCGAGCAAAATGTCCTGAGCGATTGCATTTGTAACACACACTTGAACTCATTGTAGATATTGCTTGTATTTAACTGCTAACAACAGAGCAATACGGACCTGCCTGCTCTCTACCACGTGGGAAAGTGAATGAGTGGCACTGTTTCCTGCTAGATCCGCTTGGAAGCACTGCTCCGGTATTACGCTTCTTGCCTGTTCAGGCAATATGGAATATGCACATCGATAGGAAATAATAACAACGCTCGCCGCAAACAGACGTGAATGGCGGAAGTAAAGTATCAAGTACTTCGTGATCGTTGTAGTGCATGGTACTGCAATTTAGAACTGCGATTAGCAGTAACTATCGAAGTGATTGTTTAAGTTGTGGGATTGTAATTCTGCCATTGTAGTTGGTGTATTATTGTTGTTCGTATGCGAAGTATGATAGAGATATTTGTGTAGAGTATAGTGTATTATCCTGAAACTACGGTTACATCCCCAGTTCACAAAATATTTGCCATTAAAATGGCGGATGAATGTGATAAAGAGGAGTCTCCTCCAGACGCTTATGATGACGATAAAGATAATGAAGAACCATCCGACGATGATGAAGAAGATTATCGGCCAATGCAAAAGTCAAGAGGGAGAGGAAATTTTAGGTGAAATATTTATATTCATGTAGGATTTAAGGTTTTCACAGCGGTGAGTCCGAAGATGGCTTTCCTCTGGATTGTTGTGCCGTGTACCGACGTTTCAGAGGGCAATGATGGAGGCAGCAAGAACCTCTGAAACGTCGGTAAACTTCTACCAGACTATACGGTGCAACAACCCAGAAGACAGCCTTCTTAATGTTCATATTAGCCCTGGGAACGCATGAGATTCTACGACTGTTGTATTTGTTTCACAACACTTCGTCGTGTTATTTTTGTGCTTTAGCACCAAAACATGTAGCTTAGTTTTGTACTGTACTGTTCTGAGTACTGTATGAAAGTGTCTACCACAATGCTAGACTGCTCTTT
>NW_019059805.1:887901-898442 GCF_000696155.1 Zootermopsis nevadensis
CTGCTACACAATATTTATGCTGTTAGGTTATGGTTTAATAGGTTAAAAGGGTTTGTGTTGGTTTAAAAATCTCAAGTACACTGGCAATTTAGGAAGTGAAGCACTGGGTGGTAAAAAAATTTTGTAGAACATGATGTGGGAAAAGATATGGTTGCTTGCTGCACATCAACTAGTCCCTCCCAACCATTGATGTTGCTGGCTTCTGCCAAACCATCTGAATGTAAGAGAAGCAGACAAGTACTTGTTTCATATTTTGCCAGCATGCATCCACAGATACTTTCAAAGAAAGCCTCTGATAATTCTGGTCCTTCTCGCAGTGTGGGTCAAACTTTGTCCTGTTGCAGCTTATGACTGCTCAGGTTTAGTGCAGATGACTGTTATGAAGGGTAATAAAGTTAGTAACATTGTGATAAAGTATTACTAAGCTATCTGTGTTTTTTCTATAAAAAAGAAATCGAGGACGGGGGGCACCTCATGATTTTGGACCACCAAGAGGTCCTCCACCAGGACATGGTCCACCAAGATTCCGTGGGCGGGGTTATGGACCAAGGGGACCTCCTTTCAGAGGTCCACCACCACCTCACTTCGGTGGTCCTCGTGGTCCCAGATTTCGTGGACCACCACCGTTTGATCCTAACTGGGGACCAATGCCACCTCCAGGAATGCATCCACATCCACATATGATGGGTCCACCCCCACCAGGAATGGTAAGAGTTCAGATAAATATTTCTTACAGTCGTTTGCTTTTGTTTAGATTCCATTTTACTGTCTGAGTGTTGAGCAAATATATGTATATATGTGCATGTGTTAGCCCATTTTATTGTAAATTAAAACTGAAGGCCCAGTGGATAAGAGGCAAACAGAAAATAATGGAAACCAAGTACATCTCCTTGGATAGTTATTCATGAAGGAGTTAAATAATCATTTTTATAAACATGAGCATGTTAATAATATTTTTGGTAACAGTAATTTTAAACACTATTTATTAATTCAGAGTTTTAAGTAGCATCCTGAGATATAGTTGTGAGGATTAAATGAAAATGGGGCCAGACGTTTGATATAAAATATGGAAGAACATATATGTATAAAATACATCAGTAAGATCAAATGGAATTTTAATCTCAAATGAAAGTACTTGGAGAAACTAGGGAAATTTAGTGTGCATGTGTATTGCTGATGGAGCATGCTGTAAGTAGCAGAACATTGTGTGCTAATGAAACATTTGAATAAGGAAACTAAACATTGCCTACATATAAGCATATAAATGAAAATAAATTATATAGTCATATGAAAGTCTCCGGACTGATAAAAACACAATGTAAGTATGGAATGTATGATTTGTCGTTCATTACCTGTTCTGTGTTTTACAAAACAGATCCTTGTCCCCATGTATTTTGAGGTCTGTCTTATTTAATTTTATTTATATATTTTGATTAGTTGGGGGATTTTGTCACGAACCTGTTTTTCGGATATGTTCTTTCAGTTTCTTTTGGAATGTCAGAACAAACATAGTATTTGTGAAATTTAGAAATCTGGCAGTAATTCTCTTACTCTTCATCTCATGAAGCACATTTTTCAGTTGATAGGATGTTGAGGGACAGTGTTCGTCTCTCCATGGATACTTTCATCTCCAATTAATGAACATCTGATGTGAATATAGGTTGTGGTCTGGGTTCCTTCATTCTGTAATAATACCTCAAACTTCAGAACTGAAGTGAGGAGTATTTGTGTAGGGGTTAGAAGGATGAAGCTTGTGGGATTGGCCAGTCGGAGCTGTGAGATGAGATCAGGAGATGGAGCTCTTTTTCAGGCTAGTAGAAGAGAGTTCTTTTCACAGAATCAGAGAGGAAGATTTTGCCAGGAGGGAGAAGGATAAAAATATCCCTTTTAAGTAGCAGAAGTGAAGGCAGGATCAAGAGGAAGTCTTTAAATACAATTTAACAATACACCTTCAAATTTCATTTTCAGGTCATTTTTATAAGTTATAGCAAATGTTGATGCTTGTTCTCCATTTATGTGTAACCACTTAGCCACCTCCCCACATGATGGGTCATATGGGCATGCCTCCACCTGGTCCAGGACCATATGGCCCACCTCCAATGGGCTGTCCTCCTCCTCAGCAGCAGCCTCCTCCATTGAATTCAGCTGGAAGCCCTGGAAACAGCATGCCACCAGGAAATTCACCTGTGAGTTGATTGTATTGAATTTCATGTGTTCTAATGAGACTAGTAGAAGAGATTGAAGACAATATCCTGTGCTACATATGAATTATCAGAGATCTTCAGAAGACAGAAATTGCTTTGGTATGGTCTTTCATTGGCTTTTGTGAGGGGATGGTATTGGCTAACATTGTATTGTAAAAGCTAACTCCTAAGAATGTGTGTGTGTGTGTATTTCAAACAAGTTAAATGCAGTTCTTTGAAGGCAGCTGTTAAATACATAATTGATACACATTCATTTATTTCCAGTTGCTTTTTTCCATTCTGTTTGTTTATTGCTGTCAAATTACATTTATATGGGTAACTAATATGTGACAAGGAGATTCACCCATTAGTAAGAATGGAAATTAAGTTTTGGTTGAGAAGAGTTGATTAAAATATCTTTGAGGACACCTACACCTGGATTTTATCCAGTGATCTTCCAAATCTGGTTGTTTTGCTACAAAGATAATGTTCTCATGTATTTTCTTGTATTATTAAATTAATGGGAAGATCATTGTCATTATTTTTTGTATATGTGTACATATTTTGCAGAATGTCAATTTGCCTGGTATGGATTTAACAGGGGAAATTTGGGTAGAAACCAAAGCAAGTGAAGGAAAATCTTATTTCTACAATGCTCGAACTAGAGAGACGACATGGAGCAAACCAGAAGGTCCTGCAGTGAAAATAATTACCCAAGAACAGGTACCTTTACTTTAGTTCATAGTGTGTTTATTCTACTTTTGTAGGAAACTATGTAATGCAAACTTTTGTTTTATGATGTTACAACACCACAGCTTATTAATTTCATTGAGCCTTCACATCATGAATGAATGGGCTAAATTTTTAATTATTATGGACAGTATCTTTCTTCTAGGAATGTTGTTTTTATTTTAAATATTTTCTTTAAGGATATGAGTGTAATGGAGTTGAATATGTCTTTGTGGGCATGTGGTGTCTGTACAGAGACTATTTATCTGAAATTATATATTCACAGGTTGGAAAAGAATGTCTACTTGATCCAATACATGCTGCCATAAGAAATTCATACCTAACTTAAACAAGAATGGGATGTGTTGTGAATCAGATGAACTTTCATTTTAATGCGTTGTATTTTAAGAAAAATTTTGTCATGTACAGTTGAAAATGAGCATATATTTTTGAAACATTTTTAAACACCTTGTATTCATATCTGCATATTTTTGATGAAAGTACATCATAGTTGACTTTATATCCACTAGTTGAGACCATCCCTGTTTAACAGACCCCTCGCATTAGGTTCTCTCCCTTGATTGAAGAGCTAAATTCTGGAATGTCACATTTTAAGAATAACCTAAAGGGTAAGGGACAAGATACAGAGCACTTTCTCAAACTGAAGTCATTAGATTTTCATAATCATGATCTAAGTCTTTCTTAATTGCCATTGTACTCAATTTCAGTATTTCACATTTACATCCCATTAATTTAAATTCCTTATATGTGTTAGTAGAAGTGATGTAACTAAACATTTTTTTCAGGTGGAAGTGATGGCACAAGCTGCAGGAGTTAACTCTGGTGGTCCCAACCATCCAACACCAGTACAAATGCCACCACAGGTTCAGCCTGTACCTTCTCAGAAACAAGATTCTGAGGGAAACAATACACAACCTCCTGGTGGTAATATTTGTTTCCATTGTCAAGCACAAACTGAGCGATCAGTCACATGAATGTGTGTTAGCTTTGTTACAAAATTATGGGAAAGGTTATATAATAATATTTATTATATGTGTTGTAATGTGGAGATGAAAGCGTATTGTTTTATGCTCAGAAATAGAAATAGAATGTAAATATTATGTACCACATATTAGTGTTTTGCATTCTCTTTTCTGAAAGTATGGTTTATAGGCTGTTAAATGGCAGTATGAAACCAAATATAGACATATTTTAATAAGCTTGACAACAGAGATCCAGTTTCCAATTATTTTTTTTAAAACAGATAACCGAGATAATGGATGTCCAAATCAATTGTTTAGATTATTGCAATGTACCAGACTTACATTAAAGTATTTTGCTTAAAAGTGAGGAAGAATTAAATTATATCTTGTGGCTGAGAACAGTCTTCATCTCATAACATTTTTTGCAAGTACTGCTGATGTTGTAGCAAGTTTTGAGGTCAATAAAAGAAAATTCTAGGTCTTTCAAGTGGTCCCAGCCTTCAGGGTCTTGTAAACATAGCAATGTACATTTAAGTCACATACATTTTTAATGTTTATTTGTACTTTGTTTTCAGGAGGTGGAATGCCCAACACAATGCAGCCGCCTCCTGGCATGATGCAAGGACCACCGCCTGGCATGCCACCCTTTGGTGGCCCCCCTCCACATTTTGGAGGGCCTCCTCCATTTGGCATGCCACCTCCAGGTTTTCCTGGGGGGTATGGTGGTGGAGGATATGGTGGAATGGCACCTCCTGGTGGTCCATGGGGCATGCCTCCTCAGGGAATGGGAATGCCACAACAGCAACCACCCCAACAGCATCAACAGCAACCCCCTCCACAGCAGCATCCACCACCCCAGCAGCAGCAGCCTCAACAGTCATCTACAATTTCTGCACCTCCTATGACAGCAGGTCAGGTGGCTAATGCAGCACCAGGCCAACCACAAGATGACAATTCACAGGTGTGTCTTTAATATGAGCCCTAGAATTATGACATTCTGACTGGAATTACTGGCATAGAACTCATTGTTAATGAACTGATTTTACAGTGTCATAATTTTTTTAGGTGTTTCTTAAATGAGGTTATTTTTACGTGTCATTGAAAAGTATGGTATTTTTATGTGTTCTATGTAGAATGTGCATTAAATGATTGCATGTAGGGCTGGTCATGACTGTCTGCATGATTTTTACACACTTACAGATTGATCCTGATATAGTCGCAAGAGCTGCTGAGTGGACAGAACACAAAGCTCCTGATGGACGATCATATTACTATAACGCCAAAGCTGGTGAATCTGTTTGGGAGAAACCTCAGGCTCTAAAAGATTTGGAAAGTAAGTATTTTGTATCATCCTTTACGAGAACATTTGTGTATGCATATTGTTAGTAATCTGTAAGGTATTTTATGGAAGCTGCTGAGTTTTATTTGCGCAGTATAGTTAGTAAGGTCACTGTCGTAAACATGCGGCTCTGGGTAGGTGTATTAGTTTTCTGATTACTGTGTGTACGAAGGTTATTGTTTGGAGTTCACAGTGACAACAAATATAAAAACATAAGTTTATAGTGTGCTGTGTAAACTATAAGGCAAAATTACACACAGCCAAACAAGAGAGGATTATATGTCATGTCTGAGAATGGTTAGCAGTCAATCCTACATTGTATTCTGATGGTTTCAGATTTTGACTATCCTGACTTGGTTTTTTTTTTCAGTCTTCAGGCAGATTCTGGTATAGTACCATAACATTGGCCATGCTCCTTTCTTCCACATCCTTTATAATTCATCATTCATACAATTGTCCTGCCATTAGACACTACATGAGCTGTATAGCTGAAAGTTTTTTAATTGACTGAGGAATTGATAAACTATTGTGTAGGCCATAAAGTCTTTAAGTTGAACTGCAAAAATTATGCATGATATTGCATGAATAAATATCTTCTTGAATGGTTAATGTTGTCTACCAAACCTTTAGCAACTTTGTCATAATTTGTCCTTATCAGAGGATTTTTCAGAATGTCATTGGTTATTACACTGAAAATAGAAAATTGGTATTGAAGAATGTCATCAGTTCATGTTGAATTATCATGTGTGGCTGTGCTTTGCAAGTAGTTATCACTGCATCATTCATTTTACATGTATTGTAAGGATGGCCAGTTTTTCCGTCTGTAATGCCATAAATATATTTTTTGTATAGCTATGATCCATAAGATATAGTTAGAAAATTTGTAATAGCTTTGATCCTTTTTTGTATGAATATTTGTGCAAATTGAACATCAAAAGTGGTAAGTCACATTTGAATTAAGTCGTGAATTGTACCATCATCCTAGGAGTTAAATTATGGGAAATAAGAATTACTTTATGCTTGCTCAATAGGAGACCCTATTTTAAGTAATATGGGAACCTACACTGTGTTTTATTTCCAGTAAGTTTGATGTTTGATAATGTCTATCATGAAATTATGTGACAGGCTATTATCTTAGCATACACATTAAAGTCAACAATGAGTTTAAAAGCAACTCATTTGCATTATCTGTTTGTAACTGCGAACTCGTTAAAAAAGTAAATTAAATTTGGAATTTAAACCCAAACTTAGGTTAAATTTTGGTAATGGCATTTCCTTTATACCAGATCTAATAGTTATACTGCTGTTACTTGGTTGCCAGATTGTTGTATGTGATTATGAAGTGCATTATGAGTTTGGCATTAAGGTAGTTGAGGCTTATTTGTGGCATGCTGTATTTTATTGAAAAATTTATGCCTGTTTTCTGTCCATGATGCTGTCTTAGTGGCCAGATGAACTACACTATGTTCTGAAAATGTTATCCTCTGTTTAATAGGCGTGAGTAAAATAGTCCAGTGATTTTGTTGCTTGGACAATACTATTCTGACGTGTAACAGTGGACCTTGGTGCTCACTGTCTTTCTTTCAGTCTCCTTGTTTTCATGGTGGTTGCCTGCACAGCTGTTGTGCTACCACTGTGCAAGAAGTCTGTGTTGGTGAACTGCGTCATTACATGAGTGGTGGTGGAAGATATTTTACATTCTGGAAACATTATCCTCTGCCTAGTAGACATATTAGTAGTCCAGTGTTTTGTCCCATGAGTCAGTACAGTTCTAATGAGTAATAACAGAAGTTGGTACATTCCATGTTTCTTTCAGTCTGTCTCTGTCTATCTCCCCCTCCCCCCATTTTAATGATTATCACCTACAGAATCTATGCAACTTCACTATTCAAAATTGACTAGCAGGCAGTGTTTGGAAGAATGTGCAGTGTGATAGTTTGTCACAAAATTGTTTCAACTAGTTTTTTTTTTTTAAAGTCTGGCTGGTAATTGAAATATTGATTTAAAAACTGTGATTTGGTGTAGAAATGAGATTTTATTTTGTTTTTATTTTAATCATAAAATTTTGGCGCAGCTTATGTACACGGGCTATATATTTGTGTAAATGCGGTGAATGAAAGACGTGAACTTCGCAGTGGCATGAATTATGCAGTTTATTACAGCATTTTGTTTATTCAGTATAAACAATGTGCTTGCATAGAAAAGTTCATTTGGAGGGTGAATCATGAAGTGCTAGCATCCCCCCCCCCCCAATTGCAATCCACTTTTTCTTTCTAAAATATTAGATTTTGTGCAGGTCATTTGGTATGGAAGTGGTTTTGTATGTTTAACTTATGATGAAAGCTTCTTTCACATTTCTGACAGCAGAAGCAGTTCACAATACTCTGCAGTTGAAGAATTTGATATTTATACCAGATTATTCTAAATTCAGAGAATGGGCTCAGGTAAGGTTTCAATTTCTATGCGTATTGGATGATGGTGTAAGTATTGAATACAGGAAGGTTTATGAAATATATTGACAGTATTTGATTACTGCATTATTGTAGAAACAGTATTATATTCAGTTTTTCACAAAACAAGTGAATCATGAAACCCATATCACATGTTTATAAGAATACGTAAGTGGAAGGTATTAGGTCCTTAGATGAACAAAATTTAAAGTTTTATTGGAATTGCCATAATGCGGTCATCATTTCATTGAATCATTGCATTGAGATGCATGGTTTGTCTGCCTTGACATTACTATACATCAGAAACGTAGTTTTAGAGTTATGTTTGTTGACACATCTTTCAGAATTGGAGTTTGATCCTAGTTGATGAAGGTAGCAGGCAGCATTAATTTTTATAAATACAATTTGCTCTGATAAAGAAGAAATGCTCTTCTTTACGCTACGCCTGGTTTACTTGCTCCAGCTTTGAAGTTGTTGGCCACATCAGCAGTCCCGAACACAGCTGCTGCTTCTGTTCATGGCACCAGCCCTGGGGCTCATCAGACTGATGACACTGGTCAGCCACCAGTTCTGGATAATAAGTTTGTTAACTATGAAATAGAAATTTGTTGGACAATGTCCATTGTCATTTTTAGTTAAAGGAACATCTTATAGGATATGGATACTGTCCATTGAAGTTTGGGATTGTCAGTTAGTAGATCTGTTTACTTTGTTGGAAGCATGTCATCAGATAATAAGGCTATTCTGAAATCAAACTTAAATGCACTGTAAGTATAAACTATATTTGTTACAGTAGTGAGGTGTTTAAAATGTGGCACTTCCATATACTGAGAGAAGGAGAAGCAATCAGCTTGAATGTGTCCTTATAATAAATAACCTTGGAAATTTGGAGTCCAAATGTAATTTTATACCAGTAACCTTGGATCAGAAAATAAAGGTTCATAACATCTTGCTGTGGGGTGGAACTGCTAACCCTAGAAGTGCTGTGAATAATACTTTCCAGTCTTTGTTTATGTGGGCCCTTCATTATGAGTGTACTCTGATTGAGTTAATATAGAGCAAAAGAACTGCAGATTATAAATTAAAATTCAAACTATATGCTGGATACAGTCACTGGTATCTTTTATCATATTGCTTTTCTGTACTAATTTTTAACATACTCTTGTTCAGTGACTGTTTATAGCAACAGCGTTATTGACACAAGAATCCTGCAGTTTTGTTTGATTATGGAGGCATCTTAGGCTGATGGAATGGACATGAATTGTTCCAAGAATTTTTAAATTAATGTACATTATTCATAGTTGCATCATAGTTTATTTGAGGTAGACAGTTCACCATTGCAGTTGTGAAAACATTTGCGACTGAAATTGGGTGTGATTCCTTTGCCACGTCACTTGTGCATGAGTCAAGTCACTTCCATAAATTGCTTGAGATGTTGTGTATCTTTTATTTAGATAAATACTTTGTGAATTTTTCAGAGTGAAAACAACTTTGTACAATATTTGCAGAAGTTTGGTTCCTTTCATTCCTGCAAAATATTTGCTGTTGTGTACTATTTTATGGTATGTCATCTTTATGTAACATCAATGTTTAATTAAACACCTGGGCTAGGCAGAATTGTAGGTAGTGCTTTTTTTATTTAATAGGAAGTTTTGTAATTAAATTAGTAAACATTTTGAAGTGCAGATATTGTAATGTAAATGTCAGGTTAAATACTGGAGCTTAAATTAGCTCGACTTGTAGCTACCTATTAGTGCAGACTCCCATAACCTGTGCTATTGTTACAACATTTATAGTGCCTGTGTAAATCTGCAGTTCAACTTTTATGATAGTTTTCAGCACCAGCTTTAGCTACTCATCAGCCTGTGGAACACATGCAAGCAATTAGTTATTATGTAATAGTTCCCTGTTCTGCTGTCCACAGCTGCAAAGCTTGCTGCTGCGCAAGGTGTCTCAACTGTCCCCAGTGCACCAGCAGCACTGTCTTCTGCAAGTCCTAAGGGTTCATCAGATGGTGAGACTGAGCCTTTGAGCCAACCTGCAGTTAATGAAACTGCCATAACCAATGGTGAAACAACTAAAGAGCCTGAAAGTGATAATGAAAAGGATGAAAAGATGGTGGTTGAAGAGGAAGAGATGAGGAAGAAGCGTGAAGAGGAAGAAGAGCGAGCTAAAGAATTGCAGAAGGCACAGGATAAATCAAGGCCTGTTTCTAGTACTCCTGTACCAGGCACGCCATGGTAAGGAAACAGTGTATATTGAAATATCCTTGCGTGATTTCTAGTAGACAGAAAAGTGGTTTATTGAAGTAGAAACAGTTTGAAATATCTGTGAAAGCATACTGCTACAGATTACCATATTTACATTAATATTTGTACCTTTCCTACCAATATTTTGTTCTAAATTGAGAATGAAAAAAACTCTTGGGGATAAATGATTGATGGCATTTTGGAAACTTGTCACATGGGCAGATCATTGTAGTTTAAGTAGCAATGAAATATTTCCCATAATGCACATATTATATTTATACATTTCTCCAGATGGGCTGTTTAGAATCTTTGTTCTCTCTTTAGTATATATTGATTAGAAAATTTTGACTTCCAATTGTGTGAGTATTCACAAGGTTAGGAGTTTTGATTAAATGTCTTGTGGAAGATGTCTGTATTTTCACATAAGAAAATAGTGTATTTTTAGTTGTGCATAAATTATATTTGTATGTACAGTGAAACCTCGATGCATCGTTTTCAGCGGGGGTGGGAAATAAAAACGATGAATGCGGGAAAACGATAGATGCGGGAAAGCATTAAAAATTTAAAAAAAAACAATGTTTCTCTTTCAAAGTTACTTCTTTTTACCA
>NW_019059805.1:902725-919897 GCF_000696155.1 Zootermopsis nevadensis
TTTCCCCCCCCCCCCCCCCCAATCTAATACAGAGGTTGAGAATGAGTAGGATCTATACCTCCTCTCCCGGTGAGAGCCCACATTGCATGTAGCAAGATTAAAATAAGCTTAAAAATAATATATGCTGTTTAATTCTGTGTCTTTTGCAGTTGAGATTTGTTGTTCCATTTAATTTTCCATCATTTTGTACTTACCCTAAAGTTAATTAAATGTTTTATCACAATTTTACTTTAATTGCTCAGAATTTTAATAACAAAATTTAGGTAATAAAATGGACTCTGTGGAATTGTCTGCAAGAAGATTCAGCAGTAATTCATTTCTGTGGCTAAATATTCTTTGCCTTATTAAAACAGCAGGCATATAGTTTAAAGAAATTAATAAAATAGTAATATTGAAGCTTGTAACAAGCACAGTATTTATTAGTTATATGCCATTTTGTGAACTGAAGAATGCATCCAAATATGGAGTTTATTGGCATATTTGTAAAGAAATTAATAATGCAATGTTAATGATTTACATTAGCATAATTGCTTATCATGTAGTATGATAAGCTTGAAATAAGAATAATGTACTGGCAATATGATTATAAAATTGCAGTTACACTATATTGAAAATAACCACAGGAAACAATAAAAGTATAATTTGTAACAGTGTTAGCAAGTATTTTGAACTGTTTTGCTTAATTGAATAACATGTTACAACAGGCTTTCTAAATTTTGGTTGTAGAAGACTCAGAATGGTTAAACATTCCATATGTGTCGTTATGTGAGCTATAATAATCATCTCACCAGTAAGAGCATTGATAACTGCATAGAAGTGGGAGAGGACTGAAGCAGTAGTGCTGAAGTGCATAGGTGTTATGTCCATCTAGGTATTGGAAAGGTACTGAGTTGACCAAAATTATGTGTGATCCCATCTGAAACTTATTATCTAATGGTTGTTCAATCATTGTTATTGTTTGCATCTTCTTATATCAGTAGTTGCATTAAATAATGAACTACTTCAGCACTGTTTTATTGATTTCATATGACAGTGAATATGTGTGTATTGTTTGAATGCATTTAATGGTGTGTTTATTTTTGATGTTTTATTGTGCTTCTGAGTTTGATAAATTCTCTTTCAGGTTATGTATTGTTTTGCCAGCTTGTCTTGTAATAACATATTCTTTTCAGGTGGTATTTTAATATCTATAATTATTTAATATCAGATTAAATTGTACAACAATGAAATAAAGAAATCAAATCATGGATTAAGTAAATATATTTGAAATAAAAGTAGTTGCATATGTTATACATTTCCAGTTTGAGAAATTGCATATGTTTTGTTGTTTGAGCTGCATTCTTTTTATGTAAGAAGTTGATTGCTAAAGTAAAGAGATAAATTCATTAATCTGATAATCAGAATATATGGCTTGTAGCCTCTTGATGATAACTGAAATGGTTGTATGCTTTTAATATTACTAGTGTCCGAGGTTATTCGAGTAGTCGATCTGACTTAACTAACTTAACACTTAACTCTATTCACTTTCAAGAAGTGGCCAGCAAGCGTCCGACCCGCTCCTGTCACGACGCCAGCCTAAACATTGCCTGCCAAGGCTTGCCGACCAAACCCGAACCTACCGGTAGCCTACTCTCTGGCTGGTACTAGTTTTGTTCACACACGGTATAGCAATCATCAACTTTTGGTTTTAATAATTAAAAATAAGATGAGTATTTGTACTGTTGGCTCTCCAACTGGGCTTTAGGCCAGAGTTTTAACATGGAAGTTGAGGGTCACACTGTTTTCAAAGATCGGTTCTTGCTTTGGTTTCAGATAAACTGTACTAGTTAACACTGCTGAATCTGGCAGTGATTGTGTTAATTTCTTGACCTCTGTAAGTAAATTTTTCAGCTTGAGATGCAGTTTTGCCAGTGAGAACAAATGCCATACCCACTGATGGAAGAAAAGGAGTTTCAGTAATCATGCCACATTCAGAAGTGGTAGCTATCTGTTTAATATTTTCTGATACTGTTATTATATTATCAGATAGTTAGTAGTTGACAGATGTGGCCTGATTAGTTTGCCTGAAGAAAATAACATTTGAGCCAGATGTAATTGATATATTTAGGATTTATGTCAGGCTGTAATGGGAGGCTACTGATACTTACCATAGAATCTCAGTATCTTTAGTGATAAATATAACAAGCAACACATTTTAGTGTGTTCATCAAACTCTGCAATAATTGCATTTGCTTATTGAATGTCATGAGAAAGCAAGGCTCAGTATGTTTGTTGTACATGTTCAAAATTTTGGTTTTTCAGAATTATTTATTGCATTGGTATGTAACTATTTTGAAGCTAGCATATTTCTGGATGATTCATTAAAAGTCATGAGAGCAGTGAAAGTTCCAAGAAAAGGGTTAGCCTGTAAGATACTTGTACTCCTTTTTATGTGAAACTTTCCCTGGTTTTATGTCACTTGACCAATCTTGATTCAGTTACACTGTGGTACTTGAGCCCTGCTTAACAAACTTCTAATAACTGTTCTCAATTTCAGCTTGTGACTTTTATTAAATTTAGATCTTTTGATGTTACAATTATACTATTAATTATACTTGAACATAAAATGTTTGTTTCTGTGGATGAAGTAAATGTAAAAATTATGTAAGCTGAGAAATATAGAATGTTGCTAAATAGATGATATATATGTTAATTTTCATAACTCAGTGATTGAATAAGAGTCTGATAGAGGACTGGAAATATTGCTTCCACCAGACCTGTAGTTAATGTCACCGGTATATGTTTGGAAGCTGTAAACATACAAATAAGTGGTGAAGAAACCAAGTCATTGTTGAAGCATCTTCACTTACAAGATATCATCTACAAATAAAAACTCGCAACATTAAGAAGGCTACAGTTTTTGTTAACTAGTAATTGTTTTTGTGTTTCTTAATCTGATGTTTTATTGCAGGAGTGTTCAAATGGAGAAAATTGACTGTTTACTGACATGTTTGCTTTGTCACGGTAACAAAAATATCCGCTTTACCATTCTTATCAAACCAGAATGCAAAGGACGTAGATGTATGACCATATATGGTATAACTCATGTATGACATGGAGTGTTACAAAAGTAGATTTGAAGTGAATTCCTGTTTCTGAGTTACAGTAATTAATTACATGCTACAGAGGCTTGTTGTCATGTGTTCAGGAAATTCCAAACTGCATAGGATTCTGAAGGTTTATCACAGTTATTCCAAATACCCGTGACTACCAGCTCATAGCTTGTACTAAATGACACTTCCAATCCTGACCTGTACAGTATATTTCTCTACATCCAATTTTAATATTATCCAGCCTGTGCTTTGATCTCTGAAAAGTAGTGTCCATGGAGTTTGTGTTACAATACCAGTTTCATTGTAACTCATTAAATTTTGAAAAAACTGCAAGTACTATGCTACAAAATATAGTTCACATACATAATACAATATTCTCTTAGAAATTCTTTACCATTCCCTGAACCTTTTATCCTGCATTATAAAATACTTGTTTTGACTGCATATTCTCTGATGAAGTCTGTCATTTTAAGATGGCACAAAAATCCCTTTTCAACAAACAAGTTACGTGATTAACGTGGAAAATGAATTTTGATGATTTTATTAATTTCTTTATTCAGTTCAGGTGAATGACAAGGACACAGATTCCTTGTAAAAAGCGGAATTTAATTATTAAGTGTTTTTTGTTAAGTACCAGTGTTCTTTCCATGTAGCAAAGATTTTGAAGTGTGGCTCTGTAGTGAGATAAAAGGAATTCACTGGAAGGAAATCTTACTTATAAGTACTTAAATTACCACTTGTATTAATCATCTTATGTTATTGGAGTGATTTATGGATATACACATTACTGTGACAAGGTCATACATAATGGGAGCTCAGTGCAGATTGTATGAAGCTTTGCTTTATCTGTGAATGCAGCTGAACATACATGTGCGGTGTTTCCAGGTGAAACGTGACTTCGTTGCTCTCTTGCGAGAACATGCGGACATTGATCGCCATTCACGCTGGAGCGATGTGAAGAAGAGGCTTGATATGGATCCTCGCTATAAAGCAGTAGAATCAAGTTCTGCACGAGAAGATTGGTTTCGTGAATATGTCAAGGCCTTGAAGGAGGAACGCAAGCGTGAGAAGGAGAGAGATCGAGAGAAACGTGACAAAGACAAGCGAGAGATTAAAGATAAAGCAGATAAAGAGAGAGACAAGGACAAGGAGAAGGAAAAGGAAAAGGAGAAAGAAAAGGAAGTAGATGAGAATGATGCAACTGAGGTAAGGAATACTTGTTATGTCTTTGTTGGTTTAATGATGCAGCTGTATAAACTTTTCATGAGGCTTCTTATAATTTCTGTGGCTGTACTGTGTTGCTCCTGACTGGTTCATATGCTGCTTAGGAACCACTACATCAATTGTGTATTCAAATCCAGGATGAGAATGTAAACAATTCTGATGATGAACGTGAAAAGGAGCAGAAAGATAAGGAGAGGCAAGCTCGTATGGAGGCAAGTTTGCGAGAGAGGGAAAAGGAAGTACAGCGCACACTTGCAACACACCTACGGGATCGTGACAAGGAACGTGAACAGCATAAACATGATGAGGCTGTGCAACACTTTAATGCTTTATTGGCTGATCTGGTAAGTGCAGTAACACTTCAATTTAATATTGCAGATAAACATGCAGGGTGTTCATCACTGGAAATTGTGAGCTGTGCAGATGCACTTAATTTACGCTTTCACAGTTTCTTCTGTGAGGAATTTGTGATTATCATTGGTTTTCCTGTATTTGAGTTGATGGATTTTAAAAAGGAAGTTTCTCTGGAGTAGGAAATTCTCCCATATCATAACAAATCAAAATAGTTCATTATCTTTAATATTCATTAGCATTTTATGCTTCTATCCAGGGGAACTGCATATTTGAAAACCTTCCTCTTGAATTGATGTCATGGCAGTTAATTTTAAGTTCTTGAACTTGTTCATTACATGGTTTTCTTAAACTATAACATTAAAGAAACTGGTTCTGTATCTGTCTTCAGGCAAGGGCAGCTTAATCAGAAGGGTCTCGTTGAATGAGCCAATTTTAATCACTGATTCGGTCAGTTTAAAAAGACTATGATGAATGTTGAAGTATAAGAAATTATAACTGCCAACACAGGAGTTCTTGACCCATGGCCACCAGTGTGTTTTGTACAGTATACCTATAGGTAACACTCGGGTCAGGCTGTGATTTGCAAGTGCCATTGCCACCTGGTGTTACTCATATTTATTGGTGATACTGAGTTTAGGTTACATACTTTTTGCATTTCTGGTTATGAAATAAAAGAAGCCAACTATTAATGTCATCTTCCTTGCTGCAGACATTGTGATGCAAGGACAGTATATGAGTCTTATTATTGATATGAAATTCATACAAGTTTCAAATTTAATTTGCAGTGAAGATAATGATTGTGATGGATTAAATTCTATTGTGGGATACATTTGATTTTGTGTGTTGTAATTGTGAGTAGGCTGCAAAAAATTAAGATTCTGTTGTGGGTACACTGGATGATGCATATTGAATAGTTTGGATACAGCAAATATTTCAAAATAAAATACTGTCATTTACTGGATGTTTACTTATTGTTGTTTATCTTAGTGAAGATTCTCACAAAAACATATATCCATGAACCTGGTTATGTAGGTACGTAATGCAGAGCTGGCATGGCGTGAAGCCAAGCGACAGCTGCGGAAAGATCACCGTTGGGAATTGGCTGAGCTATTGGACCGTGAAGAGAAGGAGAAACTGTTTAATCAGCACATTGAACAGCTGACTAAGAAGAAGAAGGAGAAGTTCAGGTAAGATTTTGACTGGCCATAGTTAATTATTTTTGTAATAGAAACTGCTGAGAAACTAACTTCTTAACTTCATTCACCTAAGGTTTTGATTATATGTACAAGTTGCTATACTGTGGAATGTAGAAACAAAAAGGAACAATTTTCCAGACAAATGTACCAACGCCAATAGAAGTTGCAGTGGTGTGGGACTGTTTTTTTGAAAACAGCGTAAATTGAAATTTGTGGACTTTCAGTCTTCCACGGCAGCGTGTATATGTTGTGCATTTTCAATGTTTCTTCACAACTGCAGATATTTAACTTGATCATGTTTCAGAGAACTGTTGGATGAGACAGGGGAAGTAACATTAACTAGTTCCTGGAAGGAGATAAAGAAATTGATCAAAGAAGATCCAAGATACAGCAAATTCTCATCTAGTGACAGGGTAATATAATGTAATAGTTCTATAATCTCAAAATCTTTGCATGAACTCATTGTTTTTGCTAGCAAGTGTATGTTGGCCCACAAAAATGTTTGTGGCATTAATAAATTATTGTACCTAGTCACTTAAATATACAATTTCTAAGCTATTGTCTTGTTAATAAACTTTTACAAGACTGATTTGAGTAACAAATTAGTTTTCTGAAATTATTCATATTTATACAGTGAAACTGTTGCCTTGCAGTATCAGGAAAGAAGTTTCAGGAGTACCCATAAAAATCATCCTTAGCTGTTTTATTGTTTTCTAATGTATAGAAATAGATATTTTTTCATTTCTACGTGTCATATGTTAACACATGTTGAATTTGTTACTTTATCACAACTCTTGGACATACACTTGGACAACTATAAGAATGTCTGCACAACACAAGGGATATTTCTGCTATCTGTATTAATTGGTATGAACTTATTAAATATATGGAGGACAGTCCTAGTTCAACTAGTTGAGAAATTTCACTCATTTTATGGAACCAAGCAGTCTTTGAGAAGTAGACGTGTGTGATTGTTTAATAAGGTAAGGGGGAAGACTTGATGGGTGACCCCCAGGAACAGGAAGAAGAGTTTTGACACAATGAATTCTCTCTATAATACAGTAGCAGATCATGGAATACTGTATTAAATTCTCTAACAGTAGCTCAAGCAAAACTTTAAAATCATTTTTCCTTCATTCAATCTGAAGATGAAATGAAGTGATGATGTAATTTTGTTTTTTGTGGCTCTACAATATTACCTGATTTATTTGTAAAATACCAAAAACTGATGAATTAACAAATGTTTTTCGCCCGTAGAAATGTGAGCGGGAGTTCAAAGAGTATATAAAAGACAAGTTGGTTGCAGCCAAAGCAGATTTTAGAGAATTATTACAGGTAATATTAAATTCTTTATTTGCATAATTTTTATCATTCATATAATTTGTGTTAATATTGTTACAGTGTGAAGTATAGATATTACAGTGGCATATAAAGTAGCTTTAGTAGTCATGTTTTATATTGTAAACTAGGTTTCTGATCACAGCACTGTATCAGCCTGTACCAAACTTTATTATGTATTCTTTCTACAAGGTGATGTATATAAGAGAGGTAATGTCATCTTCCATCTCTGTGAAACAAGTGAGTGATTTTGTTAATTTGGTATTTGGGGTGTAGACTACAAGTTGTCAAATTTAATTTTTGGTTTATATCATTAAATGTAGTTCTTTATATCAGGGTTTCTCATTTTCTCATCCATTTAAAACTTTGGCTCACAATCAGCCTTTCTTTTTGACTTGCATACTTTTAAGTTATAAGTGGAAATTTATTGAAAATTCATAACATTTTATTTAAAGTGCTAGTAACTTCTTATTGCAAATATTACTCATTAATTTTGTTTCATAGGATTGTTCACTTAAAATTAAGTATTTAATGTAGGTTATAACTATTTTCCACTACCCAGTATATAACAATATTAAATAAAATGTGCATCTGCTAAACACAATACAGTGGGGAGCTATAATTAGTGAACTCCTGTTTTACAGTGTAATTGATACTACACTGTACTAAAGTGTTGTAAGACATATGAGCATTAGCATGGGACCCTACTTGTAGTGATCTGGTAAGGATCAGTATGTGTCTGAAGAAATCAGGTTGTGTTGTTGCTTAATCTGGACATTCCAGGCTGTCAACTCTTCTTGATCCTTCCTTACATTATTTGTTGTCTCTCCTTTGTCACACAAAAAATTAGTAAATTATATATATAGGTCTTATCAGGGTAAACGTGTTTTATTTTACACATTTTTCAGCATGATGAACGTTTAATGAAATACATGGAAGAATGGTTTCAGATTGTGCAGTATATCATCTGTAGTATGATTAACTTTGGAACAGCAGATTTATATATGCAGTAGATAATACAACATGGTCAGTGAAGTATGCAAAGTAACAGAATCTATTCAGAAAAATGTGTATACTGCAGTGACATACACCTTTCTATTCCTCATAACTCTGACACAACAGTGAAGATAGAACAAGAGATAAGTTTATACAAGTCCTGAGGAACTTGACCCTTTCAGTTTCAAGCTCTCTGAAAAACATGTCATTAAATGTTGGTACATTTTCTTTCATTATAATTTACTTTATTTGGGAATTAAACATTTATATTTCATATTTCTGTTGGCATAGTGTCCATCTTTACCAGCAGGAAATAGAGTGTATTTGCATGTAACAACACAAATCTTCCGACATGATGGATACAAAGTATCAGTCTAATCTAAGCTTCCACATCATATAATTTGTATTCTTAATGCTAATGTGTAGCAATGTTAAATCATCATAGGAACTGCAAGAAAAAGTGGTGGTAATGTCATTGGTAGTGGCAGCACTTGTAGTTGGGCACTTGTAAAGTAATAGAAAAACTACCAAAGCATTGTGCTAGAGTGTGGGATTATCAAATGTAGTTTTTGTAAGTGGTTTGTGATTTTTCCCCCCCGCAGGAGACAAAACTTATCAACCATAAGTCACTGAAATTAGTACAAGAGAATGAACAACACATTCGTGAAATCGAGGACATTCTGAAGAAAGATCGTCGTTACTTGGTTCTGGACTATATGCCTGACGAAAGGACTAAACTAATTGTCACATATCTAGAAGATTTGGATAAGCGAGGCCCGCCCCCACCACCAACTGCCTCAGAACCCACTCGGAGACCTACCAAGTGAGCATATTTTAAGGTGCGAAACTATGCTTATGCCACATACAGAGAAACTGAACCAAATTACATTAAATTTCAAATTCCTAATGTACTGAAATATTGAAGTTAGATGATGTTCAGTCTGGTAAGGTTAATTTTTTTGTGAGTGGTTTATACCATTTTTGCACAAATTTCATAATGGTGTCATATATGTGTCTGTCCTCTTGTTTTATTAGATTTGCATCAAAAATAAATGGAACATGAACACCATTGAGTAATGCAGGATAACAGAGAACTCTGTATGTGTAAAAAAAAACATTAAGTTTTACATCTCTTTGTGATATTGCTTGTATTTTCTTACAAAGATAATCATTATCACTTCTTGAACACTATTGCACACACCATTTTTAAATAGTTTTTATCAGTCAGCTTTGTATGCTAGTTATTTGATGCTTCCCCTTTAGAAGCGTTCACATCAATCCTTATTTGTTCAGAATACTGAAGGGAATACGTGTTTCATTCTCATTGCATTTCGATTAGAGATCATTATTCAAAATAAAAAAAACATGGTAGTTGATGTTAAGTGAAGATTTACAAGTGATCATGATTGCAGATGTACATTATAAACTAGCAAATGGTTGTTACTTAAGGTTATTTAAGGATATTGTCATAAACTAGGTGCGCACATACACATTCTGCTGTAGCGTAATGCTGTTACATTACAACATACATTCATGTGTAACATAACTGTTATGCTAGAGGAAAATACATGTGTGTACCTGGCTTTAAGACAACATTCTGCCCTGATGAATCATAATGCTTGTTTCCTTGCAGCTGCTGATTGCTAACCTCATCTTTCATATGAAGACATATACAAGTGTGGAAAGTGCTTGCTGTACAGGAGAACAAGTTCAAAGTTTGCATATGTTAGGGTTATGCGTGGGGTTTCATTGCACTGACAGGTAGTATATCAGAAATTTGTACCGCAGATTCATTCACATTATGGTTTTTATCTTGAATACTTCATGGTCTGAGGGAGCATTGTTAATTAAGTAGATGTACATTGCAATGTGATGCACTATTAAACAGAACTGGGTCTGATATATGCTCTACCCAGCTTTATTGTTAACCCCTTTTATGGCAGCATTGTATCTCCATTATCCCATTACCAGTCCTGATCATTCAAAACATTTTGTGTATATAGATACACAATGGTGACATGTCTTGGCTTTGTAGTGTTTCTTCTTTCATCCTGTATGATGCAGTATGTGTTATAATATAAAAATGCATTTCAAATTTGCCATTGAAGGGGTTAGGACCACACAGTTTCATTGGTAAATTGATATATTTTAAAATACACTCATAACACTATAGTTCACATTGTCTCAGTATATTAGAAGTTATATATAAAAGTGTGCCACACATTGTGAGTGTTACACTTCATGACTAAGGAAGGCAGGAAACACACGCATAAAACAACCCAGCCCCTGTTCATTAACACACTGATTCTGTTACATTTATATGTCCTCTTTTGTTTTATCACATATAATAATAATTGAAACAGGAAAATGTATGCAGTAGTACCATGTGTAATTGACATTAAATTTTAGCATGATAGAGGTAAAACACCTCATACATTATGAAATGGCTTTGTGTTTTCATCCAGTGACTGGTGACCATCTGAAAGGCTGTTTATTGTTTTTTTGGGTTTTTTTTTTTTGGTTTGTTTGTTTTTTAATTCCACGTCATTTATAAGGAAAATGTATCACCACTGCATTTATAAGATTATAATAAATTCCTTGTAGAGTGAACCAGTTTTTTAAATTACTTTAGAAATAGAGCTGCATTAGGTTATATTGTATTCTTGGAAAAGTGAAAACATTTTAGATTGGGTATGTTAGATTTGGTGCACATGTGGAAGTTGCAGCATCATTTATATGGGATTATGACATAATATTATTAGCATGTGTTTGTAGTTGGTATCTCAGGATATTTGGAAGAATTAAATGAGAAAATCTCATTTGATAATATAAGGTTAGTATTGTTTGTGAATGGAGATGGTACAAGGTTTTGAAAGTGTTGTTAGGAGTGCTTACTGAGAATTAAAAATTGTTATAAAACATTTAATCTCAGATTTATTTAAGCAAATTTTCAGTAATGTTTGATGCGGTGAAACATGAATTTTGGGTGTGAAATCTTGTTTTTACACGTAGTTAACTTCAGTGTGCAGAATTCAATTAAAATGAAACGTGTTATATCACATACAAGAATACTAAGTTGTAAACTGAAAACCAACATTCCAGGGGACGGGATGTTTAAATATTTTAAGAACTTATAATTTGTTCACAGTCATTAACCTGAAAGTATGCCAGGGTTAGTATTGGTATATTTGGGGTGCACAGGAGTTTTAAAATTACACATGAGAGAAATATTTGCTCTTGTATCATGTAGAGACAAAACATATGAGTGTTTTACACATAGGTTTTATAATTACTTCATCACTGCATCACATTTGAAAATGTTTATAAATCCAGTAGTTGCAAGTGATAACAGTTTTCATAATTTTTGCCCTTTACACAGTGTTTTGGGTCTATAGTACATGTCCAAGCATGTATTGGCAATCAAATATGTAAATATGTATGTTCAGGGATATGCTGATACCAAATTTTGAGATTCAAAATAAAGTAATTGCTTTGAATGTGTTTTTGAATTTAGAGGGAGACTGACTGAACTTTTGACTTAGATTTGGACAAAGTAAAGTACATTACCATTTTTATTTCATAGCATGAAGCATGTTGGCAAAACTGCTACTGGAGGGAACCAGAAAATGGTTTTGTTGTGTATTTTGGTCTTCGTGTTCTCAAATGAGATTCGTGAAATGAAAAATGTGTGTTACATTAAAGTGCAGTGCTCTTTTGAGGTCTTGCAATATTTAAAGTTTCATTTCTTTGTACAATTTTGTAACACCATTGTTGTGGAATATTTTAAGTTTGTGATCCAAAATGTCGACACATCAAACATAGTGTTGTGCCATTCAAGAGTCTGTTTTTGACAGAATTGCTGACTACTGTGAATCTCACATAATGTATGCTTTATGAGTGGGAACAAGTACTACCACAGCTTATATTTGTAAAAACAAAATTGGAAATGAGCCTCATTCTTTAATTTATTTCCACTATCAAAGTTAAGCAGCCATAAAACAAACTCTTTCTCTAGGAGTGTGCGGGGGAGTGCAGAAACAATATTTCTAACTGGGGGACCAAGACAACACTGTTGACTGGAAGAATAGACCTCTGCTGTCATAAAGCATCAATAGCTGAGTAGACAAGAAGGCTTTATATGTTCCATATCCTGACATCCTTTCTAAACTATTTCAAGTATTCTGGTGAATAAATCTGTATAAAATAAAAAAAACATGTTTAAAATAACTTTCTTTAACTTGTGTCTCCAATTTGTCAACTGTGATATTCTAAATAATAACAATTTTATATTATGATGTCCTATTTGGAAATTATGAAGTGTGTTATTTTCTTTCCAAGTAATTTAATAGAAGAGCAATTTTATTTGAAGTGCCTTTGTTCTTGTAACTCATTTGGCTTTAAACTTAAAATCGTTAGTAGTCTGAGGTGAAATCAGAATGAACAAATTACTCCATTTTGCTCTCATCGCTATTTGTTTGCATATGTCTTTTTGAGAATTTAATAAATGCAAGTGCTTAAGACATGACAGTGAGTAGAGATGTGTTATTTGCAGGTGAACAGGTCGAAGAGACTATGCTTTTCTGTTGAACAAGTTGATCTGGATTGAAAGTTGGCAGCGTGTTGTTTCGTTGCAAACCCAACTAAATCCCTAAATCATCCTGATTATGGAGATAATGCACACTTAGAATCTGAAATCTTACAGCCCAATCCTGTTTGCACTTTTACAACTTATGATGCATTTTAAGCCTTTACCATCCCTAACACTAACTCAGGAGCTGAATTTGTGCTCTGACTGAAATGCTCTTAATCTGAACGTTTGTCTGCTATAGTTCAAGAAATCTTTTTAAAAGCAGTCCAGCAAGTGTAGGCTGGTATTATTTTTTAATCTACACCTAACAAGTCTCCTAAGTAATGTTTAATTGAAATCAATCCAGAGTTCCTTAATGCTGAATTTGCTTTTCTTGTATATCAAGATACATAATTTAAAACTGATTAAAATAAGTAAATTATGGGACTTTGAATCAGTTCTTATAAAATGTGACAAAGTTAAAATATTTCAGAAATGATGGTTTTAGGATGATTACACCAAGGCAAATGAGCTGGAAGGGGCCTGTAGCACAAATAGAGGGGATATTAATCAAAATTTATAAGTGTGTATGGGAAGATAATGAAACATTTTAGAGAACTTGAGTCAGGTGATTGCTCAGGATGAAGACTATGGTGGACTTGTGAAAATATTTTATGAACCTTAAGGTTCCATAAAAAGAAGGAAACTTATTGACTATTGTAACAACATAACTTCTCAATGCTGTTACATCTAATCAGGTTTTTCAGGTGTTCTGAATATATGGTCATAGGATCAAGCCATATTTTATTTTGAATCTTTGACTTCCAAATTTAAAATGCCATACACAGCCATTCTTTCTGTGGTTATTAGAAGTAAAGGAGTAAGGTTGTGCATACTGATTGGATTTATGTGACTCAGGACTGCGACTGGTGGTGGTCTCTTGTGATTATGGAATAAATTTTTGACGTAAATACGTCTATATGGAAGGGAAGTGTAACGAAAAAGTGACAGGAAAATGTATAAGATGGTTACCTAGGAAATATCAACAATTTGTAAATATGGACTGACAACAATGGTCAGCTTGTATGCATTGTTATGTTACCTAGGAAGCGTCATCTGTTTACTCGGCATTGTTGTGTTACATTACTGCCGTCAACAATCCGTTTTCGTTATTGCGGAAAGAGCTGAGCTGTGAATCGCTTGTAGAAGAAGTGCGTCGTAAATTAGATAATTTTGTGCTGGTAAAAACGTTTTACAATATCACAGGTACTTATCTTATATAAGAATTATTAAGAAATCTTTTGTTGCCTCATACTATGTACAAGATGGATGACATTGAAGCTAAAAGACTCCATAACGCAGAATATATTTGACAGTAAAGAAAACGTAAAAAAATAAAAATATTAAATAATGAACCTAAAGTTCCCCCCCCAAAATACCAAAAACTAATGCTGAACATACAAGGGAATATATTGATTGTAAGAGATTTATTTTGAGTCATTTGAGAAATTATACAAGGATGTTTTCAGTTATGGTCACAGAAGATCCTAATACAATGCCGATAATATTGACAGGAGATTTTAACATTGATTTAAAAAGGAGGCAAATCAAAGCTTTGTCACATTTATGGAGGAAACGTTTGGCTTAATGTTAATGTCAAATCCTCAATGTAGTACTACTAGATCAAAATCTTGTATAGATATGGTGTTTGCACGATATATTGATACTCTAAAATGTACAAATTTTATAACATATTTCAGCTACCACAGGCCCATCTTAAGCGTAACTAATTCAAGGTAGGCAGTACTGTCTTACTCAAACTTTAATCAATTGTAAAGCGTGTAAAAAGCCACTATATAAACTCCTTACCGTATAGACGTATTTACGTCAAATTATCCGGAACCGTGGTTCCACTATAACTTTTTGGTTTCACAAAAGATGGGTCGACTAGCTGAGCATACTATTGGCTGCTGAAGTAGTAACAGTAACATTATTTAGGGAATAACGTTTTACTGAAGTACATAGCTTCAACAACGTTACATTTCTAGGCTATAACTTCTATTTGACGCCGTCGCCATGTTTGCACAAGTTGGCTCTTATCCAATTTTCTACACAATTTGTATGAATGTTTGTAGTCTGTGACCACACACGCCACGTTCTTGTTTCCTAGATAGTATTAATATTTATATAAAATTATTTCAGTGAAGTATATGACAGGTTATATTCAATATTGGTACCTTAATGTTTTTAAGATGCGGATTTTTTAAATGTTTGCGCTTTTTGCCTTTCGTCATTATTTCCTGAGTCCAACTACTTGTGTGAGTTTCTTCTGTCGTTTTGTGAAGCATGCAAGAACACTACCTGATCGTTACATACCTTCCCAGAAGATACTTTTATCTTAAACTTTGTCAAAATCTGTTAGCTTTAAATTTTCTCATTCTCACATTGTCATCAGTCACTATCAACAGTAAGGGCTTCGCAAGATCACAACGTTATTAACAAAACCGGTGTGCTTTCCGATTATTATTTATCATCATCACATAAAAATATTGAAAAATAACTGCAGAAAGAGTGAATTTCAAACAGTATATAGATTTAAAAAATCATGCGGTTCAATAAAAGCTTTGATTAAAATAAAATTCATTTTGTGTCTTTAATTGTAGATTGTGCCCAAGAAATCTGTTCAGGTTATTCACGACACCTAAATGTTTCCAGGAATCACTATATTGCACCAGTGGTTATCAACGTCTCTGTGGGGGACCTACGCTTCTCATTTAAAATTTTAGGTTATCTTTATTCTCTCAAGTCGTTCCTCTAAAGGTCACTAATTTTAACACATATATTACAAATTTTAATTGCAGGAAAATACTTCAGCAGAGAAGATAATTTTTAATCAGTTTCAGTAGGAATTATGTGTTCCCTTGAGCATTATAGAATTCCACCGGCCCATCAGCACAACCAACATAATCCACTAAAAAGTTTCTTAATATTAATATGATTACCCTCAGGATGTATTTGATATATCATTCTCCACTGAAACGTGCCCTGTATCATGACCACTAAATCTTAAAATTAACAAAAATAAAATCAATTGTGCTTTTGAATTTATGAATTAATTTCATGAACATGCAATATCATATGGATCAACTGATTACCGGCTTCCATTTCAGAACGCTCTTCTATCGTTCTATTTACTGTGGCCGTCTCCTGCTTGTGTGTAGGTATACTTTGATTTTCGCTTCGTTTGTAATAAATGATGAGGTACTTGACTCTGTGAAGCTGGTATGGTGTCTTATTTCCTGAAATAATTAATTAATTATTACATTTCTTTCCATTAGCGTGACTTCAAAAAGAAATGTGTTGTATTATCGTCTAATATGTGGAAGTGGTTACTAGATTCTGGAATAGACTTGCCCCGCTAAGAAAACTATTACTCTACAGTTAACAATCATTTCCCTCCAAAGTAAGTTGTCGGTGAAATCATGCCATTGCTGCGTAGAAAGCCATTTATAAAGAAGAAACTTCCACCCGATCTTGAAGACGATGAAGAAGTGTTCTACTGTGAGCTAACTAATGAGATATTTAGGGATTATGAGTAAGTAGTTTGCAAATTTGACATTTATATGATTGTTTGGTGTCATGAAGGTAGTTGTTTCTGCTTCATTACTCTGTATCGTCAGTGGATGTCCAACATAGATATTTCTGTCTCTCTGATTACCATTAGTGTATAAAACCAGATGTTGATTTAATAACTCGTGGTAATGACTAAAACAGTAATGCATGATGTCTGCAGTTGTAAACTTTAGAGGTTGTGTTTAATATTACAGTGATTCGAAATAACTTGAGATAAAGAACTTTCAGTTTACCCCAATATTCTTGTAATTATACCTACTTCTTGTGATTGTAACAAGATTTTCCGTTGTTGTTGCTTCATAGCTATATTTGTTTTTGTTGTATCAGTTGTGTTTTGAAATGTATTTTAAAAGTTACTGAACAAGAGGAGAGAGTTTTGTGTAACTAAATGCTGAAGATTTTTGTAGGGCTACCTTAATTTGGATACTGACTTGCATATTATTTTACATGGAAATGGCAAGGAGCTTGAAGTGTTTAACAGGATACTCATTGAAGAAATTTAAAATTACATCATATCAGCGATGTCTCTTTGAAACAGAATGTTTTCTCTTTGGAAGTAATTCAATGTAAGAGGCCTGAAAATGAATTTTCTAAACTTTGATGTATTTTTTGGGCATAACAAGCATGGATTTTGATGCTAAGGGCATCAAAATTAATAGTTGCTACTTACTAGAAGGCTAAAAATGAGATGCAAGTTGATTATACCTCTTGTGTATGTGTGTGTGTATGTATATGTATGTATATATATACATATATATGTATGTGTGTGTGT
>NW_019059805.1:920378-997693 GCF_000696155.1 Zootermopsis nevadensis
GCTAATTAAACTTCTGTGTCAATTTTTTTTGTGTGTAGATGTCTAATAAGAGAAGTAGTGAATGTGATTGTAATTTGACTGGTGGTGAAAGGGTGAATGGAGACACTAGTTTTGGTTTATCTGTTATAAAATGTTGCAGAGTTGTCTTTCTGTGTTATAGTTTCTGATCTGGAGTACTAAATTATGACATGTCTGATGTGTGAAAAATATTATTTAATTTTTCAATTCTGTCATTGATTTGAAGACATTCCAAATTAAAAGCATGATGTAATCCTGTGCAGTTTATTGGTATCATTCATGTTAGCACTGTTTGTCTCTAAATTTGTGGTAATTAAAGGTGACATATTTTGCAGGGAGTTCTGTCAGCGTGTTATCTTGTGCAATTCTTTGGTATGGTGCTGTTCTGTGACTGGTAAACCTCAGTTGACATATCAAGAGGCACTGCAAAGTGAAGAAAATGCTCGCACGTTTTTGAAAACTTTCCCCAAGAAGGTAACATATATTAGTAATGTCAAACTGTTACTATAATTTAACATTTGTTTTCTGTTTTAGAGAGGGAAGGGTGTTGCATGTAGTAGTAATGCAGTCTCTGGTTATTCTGCAATTAGTATGTGATGGAAAACCAGTATGTGTGGATGAAGTTCATGATGTATATGTTCACAGGAAGTGTAGCAGAAAACAAATTTTGTAAATTGTTCTTAAAAATTATTATTTTAGAGAAGAAAGTTTTTCATGCATACCACTGAACTGAAGTAGGATGGACTCTGATGGTACAGTATAGTATGAAACTTGATTGACTTTAAGATTTTTGTGTAGTGTCTGGGCCATTTTAAAAATACTTATTATATTACTCCTCTTAAAGCTCTTTGCATGCTCTTAGCATGAGCAACTGTCTCAGATTTATTGTTGTAGGATGATGATACAGATTTGTGAGATGAGCAGTTGCACCAGATTGTAGATTTCACTGAATATGAAGTAGCTCCTTAGTGCATTAAGCAGTGTATGATGCCATTGGTTTTTGTTGGTTCCAAAGTCAAATCTCTTTCCTGATGTGCTGTCTTGATTGACATTTGGTTTTCATGGTCTTTCCTATGCCTTAAAATTAGATAGCAGCATGACAGTTACCTTAATCTCATGAGATTCTAGTAGGGCATTTTCTATACATGTATCAAATGTCCTCAATTTTTGTCAAAAAATTTGGTTCTCTGGATACCACAGTGTGTAAAATCATAATGTATGTTAATACAGCTATTTATAAAATTAGGTATGTTGTCATTTTCTTTGTTTATGCAGTTGGTGATACCAGTATTATACTTGGCATCCCTGACCCAGAGATCATCTTTTGGTGATCTTTCAGAAGATGTTTTTACATTTACAAGAGAAAGATACTTTATTGGTGAGATTGTTGAGGTTAACATCAGAGAAGATATTTGGTATGTCTGTTTTGTTATAAATGTTTTTTAAAACATTGCCTTACTGTGTATGCATGTTCATAATACATTTGGAAATATATTATTACAGGTGTGAGAGTTGTGTCCTACAAGTTATTCCACCTGCAGAGAAGGAAATTGCTAATCTTCTCTCTGGAAATAGGTAATAATAGCCTTTTTATGATTTTTTTACTGAAACAGTGGCTTTTATAAAATATATGCATCATATGTTATTAGTGTATTTACATTTATCTATAATACATTTTATGTGCTGCAGTGTATGTATTTAATTTACCAAATTTGACTTTGATACCTTCACACACTTTCATTTCCTTCAGATGTATGTATTTTCATTTTTCATTTCAGCACATTAATTACTGTTATGTTACAATATTTTAACAAGTTATGTGTTTGTTTGATGTTAAATTGTGTTCTTTGCATATTAGAACATGTGATTTATATGTCAAGAAAATTGAAAATTTCAGGTCACATGCACTCCCATTCCCCATTATTAGCCGAGATAATCTGTAGTTGCCTGTAGTTTGCTTTAGTTGAATATGTAAAGCTTAGGTTAATGAGTGCAAAGTTCAAGATGGTATTGTGAATTGTAGGTCTTCAAGTTTATGTTTAACTACATGTGCTACATGTGTAGTCTTGGTGTCCCTTTGTGGAAATACATTAATATGCAGTATATGATATAATTTCCAGTGAAGTGTCATGGAGAGAATGTGAGACAACTTCATTTCCACCTGCATCACTCTACAGTTACAGAGTGAAAAAAATAAACAGCTCTAAGGAGGAGGATGTGATAACTATCAAGGCCTGTCAGCTAAGGCGGGCCAAAGGAGTATACACCAGGGAAAAGAATCGTTTGTTATTAAAACAATTTACAGAGCAGAAGCAAAAAGTATGGGTAATTAAGGTTAGTTTAAATATTTGTTATCAAAGTTACAAACTATTTGTTACTATAGAAGGATAAATTAAGAAGGCTAAGTGTACAGAAAAATTTACTTTGCATTTTCTGTGAACCTGAATGTTTTAAGTGGAAGGTGGAGCTGTTCATGTTTTGTAACCACAGATAAGATAGAACAGGAAGATAGGAAAGGTATATTTTGTACACACATTGTTTAAAAAGTATCTCCTTAACCGTTTGAAGTTAAAGTGCATTAGCAAGTGATTGTTTGTTAACCTATAATAAAAAAGAAACTTCTTTCTTAAAGATACTAAACTTGGCTTTGATTTATATTACTGAAATATTTATGTAATAAGCATTGGCCTCATGAATGTTAGCACTTATTTATTCAATGTATTTATGCATGAATGCTATTTTTGTATCTCTCTTAATTGAAATGACTTTATTAGTTACACATTTTCTTATTTGCAATTCACAGGATAAAGTTGTTAAGAAATACAAGATTTCAGAGATAAATTTTGGCCACATTTTTTGTGGAGATCTACCAGAATTTGAAATATCTAAGAAGATTATGAAGATGGCCATTACTTCACCTAAAATAGAAAGTAAAGGTCAAAACAAGGTGATGAAGGAAAAAAGGCAAGAAACAATTCATAAATATTTTAAATCACCTGGGAAAGGAGAGGCAGCATCAAGAAAGATTTTATCTCCAGATAAACAGAAGACTGCTGGTAAGGATCTGTTGTTACAAACAAGGCCTATGAAGAAGCAAGTGGACTTGCCTATAGGCAAGCAAGATTCCAAGAAGACATTGCTAACAAATAAGAAAGATATTCCTTCAAAGAAGAATTTGGAAATTGGGAAACATGAAAACTCAGGTAAAAAATTACCACCCCTTCAACAAAGGCAAAAATCTCCTAAGAAAAGTTTGCCATCAGGAACATGTTCCAATACTCAGAAACCTTCTCCTACAAAGAAGGGACCTAAGAAATTCACTCTAGATTCTGTTGTGAAGTCACCACAGAAGCAACAATTAGCAAAGAAGGTGAAGGACAAGTACAGGGATGCAGGAAACACAAAGAAAAGAGATGCAACCAAGAACCTTTTGGAGAAACATAAGATGAATAAGATGATCCCTTTGAAACAAGGCATGAATGACAGGTTTGTATTTCCTTATATGAGCTCTCTTTCAATTTAAAATTATACCATAGTATTTTAATTATATCATTTTTATTCACTGCTTGAAAATAGAAATACATTAAATTAATTGTTAGTATTTGACATAACGTTCCTCATCAAATATTCTCTTAATTTTCATAGACTGACATTGGAGGAAAGAAGAAAGAAGCTAAAGGAGGAGAGGAAAGAGAAAGCTCTTGAAGAAAAGCGCAAGAAGGTGGAGGAAAAATTGAAAGAGAAAGCAAAACTGAAAGAGGAAAAATTACGTTTGGCAGAATTTTTGAAACAGTGGAACCGTCAACGAGACGATTTGGAATGTGAAGATTTGAAGGTATTTTTTTGTTGAATTTTCTTTGGGCATGGTCTCTACTATTTAAAGCTAAAAATTAGTAATTTTTCCTTAATTTATTAATAGAGAAGTTTTATTCTGTGTTATATGATGTGTAAAAATGTGCAATTGTCTACCTTTACTGTAATATGAAAATGTGAATTTAGATGCACATGACAGTGAGAATCAATCTCTTAACATCACACCAATTGTATGTTCAATTTGTAACAAGAAAATCAGAAATGTTTTGGTCCCTAATCATAGGCAAGCTGCAGAGAAGTCCTTAATATTTTCTTGTTTTTCTTGAAATGTACAAGGTCCACTTTAACCTGTTCCTGTTTTGTTGTCTTTGTGTTCTTTCAAGGTCAAACAAGTTTTTGCCCTGGAATGTAGTACAGTATAGGGCTGATAGAGAAATATTGGTACTGTTCTTTCCTTGTTTGCAGAATAAGGTTGCATAATGCATATTCACCTATACCTTGGGATGACTTCCCTGTATACTATATATATACTTCATCAACTACTACAAGGATTGGGCCTATTGACCCGTTCCGGGACAGTTGCTCAAGGCAACTTGTCCTTATTAGTCTTGTAGGGTGCATTTGAGTAGTGAGTGACAAGCCCACTGCTTCTGCACAATTTCTATTCAATCCTGATTTGTCTGCTACAGCCATCTAGTAGAGAATCAGGAGAGACATGGGTGAGAAATGACCACTGAATTTTGCTTATGAAACATCTTGAATGATGCTCGTAAGGTTCTTTTACATGCTTTAAATCTATGACGTGGGACCGCTGGCTTTACTTCCCTTCTGAAGGAAGTTGAGCTACAGATTTTTATCACCCTTTAAAGTCCATTGACCTCGGCCAGGTTTGAACCCTTGAACCTTGGGTCCAGTGGCGAGCACGCTAATCACTAGTGGAATGATCTGAGTACACTGTGATTTCATCAGTGTTTGTTTTATTTGTTGCAGGAATTACCAGTTCCTACAAAGGTTGATTGCGTTATTCCAAATGAGTTCTTTGGTGATTTTGTAATGATATTGGAGTTTTTACACTCTTTTGGTGATATTTTGTCCTCCAAAAGTTTCTTTCCAAATGGTGTGACCTTTGATATTGTGGAACGCGCATTGTCTGCAAGTGAAGTAGCTGGTGAGTTATTGAAATATAGGTTCATACAAATAAGGCAACTATTAACTCACTTGATGAAAGACTGTTGGGTTACAAGCCGCGTCAGATTTCAGAATTGTGAATAAACCACATATTCTGCCAATGTTTCAAGAACAGTCTCTTTTCTCATCCGCAGGGCTGCTTGGTAACCAGTCTGATCCTTTGTTATGCGCTTGCTGCTGAGAACTGAGTACCAGTAGCCTTGTGTACCTTTTGTAATGTTTTTCTTGGTCTTACGTTTGATGAGTTTATGCGATGCTACAGTTTTGTGAAAACATCATTAGGTAGGGCACCTTACCAAATTTGTCCATTTAATAATTAGAAAGTATGAACTAAACCAGGAACATGTATTGTCCTTCATAATAAATTACTGTGGCATTCTTTCTTGTTTATAGGTCCACTTAGTGATATAATTCAACTCCTCCTGATGGCACTGTTCAGTATGCAGGAAGAAGAAGATGATGAAATACTGGAAACGGATAGTCAGACATCAGGTATGTGATAACCACAATACACATTACATGGCTGACAAAAAATGTATCGCTGTTCAGATTACATATACATACATCATACATACATCTTTATTACATTCCATGGATCCATAAGTTAGTCAGATGACAATAGGATGTAGAATAAGTCATAATAATACAATACATGTTATACAAATACAAGTCATATAAATGTCACAAAAATACAAACAAAGGATAAATTACGACTTACTTGTAGACATTAGGAATTCATCGACAGAGTAAAAGGAGTGTGTAATTAAGTATCTTTTCAATGCTGTTTTAAATTGTGCCTTTTTATTTACAAGACTTGTGAGATTTGATGGTAGACTGTTGAAAATTTTGATCCCTGCATAATATGCACTCTTCTGAAAACATGAGAGGTTGGCAATTGGTCTATGAAGCTGATTTTTATTCCTTGTGTTGACATGGTGTGTTGATTGGTGTGCTGTCTAACATAAATTAACAGTCTTTATATCAAAATGTTTTATCATGATGTGTTTATGTAAGAGAAATGCAAGTATGAGTCCTATAATTCTATGCACAGGCATTGGATTTTATATTATGGTGTTTTAGTTGGCCTGACTGATGAAATTGGCGACATTACATCATCAGAAGCTATCAAGTTGGCAACAGCTGCAGCAAGTTGGTGTCGGCTGTACCAGGGTATTCCACTCAATAAAGTGACACTAGATTCGATAACACTGACGGAAGTTTTAAGGCTGCATCTTCTGTCATCTGGTGGGCGGTCTGGAGAAATGAGTTCCAAGTGGAGGTGAACAGAAAGGGTCTTTATTTCAATTTTGATTTTGAGAATATTTGAATCCATGCCCTATTTTGGTCAAATTTGCAGCCTTGTTAATATTGTGCCTTTATTAATATAAGGATTGCTACATTCACATCATTTGTGTGTGTTATACTGTGGTTCTTTGTGTTAGGTTTTCTAATTTTTTATTTTTTTCAGTATTTTGCAGTGCATTTCAGAAGTCTTTTTAGGAGTGAGTCAGTGTTATTGTTGCAAGTGAAGGTTAAACTTTGAACTAACAGTGAAACCAAATAACTGTTATAAACAGGCAGGATTTTTAATTACCGTATTACCTCAGCGCTCTTTTTCACATTTTATAATTTCAGTAATTTGGGTGCATCTTACATCTAATTGCATCTAAAAATTATATAGGATCTTTTTTTTCCTCTCCTCCTTGTGGCAACCAGTTAATAGACCATTACAATCAATGGTGTCTTAAAATCGAGGAAATACGGTAATTTTATTTTATTTTATTTACCATCTAGTTCTGTAAGCCTAGGGACAAATTACTAATGACCACATATGCATTTGATAGTAGTTTATTGTAAATATTCTAAAACTTTTACAAGGAGCTTTGGTTATTGAACATTTTAAAAATGTAGGTCAGAAAAGTTAAACCTAAAGGTTGGAACACTTTATTACGTTTTAAATCTGGATGCATTTGACTATTTCGTCTGTTGACCGAACTTGAAAGTTGCTGTTCTAGTTTAAGTAATTGTTAGCATGAATGTAAGGAAATGGAAATTGAAATTGAAAGGATTAAAAATGACTGTGATTTGTTTCCTATAGATTAATTTTTACAGTGAAACTATAATTCTTTTCAGTCTGCATTCTTCATACTTTGCAGAATTTCTTTGGCCTACAAAGGACTTCATTTTGTTCTTATAACTCCTGATAAATGAATGATACTAGATAGTTCATTAAGTCTTAAGTGCCTTTTATTTTTGTGGATGAAACTCTATTGGTTTTGATATTGTTTCAGATATCAGCAGCGTGGTGGTTATACAAGTTTGGATGATCCAGGTTTACTTCTACGGATTCAACAGCCCCATATTCTTAGATCCCTCAGTGTAATGAATGTGTGTGATCTACCTTTAGGTATGTCCCGTGCTGTAGCCAATTTTAATTCATGTTATGATCTCTGTCTTGTAATATTTAATGTGAACTGAGTGTTCAGTACCTTCAAATTTTTTGTGATATGGAATCATGCACAACAATCACACTTATAAAACATCAGTCTTTATTTTGTACTTTAGCAGGTGTTTGAACTTGTAACATCAGGTTATACAGGCCAGCAAACACTGTTGCAGAGACTCACAAGTTGCAGTGTCCCAAGTATGTTTGTTTTGCATGACTGTGAAAAGTTGTCTCGGATGGTTGGGATTCTCTGGCTGATGTTTATAAATTTTGTTCTTTAAGGAAGATGGCTGTCTTTGAGCATACACATCATTCATGAAAACAAACAGGCTGCACAGTAGTCAAATTGTTAAAAATAATTAAGGAAATTTGCATGTTTCCATTGTTTTCAGTACACTCGTTATGAATGTTACTGGTCGATATACATTTAAGCTGATTTATGTTATTTTCTTTTCCTCCTTTCCTTCCCCCCATTTTTTTAAGTGTACATCTCACTCTTTTGACAGGTACATGTTATTACAATATCTTGTGCTTGATAGAATTGTTTCTTTATTTCTTTCTGTTTTTCTTTATCCTGTGCCTTCTTCTATGCCTTCATGTCTGAACATGACTGTACTACATATCATTAAATAAAGCTGTCCCGCTGTATGCCACGTAGGCGCTGAGGGAGGAGGAGGAGGAGGTGGATGTTTTGCTCCTGCTCATTCTTAACCTCGGCGCTATGTAGGGTGAGCGGTTGGTGTCATGTCCCAGCTGTGCTTTACCTCTGGGGAAAGGACCCCTGGTGCCCGTTGGATAGGAGGCTGAGTGGGCCCAAAGCTTTATACACACAGCAACTGGTTCTTCATTGGCTTTTGCACAGCATATATAGCAATAGTGCTGTATTTCATATCAAGTGCTTGAAAGCAGGCTAGCACAGGAGACTTTTAATATGTTGTGCAGGACTGCGTAACATAAATTTTAAGACATTGGACATTCAGTCTATGTAACAGCTTTGTTTTCCTTTGCAGTGGATAAGTTGCAGATTGTGACATGTCTTATTAATCAGATCTCAACATATGCTACTGTGAGGGATGTAATTGAAGAACGAGGGGACAAGGTTAAGCAGCTTCGTGCTGAAATAAGAACACATCAAATAGCGGAACTGAAAAAGGAAAGGGAAGCAGCTGCAATAAGGTATATTACTGCCATATTATTCATGTGTACTATTCCTGTGTTAGGAAAACTACACATTTATTTTGAATGTGCAGGCTCTTTCTTGAGTATGATTTTGGTCTTGTGATGGATTTTGTCTGAAAGGGAAGTGATGGAAATTTCCTGCATAGACAAGTCTCACCTCTGATTTACAGTTGCCAAGTGTGTAATTTCAGGTATGTACAAAATTACATGTGTTACATCCTGATTTTGACACCTCTGTGCTCTTACAAACACACAGAAAAGGCTGCTATGGAACATTTTTATTGTTTTTTCAAATTGAACTATAAAAAATTATTCTTTATTACTATAAATTTTTATTGTTCTAGTGATCATTAGAGTTATGTTAGAGGACCATTGATATTTCGGTTGGAGTGATTATGTGTACCAAAAAATTCAAGATCACTTATTATACAGGGTGCTAGATATAATATTTTTCCTAAGATAAAATATGTAATTAAATTGATGGCCTGTTTCCATAACTTAATATTGTTACATTGGTTAAATACATATATTGGGTTTGACATGTTACGTGCATAAAACGGCATAAATTTGATTGGAAAATATTCAGGGGAAGTGACCATTGGGGAAACCTACTTGTATGTAGTTGAGAGGCATGTGAATTAGGTTGTTAGGAGGTGAACTTTTTAACTTAGAGTATGGTCCACTGGTAGTGAGCTTTTATGTACCTTTGTGTTCCATCAGAGTAGTGAATTTCTTGATTAGTTGTTGAATAACTTCCAGCTGCTCAAAGAAAATCCTGTACCTTGTAATTAATTGGCCAGTCCATTGCAAATGTAATTAAAAAATTTGTGTATTTATATGAGTAGAAAAAGTATTTCTTTGTGTAATTTAGGATGAAAGAACGGAAGGAGGCTAAACTCAAACTTAAAGGAGATGCTGAAACAGGAACAGCATCAGCAGTTGCACCTGTTACTGACTTACCAGTAGAAGAGGAAGAAGAGGACAAAGAAGTTCGGCAACAGAGACTGGATCGTGAATCATCACGTCGGAAACAGGAAATACAGAAGAAGTCTCGTGAATTGCACCAAGCAGTATTTGGACATCAGGTGTTACCCATAGGAACTGATCGTGCTTATCGACGTTTTTGGGTGTTTTCATCTCTTCCAGGACTCTTTGTTGAGCATGATGAGCACTGGGCAGGATCATGTTTGCCAGAACCTACCCCCTACAATCCTACTTTAGCTCATTCAGATGATACTCTGACATATGTCCGGAAGCTGTTTGAAGAAGAGTGGAATGGAGGCAGTGGTAGCGACAAGGAAAATGATGTTGGTGATGAAGCTCGTCCAGTGGCTACTTCTAGTGGCAACAAAAAATTATTGGCTGAAAAAAACACAAGTAGTGATTCTGGTGATGTGTCTCATGTAAGTAGGGGATTGAGTGATAGAATAGCATGGACAAGTAGTGAGACGATCAACGATTCTGATAAAGTGACCATGACAAAGCAACAGCCCTTGATTTGCACAGCAGATATCAACACTTGTCCTGTGCATGGACAGTCAGATTCAGCTGTCCGGACCAGATGGGCTTTCTTCAGTAAAGAAGAAGATATTAATCATTTGATCGATTGCCTTAATAGGCGTGGTATTCGAGAAAGTGAACTGCGACAGACTTTAATGCAGGAAAGGACTTATATAGTACAGAAAATGGCAAATTGTCCAGTACATAAACTGGATCGAACCCAAGTAAGTAACATGTGGTTTACATTTATAATTGCATATAATGGCTGATTTTATTTAAAAGCAGTGTGATGTGCTTATAGTATATTGCTTTTAAATAAATGCAGCTTTTATAGTAATGAAACATGTTTAATGTGTACATATATTGCCTATGGACATAGTCTGTCACATTTGACTAAAAGTACACTGTTTGTGTAATGCAGAAAAAATTGAAGTTATGTGCTGATGGTCATGATTTCGTAGCAAGAAATTTAAATGAGGCTGTGGTGGTGTCTTCAACAAAACACGTGTTGCTGTTTATTCTGGGAACTAATTGAATGTATAAATTGTCTGTGTGGGTGACATGCCAGGCTACTGAAAGTAAAGCAGATGGTATACATAGTTATTAGGTCAGCATATTTTGAGAACTTATTTTTTTACTGGAATTTTGGTTTTGATTTACCAAATAATTTCCTTTAAATTTCCCAGAACCAGTCTCTTCTGCATGTGTGTTCATGAATTTCTATCTGTTTTTAACAGATTTCAGATCTTTCATTCTTGGCATTTGCATGCTCATGTTATCACTGTTGTATAAGTAACCAAAGCTGTTTTATTAGCTGTTTTTGTTTTTGGGTTTGTGTGGAGCTGGTGTGTCTCAGTCAGTGTAGTAACTGTGTTATAGACTAGATGACCATGATTTGATTTCCATCATGGGCATAGATTTTTCTGTGTCCATACTATCTTTGTGGTCCACTCAGTCTGTTATCCAGTGAGTACCAGAGTCTTTCCCCAAGGATAAAGCATCTGGAGTATTTGACTGACCACTACTTTCATCTAGTGATGTGGTTATGAATGTGTAGAGCCATATCTCTGCTTCCCCATATGTCATAATAATATGGTCCTTTATTAAGCATGTTAACAACTGCTTTTATCATTTGCTCCCACTTTGGTCCATATATTCCCCTGAGCACTCTGTTCTCATATCTTCAACCTGCATTCTTCCATTTATCTGATGTTTCACACTCGTATGAAACAAAATACAAAATTGTGGTTTCATATTTTATTCTGCGTATATTTAGATGCAGTTGGTAAAACTAAATATTCTGAACTGAATGGTAGCAAGCATTCCCTAAATTTATTGTTTTAATATATTTATAATGAATTTGTTATTTGTTACTGTCATTCCCAGATAGTTGAACTTTGCCACATGTTCTAAGGATTTAGTAGCATTTTTTGAAATGATTTTGTTGTTTATTGTAGTGACAAGATATGTATTGAGTTTTCTCTTTGTTTGCTTCTAGACCCAGCAAGTCATTTCTGCCTCAACAAACTGCGTTGTAAAAACAAATGGAATGTTGCCACAGAAACCAGTCACTCTGTGTTCAAGGCTGGAAATAAGGGGCTGTTATCTCATGCTCATACATGTGTGTGCATCGGTGTTTAGGCTTTCTTTATATAATTACAATCATACCCCATTAGAGCACCACAATTTGTTCTCTACCAGTATTGGCATTAAAGTGTGTCTGGCCGTAAACTGAGTTTTTGTATGTCTCCTCTCTCTCCATGGCATATAGCGGGACACCTCTACTTTTTTTACATATTATAGTCCCATATGATGTGTGAAATACTGTGATTGGGCCCCCCCCCTTTCTCTCTCTCTCTCTCTCTCTAATACAAAATTTCTCACATCCATCTTTTGTCCAGTTGTTTTTTTGTGTTCCTTAATAACTTCATCAATTGCTGTTATATTTTATGCATTCAATTGCCCTTTCCAAATAATTTATGAATCCTCAAGGTTTTACAATTTTGTACCCTTCAACCATTTCACACATTAATATATTTCATTCTCCCATTTATTTTTTCACTGTGAACATCTCCAACACAGCACTAACTGATGAACAGTGTGGTTGTCCCTTTACTGGAAGTTGCTTTTGAAATTTCAAAGGGAATTCCTATTCCGAGGCTTTTGTGGGCACAATGCAAGTATGACAGTGAATTAATTGTTCATGCTGCTCTATCCATACATCCTTATGTTTATTAGTGTGAAACTAATCCACATGAACAGACTGTCATTTACAAGACCATTTACAAACACTGTGTTTTTTATGTGAAGATGCAGGGCACTTTTGTTCCTGAACCAAGGAAATCTCGCTCACAAAAACATGAGGATGCCAATTTGAACTTTGCGCCAGGAACACCTACAGATGAGATCTTGGAGCTAACATTGCGAGATTTCATTTTAGAAATGGAAGAAAAAATACAGATTGGTGGTCTAGGCTCTCTAAAGGTATGTTAAAATGATGTATTTATGATTTGTAATACTTGGTTCTTCTTTCAAATTACTGGAAGTTGGACATTCTTTATGTTACACAAATGTGACAACCTAATTCTTTGCAAATTTGAATGTGTTTTGATTTCACTGAATTTTAAACTAATGCGACACAAGTTGTATCATATGAATAGTGAGACAAAATGAAGCTAGTATGCTCATTTTCTGACTCGTAGTTGCAAATGCACCTAGAAATAATATAGCAAGATAGTCATAATATGTTAGATGAGAATTGCAATAGCACCATGTTTAAAAACAGTAACTGTATCAGCAGTAAACACTTGTATTGGTTTGATTATGTTAATGACTGAACAGTTCCTTTGGGCTCTCCAAAGTTCTTTACCATTAGGCTTATGTATTACTTACTCCATGGAGCCAAGTCCTTCCTGAGAAGCCAACAGTCGCTCAGCCACTCACAAAATTCTCAACATTTCATGGAACCTGAAGGTTCATTATCATGTTCACAAGAGCCTGCCACTGGCCCCTTTCCTGTGCCAGATGAATCCAATCCATACCATTTTGAATAGGAAACATGTCAGGCAAATGTTTACTTATATGGTTTGTTTAAACACATTTTGATAAGCGTAACTAGTTTCATGAGGCTTATATATTAAATCTTAAATTAATGATCTGTCCTTCAGTCTTGCTTCACAAAATGATATATGCAGTATGTTCAGTAAGTAGTTTCTGAGAGTGTTGCACATATTTATTACTTCAACATAGACATTGAAAATAACAAGGAATACTTCATGAAAATTGAATGGCTATGGATATGTAGCTGTGGCAGTTACATTGAAAAGTAGAAATAATGTCTGTTATTCCTTGTTCTTTTGGATGTCTATATCAGGGTAATAAATGTGACTTAACACATCCATGAAAGCTAATTGTCGAACATCCCTAATGTTTTAGAGTCTGTGTTTGCAGGTATATAGTCGAGAAGTGTGGCGGACTTCCATTAACAAAAGAAGTTACGACAAACAATGTGACAAGCTTGTATGGGGTTCTGAAAGCCATTTGAAGAAAGAAGACAAGGATGTAAGTTTACAATATGGCAAATTGTCCTTTCTCCCATTGGTTAGTTGCCTTAATGTGAGTTTTGCCAAAGTTTGACATTCACATATAATCATTTTACAGAAGTGATTGTGCTTTTAATGTCATGTATAAAGTGTGATCATATTGTTACCCAGTCTTTCTAGTATTTTTAAATTAAAACTTTATTAGTCAAATCCTGATAATATTAATGCTGGACGGGATATTTTATTGTAATATATGTGTATGTGACGGACACTATATTTACATGTTGTATTTAGAAGTTTGTAACTTGACTGAAGGGGTAATAAAGGGTTGCAGGATGTAAGGTGGTCTAACAATTTTATGTAAGTAGTCTTCCTTCATCATAGGGTTCTTTTCAAGAAATTTGTCATATATTTGTAATTGTATGGGTGCATTGCTTCATAAAATGGGGCCACACATGCTGAATGTACAGATTTCAGGTACAAGAATTTTTAGTTCTTTTCTGCAAGATGAATTTCAACTTTAAAATATGGCCATGATGTCAGTTTAATGAAATATGTATTCTTTTATGCTAATATAATGAAAGTGGGATTTCTAGTACATATTATACTCAAAAGGGGCAGTTTCTTTTAAGTTGTTTACTTTTATTGCAGGCTATAGATTGCAGTGACATTCCAATGGAACAAGACAACAGGGGTGAGTAATATATAGCAACATGAAATGAATAAAGTGAAAGGAAGAACTATAGAAGAAAACTAAATGTAATGAGCTTTTTGCTGCTCATCATGGAACAAAAACCAGAAAATCTTTTCATAAAAATGCAGTGACAGATGTAGACTGACTAGTCCCTTCAGCTATTGCTGTTGTGGTTGCACATGACAGTACGCAACTCAGGTACATGTAAGTGCTACTACAGCAGTCGCTGCATGTGATATTGCAGCTGCTGCTTGCAGAACCATGCCTTCATTCTTAATTTGTATTGATATTCTGATTATTTTTATAGAGAGAAGTAGTAGCCCAAACTCAACAGATGCAGAGATATGCTACAGAGATCCTGGTCGGCTATTACTGGAGGATAGTGAACCAAGTAGCCAGCAGAATCCTGTGGTTACCAACCTTGCTAGTGCCATCCTTCAAGTTGCACAAAGTGTAGAAAGAAAGTACCTACAAAAGCCACTTGGTAAGTCAGTCATAATTCACAGAGTAGAAAACTGGCACATATTTTGGCATTCTGAGAGAGTAATATCCCCCCTAGAATCAAATAATTAAGTTTATTTCATATCACCATTTATACTGTAGTCATTTTAATATATATATATATGTATTCGTTTTTAATTAAACATATTTATCTTACTGAGAATTTACACATTCTTCACAAAAGGAGGACATGTATACTGGTTTTATAACTGTATGAATACATACTTTGAAATTGTCATTGTGAACCTACAAACAAGCATGACGTCTGCATAGTGCAGAAATGTGAAACAAACATGTAACTGCTGAATCACATCTTGTTACATAACATACTATACCTATGTTCCTACAACACATGCCTCATGAAGAAAAGAATGCTGAATACCTCCGATTCTCCTTTTCCTGTGGGTGGCTGATAGTATAGGAATGTATATTCAACCCTGTTATCAACTATGAGATGGTTGTGGAGAATAACGAACATTAATTTGATAGTGTAAGATGAACAAATGCAAGAAGTAAAACTGATTTAAAAGTAAAAAATAAAGGCAGTTTATTCAGCGTGGTTTAAGGTTTGCTTTAATTGCCAATAAACAACTTTTATTGTATTTTCCACAAAACAACTCAATAGGTAATCAAATTGCCATTTTACTCCCTTCATTTCTGCATGTCTGCCCATTGCCAAACTGAATGAACATTCTGATTCTTTGTTGACAAATTGCTGCATAACCCTATCATTCGTACATGGTTTGTATATACACAAGTATGTACATGTTTGGATACATTTTCCTTTGTGTTATTCAGTCATATCAAAAACTGACTGGAAAATGAACATTGTGACAGTTGAATAAATATATAGATTTCATTTGATCGTTGCCAATGGGATACAGCTGACTCAGAATAGTAGTAGAAGTAACCCAGCCGCATTCCCATACAGTTTTATGCATTTACTGAAAATGGACACTTCTGTGAACATATTAAATAATGACTTGAGAGATGTATATTTACATGATTGTGAAAAGAGATCCATAGTGTTTTTTGTGTGGAAAATAATTAAATGGCACTGTCATTTGATTAGTAAAATATTCTTATATTTAACATTGTTACAGTGACCATGTATAAAAGAAATTCTAAAAATGGACTTGTTACATCTGACTTATGCTGTATTTCAGGTGCAGAGGATGGTTCCAGTGATAAGACACTGATGAAAAGGTGGGAGGTCAGTTTAATGGCTTCTACAAGCTTTTCACAGTTGTTTCTTCATTTTACAACCCTTGGTAAGTGTTATTGTTGAAGTAATCAACAAATTTCATTAATTAATGAGTGGGATTACATTTGGAATTTGTAGTTTCATTAATGTCTCGTAGCGTAAGTAGCAAAGCTGTTTTTTTGTTGTTGATATTATGTAAACAGTTCTATTTTTACAGATGTTACAGCAGTACTGCAAAGATTCAGGATTAAACCTTATTTATTCACCTTCACTTTCATAAGACAAAGTCTTCAGCACCTAATTACAAAAAATATATTTATGTGTATATAGTTTACATTTTCTTTTTGAGGAATCTAAGGTTTATGAATTTTGGTGTTTATACTGTGGTACATAGTGTATTGTAAGATATATGTGATAGATTATAATTGTTATTTCATTTACTTTATTCAGTTCTTTAAACAGTGAAGCTTTAAATTATGAATCATGCTATTGATTGTCATATTTGATAGATGCTAAACCTAACCTTTTAGTTGGTTGTTTAGTGTTTCATTTTTGATTGAAAATGTTGAATTTTGAGAACAATTATGAACTGTTGTAAATGTAGCATAAGTTTATATCTAGGTTATAAAATGCTTATTATTTTAGTTGCACGTGAACATTATTTAAATGCCTTTTTTTCTGTGTAAAATGTGTTTTATTCTAGTAATTTATAAAGAGACCACTCTGTAATATGTGTTTTATGAAACAGTTTATTGCAAAAAATAATGTTTATTTCTCATGAAAGGTGATTGGATAATAGAGCTGTTTGATATACATATTTTACTATCTCCATCCCAGTAGTGAAGAGATTGCATTAAGACTACTAATAATTTTAGTAGTTTGCTGTCACGTGACTTCAAGATAACCTGCTTTATGATTTTCCAAAGTCGGCTCATTAGTAATATAATTTCTGGTATAGTTTGTATTTTATAAAATTCTTTCTGCCAGAATGATCCATGAGATTATTCTTAATTGATTGGAATTGCCTGTTTAAAGGGTTTATGTTATTGGCAGTATGTAACAAAAGGAAAGGCATAAGTTAAAAAACCTAGGCCTGTAAGCAGAAAAAGTTTTTCACTTAAGTTTACCATTTGAAAAGCAATGTAAAAATTTTTGTTTTGACATTCAATTCTTCCAGTTAACAGTATTCAGTGGTCCAGATCAGCTTCAAATGCTCACTGCCGTTTATGTAGACGTCGTGGTGATGCTGAGAATATGCTGCTTTGTGATGGATGCAATAAGGGGCATCATCTTTATTGCCTTAAACCGAAGTTAATCGTATGTTGATCTTATATCTGTCAGCTACCTATCTTTGTTGATATTAACATAATTTGAATATAATATAGTGCTTTCTGATTGCTATAAACTTTCATATTCATAAATGTCTTACTTTTGAATGTAACAGGCTCTACTAACATTTACAATAATACCTTTACATAGAGAGTTCCACATGGAGACTGGTTTTGCCCAAAATGTCGACCACCGGAAAAGGTTCGTGCTTCTAAAAAGTCGAGGCGTCTATTTTCTCAAGAATCAGATGAAGATGATGTTCAGAAGGAAAAGACTCAAGATTCACAAAAGTACGTTTGTGTTCTTTTATTGAAGAAATTTTTAAACTAGTACTGGGCATTGACGTTTGGTTGTTTATACTTTCTTTTGGCATTAGCCACAGATTATTTTAAAATGTTGCAAAAACCTAGCATATCCTTAGTCTTAGTCATACTTAGATCCTGCAGTGAAGTTCTGGATTCATTTTCTTTGTTATATATCTTATTACCTTTTACTGCATTTGCTTTTCCAGTTCCAATAGTAATATACATTTGTGTGCATGCAAGCGAATGAGATTTTCGCGAAGATGTCAGGGAAGGCTGCTTTTTTTCTTTTATGTGCACTTTCCTTAGATTTATCTTTTATATTGGTCATTCTGAAAAATATTCTATTTTTGTTGCAGTATATGACCACATTGGTAATGTTATTTCTGTAATGTCTGACTTTGATGTTTGTCTGGGTTAAATTGTGTGTTTTAAATTTGCGTTGACAATATTCTCAGGCCCATTTCTTGACTATACTTTACAGATGCAAGAAGTACAATGTCAGAGAACTTAAAACTAGTATGTATATTGTTAACTCATTTTATTTGGCAGGTTGAAAAGAGGTAAATTATTGCTTCATCCTTTATCATACCCATACTCAAGAAATAAAATGGTAGAAACCTTTTGTATGGCTCAGATAATTTTGTAATAAAGGAGATGTAAGATTCCATATAAGTGTTCATCTTGCTTATTTATATGCTCTTGTCTCATGATTAATCATGACAGAATATTGTATCTCTTTTCATAATATCAGAATCACCAGCTTTAATATGTTTTTGGCTTACAAAAATGAGCAAATGTATGTTTAATTTCAGCAAAGTAGCTGAGGTGAGTGAGGTGTGCGAGGCATGTGGTTTGGGTGGTCATTTACTGTGTTGTGACACATGCCCCCTCCTCTTCCACATTGAATGTGTTGTTCCACCATTGAAGAAGGTCCCAAGAGGAAAATGGTCCTGTCCTAAGTGCAAAGTGGTGAAAGGTGAGCAGTATTGTGTTAATTTTAACTGTTAGAATGAATTTATTTTAAGTGACAGAAGTGTATGCACCAAAGTTTTTGTATGAATTATAGAATAATATTTGGTTACTACCTTCATTTTTATCTGTCATGAATGCAGATTAATGTAAATGTGTTTTATCACTCTGCCCCTCCTCAAAACATTACAATTCATGTAGAAGGAAAAATTACAAAGGAAGCATCAGTCCAGTGAGTCCAGGTGGATTGCTCTTCATTTGTTTATGCCAAATAAGGTTGTTGTTTCTCTAAAAAAAAGTGGATCTTAAATAGGATATGAAGGTGTGAAATGGATTCATCTGGGTCAGGAGAAGGGTTAGTGTCAAACCGTTGTGAATGCAGTATTGAACCTTTGGGTTCCATTATAAACTGGGAATGAAATATCTAGCATGCTTTTAGTTTTGTTTGTAAAGTGGACCTCAATTATCCATGATATATGGGACCATGTCTGCCTTGGATGATCAAAGTCCAGATGTTTACAGTGTATACAGTAATTGCAATAACTGAATGATTCATACCAAGAATAGGTTTTTCAGTCTGAAAAGCTTGCAAGGTACCATCACAGAAAATCAGTACTTGTGCAGAATGAGAATTTTGGGTGGGAAGAGGGTTGGGCCAGTCTCGTGGTGGCCCAATTAACAGTTGGTACTGGCTCAGATAATGGAGAGTCCACTGTTTATGTATGAGACATTGATATACTTAAATTATTTATCTCATTAAACTTCCCTGTACTGGAAAATATAATACATGGTTTTACCTTGGTGTTACCTTCTGTATTTCTATCCCTTCTCTACTCTGTCTTGGTCTTTGCCATTTGTTTATCATGAAGTAGAATCAGATGGAATAGAATGGTAATTACTAAACAGATTTTACTTAATATTTTTAATAAATTGTCTTATATCATCATTACCAGCCTTCCACAGTGGTCTCATGCCAGTGTTTGTAGATTCTCCTCACCTATTTGGTTTATGATGGTAATTTTGGAATGGGGCTTTTGAAGAACATGGGTTACCCATTTAACTTTGTAATACTCTGCAGATTGCATGATTGGTTTGTGTATTTAATTGTTTTATAAAATGATTATCTTCCTTTTAGGTCCAAACCAATTTTTGTATTATTTTATTTTAATTGATTAATTTGGATTTTTCCTGAGATTTATTGATCATTGTGAGTAATACTTCCAGTTGTAGTTGTATAGACCTTCTCATTTCCTAGTTAAGCACACTTATCAGGTGGACTTTGCTACCACAGGTAAGGATAATAAGAATTGTAACCACTAGGTACCTGGTGTTCCTCACATTCGGGGATGAGGAATGGAATACATATGTAGAGAAATCCATACAGGATCCAACCCATGTTATACCTGAGATGTTTTACATAGAAACCCAGAATCCTGTCTGTAAACCACCGTGTTTCCTTTGGGAGTGTTGATGTTAATCAGATGTTGCAACTTCTGTTGTGAACAATATATGTCCTATTCTCTATGAATATAAAGATGCCATTTTGAATATGAAATTTAAGCTTTGTTGAGAAAATATGGCAGTGCATGGTATTAAAAGACATGCTGTCATTTCAGCAACCTGCTCAACAAATTTGAGATTGATTAGGTGCTGCTACAGTCACAAATGGTTGAAAGCGATAAGTTTGGTAAGGTAAAAGATGTATAAAGTATACATATAAATTTTTTAGCTATAGCAAGAACTTGTGGGACAGAAGGTAATACTAGATAATATAAATATATATATATATTTACCCAATACATTTATAAAGTGAATGTTAAATTTAACACTTGGTAATTCCTGAATTATGCCCAAGATGTAACGCATATGATTTTCCAGTACTGAATGTAAACCAATTTGAGTATGTGGTAGTCAGTAGATCTGTAAGGCCTCTGATTGGTCTGCAGATGCAGGGTGCGAGATCGCAAGACAGCTGACAATTAAGCTGCGTCGTTGCAGTGCCACTGCAGCTGTGGCTAAGATCTCCATGTTTGCCAAACGTCTGCGGAGTAATTCCTGGGACGGTGTGTTCATATATTTTTGTATATTGAGCCTTCAAACATTCTGCAAATGCCATATTTATCTGTTTGTTGAATGTATTAATAAAACCACTAAAAGCGCTTATTCCTTTATCCAGTATGCCATTATTCCTACAGCTTTTAACATGCACAGATATTTGTCTTACATGCCTGTTCTCTTCAGCTGAGCCAGAAGAACAGGAATTGTAGTGGTGGCTCTTACTGAAAGCTTCCAATGCTTTGGTTTCTCACTAAATAGTGCATAAGTTGGGAACCATTGCTGCTCTTAAATCTGCAAAATTAGTGTTGTATGTGTGTGAAATTGGTATTATTCTGGTAATGACTAGCTAGTAAAATATTTTTGATATATTATAGCTTTTTGTGATCAGTTGAGTATTCTGAATAGATTTGAATAATTATTCACATTCACTGTTAATTTATTATGCATGCAAGGTAAAATCTGAATGATTATTGTAATGTGTTAATGTATAACCTGCAAGTATGTCCCTTGATGTTATTATTTGAGGTCACTGGAATGGTCTAAAAAATTTTTGACAATTTTGTTTTGCTTATGTGGTGTTTGCATTTATAATCTTATTAAATTTGATGGCAGTTTCATTATGAGATACACAATTTAGGAACAACAGAGTAACTCTTATTAAGTGGCTTCACAGTAATCTGAGTAACTTCAGTAAAGTAAAGTAAGTAAATTTAGTGGCTTAATGCTAACCAAGTAAAGAATTTTTTAATGCAAGAATATTTTTCCTCAGTTTACCCCATTCTTACAGAAGTGTAAATTTAAAGATTAGCTGTAATTTTTGGGCTTAGTGTGTATTGTGTTTTAAGACAATTTCTGTATTCTTAGTTCATATTTGCTTTGGGCAGTTTATTTCATTGCAGAGCTTATTGTATGCACATACTTTCCTCTATTAAATTTCTCTTGGTTTATTTGCCACAAATTTTAATTTCTTGAAGATTTGCAATCCTCAGGACTGGCCTTCATGTCAGAAAATTTGTTGTACCCATGAAATATGCACCAGAGGAAATGGAAGCAGAAATTGTTTCTACGAAAGTATCCTCACATTGTGGAATGTAATGTTACATATGGAGCATTGTTGATGTTATGGTACTATGCAATTTTTAAAACTTATGCTTTAGCAGTGGTTCTTAGCTTCATGCTCTTCTATGTCTGTTGTCTGTGTCTTATATATATATTTTTTGTATGTACTTTGGGGTGTACTGTCCTTGGTCTCAAGCATGGATCATGGGTATCAAACCAGTTCTGTATACTTCAGTAGGTGTTACATGAAGTCTCCATAGTATTTGCATGAGAGAAGTAATGAAAGAAGATACCAGTTCTAAGTTGTCTGCAAAGACTAACTTAAAGTTTGAAGAAGGCTGTTTTTTGGGTGATTGTGCTGTGTAGTCTGATAGATTTTTACTAACATTTCCAAGTTGCTTGCTGCCTCCATCATCATGTTGAACATCCTATGATGATGGAGGCAGCAAACACCTCTGAAACGTTAGTAAACGTCAGTAATTTCTGCAAACTACACAGTGCAACAAACCAGAAGACAGACATCTTTGTATTTGCTACCATGAGAACATGAATTCTAACTTAGGTTTTCCCTCTATGTTTTAGGTAATTTTCTTAAAGCTTGCAGAATGTATTATTTAGTTTGATATTGGTAGATACTAGTATCTTCATAAGAAATTCATTTTCATTTATACTTACCAGAATAGGTGAGAGATACCTTTTGTGTGCTACATAATGTTTATAAAATTATCAACTCCATGAGTTAATTTGATATCCTCTTTATAAAGAACACTAAGCAATGCTTTATTATTGATACAGATACAAGTAGTGTCCAAAGTGATACTGATCTACAGCCAACAAGACGAAGTGGACGTCGCTCTCTTGAAGTGGACTTGGATCTTCCACTCAATAATGCTGTATTGCAAGATCTACTTACTGACATCATGCATCATAAGGATTCATGGCCCTTTCTCCGCCCTGTTCCACGTGCACAGGTGATAATTCCTTTCAGCTGTATTTTGTTGATGTTAGGAAAATAAATTGAGTTACATTGTCAGTTTTCTTGTCTGTAATGATTACAGTGATTATGTTCAAAGTATCTTTAATATCATATAATTGGTGAGTAATGTGTATTTTTCATAACACTTGCAAGGTTTGATTGATTTTTTATTTTTCCAAACTTAAATAACTCACTGTGTTCATTGATGTCTATACTACTTTAACATGCAGGTTCCTGATTATCATCTCATTATAAAGAGACCAATGGACTTTGGGAAAATGAAGTACAAATTAAACATGCTGGAGTACAGAAACAACAGTGAGTTCATTGCTGATGCTCTCCTAGTGTTTGAAAACTGTCAGATGTACAATCAAGTGGATGCTCAAGAATACAAGTAAGTTTTAAATTTAAGAACTTTATTACGTACCAAGTATGCATACTAATAATTCCTAATCCTATGGACAATTTTAACCAGTTGGTAATGTCATTTGTAAAGTGGACCATATGCTTAAGCACTGTGGAATGGTCTTCTCCATTTGCTATAAAAACCGTAAATCAATTATTTCCAGAGCTGGTGTGCGGCTTGGTCGCTACTTTGAGAAACGTTGCAAAGAGCTTGGATTACAACTCAAAGAGGAAGAACTCCGACCACCAGAAGCTAAGAAAGCAAGACTTAGTTGAAGTGAGTGTGCAGTAATAATATAATGCAATGTCTGCAGCAGCAGGAGCAACTGCAGATTTAGTGAACAATTCACCATTGCCTCTTGATACTTCTATATTTGTGTTGTGGTCAACTGGTTGTATGTATCACAGCTGCTGATTTTTTATATAATTTACCAGTTATAATTACATGGAGGAATTTCAAGTGGTGGGGTAGCTAGAAGTTTTTTTATTATTTTTATTGAATGTTACTTATGTAAGCAAAGAAAAGTTACACACTGCATGTCGACTTTCTTCTGGGAGGGTCTCTTATCTCACTTTATGTTGTCAAATTAAGGATGATTATGTGGTGGTATAGTTTGAGAAAAGTTCTTTGGTGCTTGATAAGAAGGTCTTATATCAAACTTAAGCCTTCTTACCATGAAAGAATTTTTCTACTAGATTTAAATGCTGTATATGTGGTCCTGCACCTTGAGAATTTGTATTGGGAATTACCAAGTGTTTTCCATGGGACCATTATTAATGCATGATCTTGAAATTGGCATTGCCAAGTTTACGTAATTTTAGTGTATAATACTGAAAGAAGAATAAAGCAACAATGTAAGAGTTCCATAAATACTATTGAGCACATTTAGAGAAACTAGATATTTCACAGTACTCTGTTTTGTTGTTGAAAGTGATGCATTTATAAATTTTGTCAGTGTCCTTCCTTAGCTTCTGCTTTATTGTTACGTCATAGCTCCTTTATATATGTCACATCAGTATATAGCCTGTCTGAGTAGAGAGTGTGCATCTCATTGGTGCTAATGTTTTTCATTATTACTTCAGCTCTAGAGAAGATAAAGGATGTGCTGTATGTAGTCTGGCCAAGAAAGCCTGAGCACTGTTCTGTGCTGCCAGATTGCTTTTATACCTATACAGACTTTGTAAGGTGAGGATACTTCAAATATTGGTACATACTTTCTTTTGAATTGAAGTACTTTGTATAGCAATTTCTTCTCTAGTGTTTTCATTTTCAAGCTCTGTGCTGTGGTGATACAATGAACTGATGGATCATATGCTTGCTGCCTGTACTTGCAAGTCTTAACTAGCTTACATATCCAGGCAACAAAAGTCATAGTTCTTGAACCTGCCGTATGTATTTCATCATCAGACAAGCTATATTACATACAAGTTTGAGGTCCTACTTTATTTATCCTATTCTTAATCCAATTCCCAAGAAGTTAAAATATTTGTACATTTTCATTGTCATCCCATGTTCATGTACTCTGTCATGTTGAAAAGAAGTTGAGCTATAGAGTGATATTTATATAGCATATATGAAACATCTTCCAGCTGGGAATGAGTACATAAGCTGTGTATGATTATTTAGAACTCGCATCATTATGATTTAAATCAATTTGAATCTGTATTTTTTGTCTGAAGACATTAAATTTATTTCAGATTCTGTGGGTCTGCAGATGTGTCACAGTATTAATAAATGAAAATGTATTATTGCTCCCATCATTGAGCATAGCAAATTATCTTCGTTCAGCAAGAAAATGTTATAGTAGAAGGGTTGTAGATAATCTGGTGCTTTGCCATATTGGATTTTGTTGGGATATGAACACTATAAGGCAATGACTGGAAATAAAAATATTCATAGTAGGGTTTGAGGTTTTTGTGGCAGGGAGTCTGAATATTCTTGTTTAATCAATTTCAAACTGTATCTGAAATATTCATAAGAAGGCACTTGGGCATAGCAATTTACTGCCACCCAACAATTATTGTGGAACTGACTTTTGTAATCACTTCTAGATAAAATGTCATTATATTACAGATAATTTTGACCTTTAAATTTCTTTGTAATTCTTTATGTAGTTCTAGCTATACAGTGAAATGCTATTATGATGTGCATTCCAGGAAATGCAGCCTCATAATGAGGTGTTCTTGCCTTCTCAACTATCCATTCTGCTGCATGCTTGGCCAGTGGAGATTATACCATTCCAAACAGCTGGCCAGCTGTGGATCATACCACCTGTAGGAAGATGTGGATCAGTCATTTCTGGGGCACTGTCATACAAGCTAGAAACTTCTCTTAGTTTCTGGGATGTTATAAGAATAGTGCAGGACTTTCACCAACAGCTACAAAACCTTTCCAGGCTAGTTGTCAGGGGCAAGTCCAGTCAGTTGAAAGTAAAGAAAGACAGTTTCCAGTTGATGGGAGTGCTGTGTAGGTGAAACTATCCATAGAGGTATTCGTTGAAGTGTTCAGGATCTTTACAATAGCCAGTATTTCTTTCACAATAGTTCTCAGCTCTGGATAGGCTCTTGCTCTACAAGCTACTACTCATTCCTGACCATTGTGTACTTATTACAGTACATCTCCAATTACACCATTGCTCGCATTTAAGTCAAGTAGTGGCTAGTGATCCATGGCTGGCCAGCTGCTTGGAGTGACCTAATTACTGCTGGCCAAACATGCAACACTGCTCCCTCATTAAGGCTGGTCTTGATTTTTCTTTGTACCCTCACAGTTTCTTCTGTAGAATTCATGAAATGAATAATTCTATAAAATTATTTCTATTGTTTATATTCATCATGTTTATTAGTTTTCATTTCAGTTTATTCTTCACTTGCCAGGGACAGTATAAAGATAAATACTTGGCTAGAGAAGGGAAGGAGTAGGAATTTTGCAGTGGCATGTTCAGCATTTTAAAGAAGCAAGACATTCTGTCTGCACTTTTAAGTGAGAGTTGCTTGGGAGAATAAGTATTTTCAGAATACCACTGTTGCCATGTAAAATGCCATTTTTTGCTCCGATGTTTTTTTTCAACTCCACTGTCATTTGTCTGTTGGTACTACATAACTTTTAGAGCCCTGTCTGGTTTTGCCAATTTCTGATGAAACATCAAGCACATGGCATTAATATGGTTCAAACATAAAATAAAACAAAATCTCATACACTTTAAAAAGGCCACTAATGTTCCATTTCATAAATCACATTTTATTTGCCTTAATTACATACAAATTACCAATTCTACAATATTTGGAAATTCAGCATTCTCCAAGAATTATTACTGAAGTTTCTAGTTAGTTGTGGTGTTCTTCTCTCTCTTTTCGCTTAATTTCTGCCCATTTTGCCTTATTTTCTGGTGAATTAGCTGTAAAGATGAAATATAATTTACACAATTCTAAAAAATTAATAGCCAACTTTATTCTAAAAAGAAAACACGAAGATAAAATTAAAAAAAGCATTAAGCAAAATTAACCACTCCTGATCAACTTACCTAATCTACTAATGGAGTAAAAGATTGGAGTACACACTGCCAAAGCAATGAAATAGTATCTCCAAATCCACTGGTTCTGGAAGTAATGTTTCAGTGGAAACTGTGCAATTTTTGCAGAAAATGTGTATGGATATTTCATAGGTCGAGATGGTGGACCTGATTCAGACATCTGTTAATAGAATTGAAGGAACAGGGTAGAGATTTTTGTTTCATACAGATGTACACAGCACGGAACAAATATTGAACCTTGATGAGAAAAAGCTAATCAACATATTTTCTGTGCATAATCCATAACTAAAAGTAACACAAGTACAAAATACTGGTATAACCAGGTCCTATTTTTTAACACTTAATCATCCCAGCATGGCCAGTTATTTGTTATTAAGTTCTTATGTATTTCAATCTACCAAACTTAAAATGGTTTTGGGTATATTTATTCAACTATTCCACATGTTCTTGCCAATTATGCTTGTATTCTTGAATTATACAATCTTGTTACACCTGACAAAGTTTTTCACTCATACTTAGAATTCTGAGAAATATAGTAACACAGTTTGTACTAAATTATGCCCTTCTTTCTGAGCACCAATATATATATATATAAACATCTCCCTGGTTGAACCTTCATGATAAAAAAATACACAAATTATATAGAAAATAATGTTACACTTCATTTAAACTGTTATCCTAGTGCAAGACATTTTCAGAAGAGTGCACATTATGCCAACATCAAAATTTCCAACAATCTAGTCTCACAAGTCTTATAAATGAATAGGCACACTCGGAAAATAATCTGTTATACTTTACTCAAACTGATGTCCTTGGGCAACGTTTTCAGTTTCCAAGGCATATACTTCTTTTTCATCTACTCTGCTATTCCACAGATTCATATCCTCATATATTCCCGAAGCCAGATTCCCCGAAATCTGTTGTAAAAATACTTAATGACTAGAATTATTATTCCCGTTCCCAAAGACACGAAAATATTTTACCTCAGAAGTGTTTCAGTTACCACGAATGAACCCGAGATTTCCTCAACGCAATTCTTGCAGAAAGAAAATGGTGGTTCTCCGAAAGTATATCGTAACGTAAAATGATAATCTCAATATCAGGCTAGCCAACACGTAGTGACAGAATGAACTTCCCTAATAATCATGGAATCTGGAATATTAGGATACGATTTCATTGCTAAAATTGGAATTAGAAACTGTTTACATTCCGTAGATCCCTCACAGTAATTTTGAAAGGTCAGAATATGTTTTATAATCCCTCCTTATTAACAAATCTTTCAATTGCTTCTCACAGAGCCTTTAATACCGTGACAATAAGTATACCTATTGTATAAGATTATGTTAATATAATGGGGCCGAAAGTGTCGATTGAAATAAATTTTAATTTTAAAAATCCATTAAAATATGGAACAAATTTACGGGAGATGTGAATGCAGACAAAGAATTCAGTATCGTCAAGAGCATTTCTATCAAAAGAGTGTGGAATCTCATAAGGGTTCACGTATTACGAGTTAATTAGCATTCCTTTAATTCTTTTGTGATGCACATTATTGCGTGTTGTGAACAAAGATGACAATGCTACGATTTTCTTAGATTAAGTTTGTACGATTTAAAAAAGAAGAAGAATATTATTGAATTATGTTACCTACCAGCACGCTGTTACTTTGTACGCTTTCCCAAGTACAGTGTTTAGATTGCTGTTATCTAATCATCTTTAAAGAAGCGTTTAATTACTGATTATGTACATTATAGAACAATGAACACATTATAAGTAGTTAAGCAACGTACTGCTTGGCGTTGGGTTGTGTTGGTTGAAGTATGCCTTAACATTACACGACGTTCGTTCTTACCGTATTGTTTGAAGAAGTCGCATTTTGTATGCATTTGGCATTGATTTCAGTTTTGAAAATCATAAAACATTTATAAATGATATAGACCTACTCAAAATGGCAGGTAACATATCCCATTACACAAGATCGTTTATTACAACATATTCAAGTATATATAATTGGGTTTGTACCACTTGTATAATTAGAATTATCTATAAGCTTCGTAATAAGTTTGCTTTGTCAGCATACGTATTCCTACAAGTAACTAAAAAAACTATGTGGAGTATAGTCCTTCTTGAGAAGCTAATTGTTACTAAGCTAGACAACAAATTCTGCACCTTTAATATAACTCGGAGAATCCTTGGGGTAATCATTTGGAAAAAGTTGCAGCAGTTCATACCTTTGTTATTCCGCGTATAGGCCTAACCGCGTCGTTATAGCAGTATCTGAAGTTTAAGAAGATAAGTCGAAAATAGTGATACCCCGAGAACAATACACTTCACACAGAGCGAATGCATTTATTACACCTGTTATCAGAATTATCGCTTCGGAGGTTTATATAGATTAACAGACTTAATTAGTGTCCTAATTGGGGGATTCAAGAACGAAGTAATTTTAAACGTCCCATTACTTCTATATTTTCTGTTGTGAATGTTTCAGTGATGGCTATGACTATTATACGTAATACTTCTGGCAGTGAAACAAAATCAAATGAGCGTCTTAGAAACTAGACGTACTGATAATTCTGATTGGTCACAGGTAAATTATAATAATTCGATTCAAAAAATGAAACTTGATGGCGAAAACAACGATATTATATGTGAAACATGTACAAACAAACCTCTTGACATCACAAACGGCCTACAAGTTCCAAAAAATGCCGTGATAGGCAACCACAATTTTACAGGGGCCGCACTGGAAGTGAATGGTGTGGATTTAAGAACCAAAAAGAAAGTGGTTATAGGCGAAAAAAGTGTTGGAAAATGGCGGATAATTAGAGACATACTAATGATCAGTCTCGCTTTTATGGTGCACTTCACGGCATTCATAGGCACAAGCCATCTGCAAAGTTCGGTGAACGCTGCTGGAGGTCTGGGTACCACAGCCCTAATGACAATCTACGTGGGACAGTCGCTTTCTGCAATATTCTTACCAGTCTTATTAATGAAGTAAGTACGCTCGTGCATATAAGCCTATTATAAAATCCATTCCCTTATGCAATTGAATGAAACAAGCTTTTTTATCATCTAGTTGTTTAAAACAGAGCAAGTCAACTGTGAAACTGTTTTCAAATTCCATTACAGTCATTGTAGTAGGTAAGTATCTGCCTCGAAGGTGAAAGTGCGTTAGTATGACCTGACTACTCATGCTCGTGCTACAAACCCAGGGTGACTGTTTCCGGTGTGTATATTGCGTTCCAGCGTTTTTGGCCGCTGAACTATTGTTAATTGGAACCTTGGAACGAGTCAGTTACCAGAAGTTTGCTGGAAGGGATGCCAACAGACCGCATACAGTACACTCCAATTAAAGTATCACCACGTTAAATAACAGAGGAAAGTCGATTTCACTACACTACACATCACTAGAAAATTAACACTGCAGAGAGTATTAGATAATTTTATCTTCTTTACAACTCTTCGGTCCTCTTCCAATTCTCCCTCTCCTCACAGACCATCGCTTTCTGACATATCACTACCGCTGCTGCTGTTCACTCCATTATTTTCAATTATAATATGTTCGATAACATCTTCGATTATGCCTTCTTGCTCATAATAAATTTGTTCTAGTTTTTCCACATACTGACATACATTATCCTATTTTTCTTACCCAATTTTCTTCGAATCTGTGGTGACACAGATGCTCGGCATCTTTAATTTTAAATGTTGTTTTTTTGTTTGATACCCATTGCTTTACACTTGTCCAAATAAGTTCAATGGGCTTTAAATCGTGATGGAAAGGCTGAAGTCTCAGCACAGTATGTTCTTTGTCTGCTAAAATCTGATCAATCTCATAATACTTGTTTTTTTGACATTTAATTTGATCAAATCTTACAGTTGAGCTTTCAACACGTCACAAAATGGGATGTTTATTTCCAAAAACCATGCTTTCATTTCGTCCTCTTTGATTAAGACGTCGGTCGTTTGCCTGTCTGAGTGTTGTGGTACGAGGCGTTATCAATGACCAGAAATGAGATTGCAATGAACAGGTGTCATGTTGTTAACACAGCACAGTCACAAGAAAATAACTGATTTACAGGAGAAAATTCTTAAGCTCATTTGGTTTGACAAATATACATTTTTATTTTTCATATGCCCAAATGTCTGTATCTCTGTATCTCTGTTCAGTATCAGCATTATCCCCATCTGGCATGATATACAAGCTACTGCTTATGATGTTAGACGCAACATCTCTGATCATGCAGTGCGCTGATTTACCCTTCTCGCCTTCTGCCCTTGATGTGTTTGATAATTTACTTGTGCAATGTTCAAGTTGACTGATTCATAGAGGCAGGTATTTCTGTTCTCAGGACAGCAGAAATACAACTTAAATCTACTAAACACATAACAAAATCCCCTTGCTGTGTGCTTCTTTCAGATACTTTTGTACTTGCTGCCGATGGTGAGTAGGCAAGCATGTTTCTGGAGTCCTGTATGTTACAGTGTATGATAATGGTCCAAATTTTTACAAGATTTGGTTTATGCTTAAACTGTCTTTAACCAATATTGTTAACTTGGTATTTAGATGGCTGGGATGCAAGTGGACGCTGGTCGTATCACAGGTGGCTTACATGCCATACATTGCAGCTCAGGCATACGCTAAATTTTACACCTTGGTACCAGCTGCCCTGCTGGTTGGCTTAGGTGCTGGGCCCCTGTGGTGTTCACAAAGTGTCTACATCAAAACTCTTGCTGAAGTATATGCTGAACATGAGGGACGTCCCACAGACACAATCTTGGCCAGATTCTTTGGCATATTTTTTACATTCTACCAAACATCTGAAGTGTGGGGTAATCTCATCTCATCATCAGGCAAGTCAGTTTGCAAGTCAAGAAATATGATACTGAGAAACTGAGGTTTTTCTAGATTATTCTTTCATGAAAAACAAGCTACAAGATGGAAGTAACAAAACTTGCACATAATGGAATAATATGCTCAGGTGCTTTAAAATGTTATAATTTTACAAAATAAATAATAACAATTTTTCTGTAAAAGGCATTATTTTGGAGCATAATGATATTGTATAAATTATGTTTATTCTACGGGTGTAGTCACTATATTTTCTATTCTGAATAATACAAAAAAGACAGGAATTTAAGGTTATGTTAATTCTTTGTTCATTTGAGTACTCTGAGATATGCTGAGAACTTTTTCTTTATCACCATATTAAAAATGGCTCTTCTGAAGTGGAATCTTATTTGCTATTGTCAGTCATCAGGAACAGACAGTATTACAGAATTTGTCGAATCTTGTATGGCCTATATGACAATAATTTCTCCATTTTATAATATCACCTGTAATGTTTCATGCCCATTCTATACAGGTTTACACTAGACTCACTAGTAATTGAAATTATGTCAGGTATTGTCCTAGTATTTGTAGTCCAGGAGGAACTGAGGAAAAACTGAAAGAAACTGTGGTGGAGAAAGAGCAGATCAGCTGAGGATTAGCACCCAGATGTGCAATGGCTACTGGTTATCATAAAACAATCATACTAATTAATGTAATTCATCTAACTTTTGCGTTGACAGATTTAGGGAAGGATATATTTCAGCAATGTCAAAAAGTTTATTTACTTCTTAATTAAGCAATCTTAAAATTTGTACAGATATTTATCGCAATGATATTCTCAATAATTGCACATCCATCTTCAGAAAACATTTTTAATCAGAATTAGTGACTTTTTACAATGCCTTTCAATTACTGATGTAAATCTGCCTTAACAGTATTTTCAGCTGATAAATCTCATGAAGACAATTCCAACATTAACATTAGCACACACATATCAGAGACTTGTGGCTATAATTTCTGCCCTGGAAGTGAAGCAACTGAAAGCAACCCTAACCTTGAGAGACCTGCTAATGAAAAAATTTACACAGTTGCTGGAATCTATCTTTCATGTATGATACTTGCTTCCTTCATCATTTCATTTGGAGTTACTTCACTGAAAAGGTAAATCTCATAAATTCAGCTTCATTAAAGTTCCATAGTTTCTTGCATGTGTTGGATCTGGTTCTAGAAAACATGTTTATTAAAAACAACTTTGTTAAAATTTAATTGTGGGGATTCTTTGAAAAATAAAAAGAAGTACACCATATGATCTTGTAAAATGTGAGGCTGATAAGATGTCAGTCCATGTCTTTGAAACAGAAGCTTGGGAATTATTCTTTGAGAGAATATAACTTTGAACTTATCAAGAAGTTGTTTGTTAATTATTTCTACGTTTGATCAGGCTTGTTAGCCTTCATTTCAGTACTTCATATTTACTTAGATACACAATATATTTCTTGCTCTTATGGAACTCAGACGTTAAATAATGCATTGACAAAAGTCTGAATTAGTTTAATTCAATCTGTTCTTTATTATTCTATTTCCCTAGTATTTGCAGGTAGCCCTCGATTTACGCCCGGGATGCTTTCCTGAACGAACCGGCGTAAACGGAATCGGCGTAAATGGAAACTCGTTTATAAAATCGCGTAGTAAAAATAACCCCTGTACCTCCGCAGAGATTAAATTAGTCCTTTAAAAGTTTAAAGCGCCAGGATGAAATTGCAAAAGAGCAAACTCGCATATGCAAAAGTTTGCATTTCACAAACAGATTTTACCGATTCATCGATCTCATTGGAGCAAATTCGCGTTAACGAAACATACGTAATTGCAGAGATAACTGTATTTATAATTTTTATTCAAAATCAGCGATGTAAGAATTACGATTTATTATAAGAATCAGTACGAGATACATTGTAAAACGTTATAAATAATAGTAAAATATATTATTTTTTTTCTTCACCTTTTGACTTGCTGGTTTCAAAATCGGCGTTATTCTGAATCGGCGCAAATCGAGGGGTACCTGTATTACCATTGTTTATGCCTAGATTTCCCATGTGGTATCTTTTCATCAGGGATTCCTGCCCCAATTTTATATGTTTCTTGATTGCCTATGCCATGGTTTTATTGTTTAATAATATTAGGGTAAGAGTGCAAACTAAGAAGCTATTCATGATGTTATTTTCCCAGTTCTTATATTATTTCCTATTTCTTATATCCAAGTATTCTCTTCAGTAACTTGTTCTCACACACAACGATTTGCATGTTTGTCAGGGTTATAATAGGATTATATATAAGGAGCTCTTTATTATAATTGATATTATGTGTTCCCTGAACAGGTTTTTGTGTTGTTTTTGTTTTCTTTTTTCCAATCACTGTTGCATTGTTGCCCCATAATCATGGACCAAGTACAGTAGCACATTTGGGCATAAGATAGGTGTTTCGTCCTTAATAAGGCTCTTTTCTGGTCTCCGAGTAAAAGCAGTTAACTTTTTATACCGAAATTATATTAAATTTTCCTCAGAATTTAGGTAATTTTACTCTGTAAAGTGTTTATGGAGAAGTACCAAGTACAGGTTTCCGTGGTGTAGTGGTTATCACATCCGCCTAACACGCGGAAGGTCCCCGGTTCGATCCCGGGCGGAAACACTTTTTTAATTGCGTATGTTCTTTATATTGAGATTCTGCGTTATAATGCTAGAAATAATTTTCTTCCTTTTTTCTGTGTTCTTCAGATACAATAAAGAGGGGTCAACAATTAGTGCGGAAGTGTCGGGAGTTCGCCTCATGGCCGTCACTGTAGAACAACTAAGTGATCACAGGCTGTTATTACTTCTCCCTTTGACTGTATGGATGGGTATTGAACAGGTGTTCAGGGGGGCTGATTACACATCTGTAAGTACAGTTTTACAGGGTTTTTTAGAGTGTGTAGATGCACGAAGGTCACTATAATATTTAGGAACGAAAGCTTTACATGTGGAGTATTCATTATTTTTAATTTTAAATGCGCATGACATTTGCTGGCTTTAAGTTCAATAATGTATGGAAAGTGGTGGGACCAATCAATGTTTACGTAAATTCTATATTGGTGAGATTTCAGGTTCTCATTGTGGTGAGTATAGATGGATAGAAATTTACCGACGAAATGCCACCTCCATCATAAATAATATTTAACGGTTTGCAAGTAAGATAGGATTTACACTGTATCGACCACCCTGCATCTATATACTTCCCACTATTTTATTAGCACCTGTAGATTAGTAATGTTCTAATTACGCATCCGGATAATCCAGCACAATTTAATTACCTCTGTTGTATTGTTGTAATTGAGCCCATGGCCATCAAAGTTATGTCAAAAAGCATAAATAAATCCGGACGACTCTACCATGGCGGTGTGATCTGGCTGGATGCTTACTTTGTCCATCAAAGCGTGTCATTCAGCCCAAATGTATTTTCTCTCCGTAGGGTTATGTATCCTGTTCATGGGGAATCAGTAACATCGGTTATGTGCTGATTTGCTACGGAGTTACAAATTCGCTAGCGTCCCTTTCGACAGGCTACCTAGTCAAGTTGACTGGGCGCTTACTCATGGTGCTGTCTGCAACGGTGATCCAAATCGGCGTAACGGTGACACTTTATGTTTGGACTCCAGACCCAGTCAACAGTTCCGCAGTTTTCTTTGTCATCTCTGGTCTGTGGGGAATTACAGATGCCGTCTGGCTGGTACAAATGAATGGTGAGTCGTCAGAATAGATAACCAATCCTGTACACTGGACGCAAACTATCTGCGAAAGTGGGATACGTCACAGTAAGAAGGGAAGATAAAAATTGTCGGAGGTTTTCCTTGTAGCGATCAACGAAGCTCGGAGATACTATACGGACTGATTTTGGTACAAATTCAAAATATTGACCCTCCAGACAGCATGAAGTCTGTTCTCACACGATCCATTTTTGCCCTGGATTTGTCATTTAAATTTACAGGTACATCGTGCTTCAAATATTCTGAAAATCAAAAGTACACGCTTTTGTCATGCACTGATAGCTTCGCCTTCTAATGAATTGTTTTATCTACATCTTTATCTTTCCACACAGCTTTGTATGGCACCTTGTTCCAAGGCAATGAAACAGCAGCCTACTGCAACTACCGGACGTGGAAGTCAGTGGGCTTCATCGTGGCATACGCATACAGCCCTAAGCTATGTGCAAACGTCAAATTGCATATTGTACTCACTATGCTTATCATTGGGACAGTCGGCTTCTGCATCGTCGAGTGGTTATCAAGACCGCACATTAAGGACAAGAAGTAATCTCTCCCTGCATTTCCTCGGTGCGTTGTAGATTGTATTGTAGATCATGGTGGTGTGGTAGAGACGGTGTCAATTTAGATAAAATAACTTTGGTTTTGTTACACCATGTGCAGCTTGAAGACCTGTCATGCCGTGCTGTTCTTACAATATATAAACAAACTATATTTATAAACTGTTTATTTGGCAAGTAAACAGCCCCTCACACGACCATCTTCAGTGTTCAATGTTGGTTCCGATATAGCACATGTTATCGTGAGTCTTGCCTAACATTATAGTTAACAATGACTTATCAAAACATCACATTTAAAAAAACAATAATTAACATAGACAATTTAATTAATTTAAATGTTAACCTTAACTCAGATTTGTTACAGCTGTTGGTTTCGAGGATTCGGCACAGTAGCAAAATTTTACTATCAACCTCGACCTACACCAGTAGGCATTGGTTGGTGGATGTTGTGTAAAGAAGATGGCTGTCTTCTGGGTTATTGTGCCGTGTAGTCTGGTAAAAGTTTACAGACGTTCCAGAGGTCGTTGCTGCCTCCATATTCATCACCCTGATGATGGAGGCAGCAAGGACCTCTGAAACGTCGATAAACCTCACCGTCGTGAAAACCTTAAATCCTACATATGTTGTGTACTTCTACGCTGCGGTGTGCGCGGAAGGGTCAGGGCGCGAGCCCGCCTGGAGCCGCCGCCGGTGTAGATCTTGGTGGTAGTAGCAGGAAGCACCTCTGAAATGTTGGTACTCATCTGACTGACTAAACCGCATAACAACCTAGAAGACATCCGTCTTCATGTTAGTTATCGTTAATTGTGGGCCTTTGAATCGGAACACTATGGCATCCCATAAAACATTAATTTAAGCCTTTTGTATGTAAAAAAACAATACCTTAAGAAAAAAGTACATTTTCATGTCCTCTCCTAAAAATCGAATTATGTCATCAGTTTTTGCTCATTCATGACTTCAAAACACTTCTATCCATACATGACTCGTACGACGTGTATTACATGAATGTGTATGCTTGTGATTACCGATAATACCATCGGCAGTTATGAGTGCTACGAAATTTGTGGCCACAGACAACACTGTGTTATAATCTGTGGTAGCAATGCTTCGAACACCATGCGTTTATAAGGCGGGTTGTTTTTCGTCTGTATTGAAATATCTACTTTATAGAATTGCATATATTTTGAATAAAACTGTTTTCTGCTGATCCCTCAGCAATTCAGAACATATAATATTGGTCGAATTCATACACAGGTGTCACAAATCTTTAGTAACGATAGTGGTTTTGGTATAAAACGTCTTCCATGGCGATCGTGTGACAGTAACATTTCTTTATAAGTGTACATTCGGTTAATTGTATTTGACAGTAACAGTGAAACGTGCGGGGAAATTCACCAGTTAATTTGTTATCTTTATCCATATATATTACCGAAACTAACATTTCTGGTAAGCTACTTCTGATACCAAATTGCATTTGATTGACCATATACTTTATTGTGGTTCTAGGGTTAGAAGCACATTTCACAAGGGCGAAATACAATTTATAACCTATAATTCTGTGCCTTTACTGCACCATATAACAAGTATATATATATCATTTGATGACAGCATATCGAAAATATTGTTTGTATGGTGTACACTGTATTAAAAGAGAATGAATAAACAGTTTCTTGCATATCTGTTGCTTGTGATATGATTGATTCATTCAGAAGTTAAAAAGACAAGGGGAGACACACAGACAGCATGTTTATTTCATAGTTCACTTTTCCCCTTGCAAAAGAAGTTTGGTAATAATATGAAAATAAGTATTTGACTGTTTGTTGCTGCTTTTCTCAGTAATATACATATCATAATCAGTTCTATTACATTTTAGTCATAAAACAAGAACATATTAAAAGTATGTTAATTAATGGCTAATTATTTGTAAAAAAAAATATGGTCTCAAACCCATTTGTCACATCTGATTATCAGCATTCATTTTAAAACTTTTATTCACTATGTTTTTATTAGCAAGAAATGGGTATTCATATGATTTTTAGGCAAATCAAAGCAAAAGTGATATAATTGTATTTTGAAATTTAAATAGATTTCTTGCTTGCATCTGTATTGCTTTGTTAGTGCTAGGATCTTCTGTATTTTCCTCTTACATCAAATAAAGAAAGAGACAGTTATACTTGTTACTTTGAGCCTTGAGATATTTGCTTCATAGTGACATCCTATTCCCCTTCACTGACCCTCCCTCTTATACCCCTCCAGTCAGTCTGCAGGGAGCAGAGTATACTTTGTGCATTAGAGTTAATGTGAACTCTTCCTTGGATACAGTACATTTCTCCTGTAGTTTGTTCTGATTTGCAGAATTATAGCACAATGAGTTCATCAGGAGAACCAAGTGAAGCTGGGAATATACTTTCTGGAACAGAAGTAGCCAAGTATGTATTAATTGCATTTATAAATTAATAAGAACAATAGTAATTATAGCAGTCTATAATTACACAAGGACTAAGCTTACATGAGTATTGTTAATGATTTAAAGTAAAAAAATCCCCTTATCCTTGTTTCTGTGGGAAGCTGGTTTCACATCTTGTAATTAAAGAAACCATTAGCATTGTATTTAAAATCTTGGAACTGAATTAGTGCACTTTACATGAAGTTTTCATCATATTTAGTACCTCATATAAATTGAATGACTAGAAATTCGTTCAACCATTTTTGTAGCTTGGGAAATGCTAAAATATGGAAAGGTAAATTTAATTATAATTTAATTTTATGAGTAAGGATATGAGTTTAAATTTGTCATTTTACAGCAAACAATTTGAGATCTGTTTATACTGATATAGTATGTTTTCTTAGACAGATAGTTCCTTTGTGTATCTTTGTGGTATTAGTGCAGAATTTGAGGATCATGGACCAGAAGTTAAGTGTACCAGTTAAAATTGTTTAATTTCATTTGGCTATCCCGTTTGTGGAATAGAAGGTGACTTACATCTATTTGGAGAGTATTTTTCCCCACTGTTGTCTCCTGTAACTTCCATTATTTTTATGTGGACACAAAGTTTACTGTTTATTGGTAATGAATGCTTAGAGGATTTATTCAGCATATTAGACTTTAATTTGCAAATGAGTAAGAAATTCCAATATTTAACTTTGTAGTCTTGTGGGCTGTTGCACTGTGGACAGCAGTGAATATGTTAGATGTGGTCATATGGGGTGTGACATTGTATAAAATTTCAAATGAATGTCTCATCTCAAATCTTCAGAGCTGAACTTCAGCCTCCTTCAAAACATTGATTACCACTTCTTCAACATGGTAAGTACATACAAGGCAATATGGCATCACAATCCAGAAGATCACATTTGACATAATCTCATGGAGACTATTATTGTCAAGATAAGATTCCAATACATTGAAATACTGACCTATATTGTATGAAGAACCACTGTGGGTTCTGTACTTTGGAATTATGTTTTGCATTACAGAACTGAGAAATAATTTCTGAATCTGATGATACTAATGACTGTATATATTTTGCTTTGGTTCCCCTTACATATGATGAAATTATTACAACATGAATCCATTTTTATCTCTTGGCATATCTAGTTTTTAAAATGCCAGTCAAAACATTGAATTGGGATATTGTAGCAGTGTGAATGATATTAAACAGGATGAAATTTGGTAGATATTGGTAACTGTTTACAGTGAAATACGCAGTGCTCTAAAGAGCGAAGTAAGAAAATTATGTGAAGAATTGCCTGGTTTCAAGCCTGGTCTGGCCATCATACAAGTTGGAGGTCGAGAAGACTCTAATGTTTACATTCGCATGAAAATGAAAGCTGCTAGTCAGATTGGAATAGAAGCCACTCATATAAAATTACCAAGGACAATCACTGAAGCAGAGGTAATAGCTAATCTCTTATTTTATGTAGAAGCAACATTGCACATTGTAGTGTGCAAAAATCAGCACATATTCATATTTCTTTGGACTTGTTTGTAAAATAATGTTTTAACACATTGCCTTAAAATGCATAGAAAAAGTTATAAAGAGTTTACCTGTGCAGTACAATGCTAGAATTGGAAACTATAACTTGCTGCAAGTTTTATGCATGGGATTTGATAATGTCTTTCTGTTTAGTTATTATTGCATAAATTCTTGTACTAAAGCACAGACTATATAGTACCTTTAAATTATGTAATTCTTGATGTTTTACATTATCACTTATATGGAAGCATAAATATAATACATAATTTAAAAGTTAAATAATGGAGGTAAAGGAAATGCACACTCGAGTAAGGACTTGTGATTTTAATGCTAGATATTTTATCCACACAGTGAATTAACTTACTTAGAGATAAGAAACAGTTATCAACATTTACTATTTGCTGTTCTGGTAATTGGGATGCATGTTATATTACAGCTTCTGATTAAATTAAAAAATCTGAATGGAGATCCAAGTATCCATGGGATAATTGTACAGATGCCACTGGACACAGATAATCCTGTAGATTCCCACCTCATTACTGATGCTGTAGCTCCAGAAAAAGATGTAGATGGGTAAGTCTGCTAAGATATTTTCAATTTAAGATGTGTTATTGTAATTAAGTCAATACTTTTAATGTGTGGGAATTGTGTAGATTTCTATTAAATTAATCTGATATGTGTTTTGTTGGAGAACAAACCTTTATGAGAAGATATGTAATTTTATCACGTTATTTAATTTCATAAAAATATCTTGTGAATGAATACTGAATATTATGTCTTTGGAGTTATCTGTTAGATGTTTTAAGGGCTGATTTTTATGCACTGGGCTTGATGAATCCTGGGTGTCAGATTAACATCATGACAGTCTGTATATGATTTAGTATGTGAGGAAAATTACTGCTTTCCATTCATCACCAACCATTAGAAATTGTTCCTAGCTTTATACCAGGCTTATTAAAAATCAACTTATATCTCAGTTAAAAAATTAAAAAAATTAAATCTGTGACGTAACAGCTCCGGAGAGCCAAAGCCGACTAGCTTGACTGCTGGCCTCATGTTCACATGCCTAAGCAGAGGTGAACGATTATCCAACCAGATATAGGGTGACGTGTGGTCAGCACGCCGACCCCCCAGCCATTGCTAGCTTTCCTGACCGGATCACGCTAACCATTGTAGCTCCCCAATTTCCTCACGATGCTGGGTTGGCACCGGTCCCATACACTGGTCGAAATCTCATGAGAAAATTTCTTCTCCCCTGAGACTCGAACCAGCGCGCATTCCGTACCGCTGGTCCGAAGCATGATGCCTCAGACTGCGCAGCTACTTATTGTAAAATCAGGAATTTGTAGTAGACTGTCATACTCACCAAGTTCAGTTCAAAAGATGAGAAAACATGTAATTGCAGCTTATTTAAAAATTACTACAGCAGACATGTTATTGGTAAACATTCAGACATGTGGTTAAGCTTAATTAAATTAAATTTGACCTGAAGTGAAGTCAGTATGATATATAACATGTATATATGAGAAGATGATGGGGCATGTAGTCTCTTTGCTTAAGTATTTATCACTGAGTAAACTATGCTTATCTTGCTCTCTAGTGAAGGCCATGCATAATGTTTGTTTTATTAGGCTGCAATACTTAAATTTTGATTCTGATATCTGTAAATTAATTATTTCTGTTATTTTATATTTTCTGTACTCCTCCATAAATATTATTTTATCAGTCTACAATTTTAGATTTTATTTAGCATTTTTGGAACTTACTTTTTCATAATTTGTTGTCAGGTCTGGTGTAATATATTTACAGTTCCTTTATAGAAACAGGGGTGTTAATTGAGACATTATATATTTCAACTTTGATGTGCTACTTTCAGTAGTGTGAAACTCATTTTTAATTGTCTACTTTAGAATAACTTATCTCTTTGTTAGTATATAAACAGATGTTGCTAGAAATTTTAGAAGTGAATTTTTTTAGCTTAATTGAGAGAGAGAAAAGAAATATATTTTTTGTGTTAATTCATAAATTTGTACATCTGAAATTGTGGCAAATTATTTTCACTGCTGTGTGGTGAAACCTATGCATATTCTGAAGTCAAAAGCTACTGCTGATATGGAAAAATGTTGCCATGTGTCATGTTATCTTGTAGAAGTTTACTGGTGTTTCAGAGGTGTATGCTGCCTCATTCATTGTCCTGATGACTTTAATCTTACAGTATAAAAATATAAAATTTATTAATACTAAATTTCTTTTTCAACTTATTTTACTTCCACTTAGCACTAGAACTTTTAATTTTAATTGTGGATATTATTTTGATTTATTAGTGTACATGTGGACATTGTTATAAGTTGTTGATTATTAAGAACATGTTTATAAAATCTGGTGATGTAAGCCATGAGGTTTTGTTGACCTCTTAAGCTGTAAAATCTTTGAAAAACAAAGATAATGTATGATGATGTAAATGGTAATGTTAAGTTGACCTTCATAATCAGTTGACCTTAATTTTGTCCTTATTTTTTAATATTCTTTGTATCTTGTTGCATCATATTCTTTGTATCATTCATGTATCATCCCAAACTTCTTGTTTTTCCTCATTCTTGAATCAGAATTCTGTAATGTTCATAATTTTTATGTATTTATTATATCACAAAAGTTAAACATATTGTTTACAGATTAAATACAATTAATGAAGGAAGGCTGGCTGTTGGGGATCTATCTGGGTTCCTACCGTGCACACCGAATGGGGTCTTCGAACTTATAAAGAGGTAAAACATGCTATCTGTTGTATAATTTACTTAGTTTTGGGGATTATTGTTAAATACCTATTCTAGCTGTAGCATCAGAAACACATAATTATGTGTGTATGTGTTTATATGTTACTAAAATGTAACTTTCTTACATGCCCTTACACAGTTTGCAGAAGAATGAATGTGTGAACAAGTATGTAAACCGATAGGGATATTTGAAATTTGAGGTTCTCACAGCAGTGAACATGTCATTGGTGGTCTTGTGGGTTTTGATGTCATATGCTCTCATAGGTTGTTACCAACGTTTTGGAAAAAAAGATGGTGATGATAACATGCCTCCAAAACTTTGGTATCCACCTGCAGAACCACATGATGTCATAAGACAGAAGACCATGACCAACTTTTGGGAAGTTAATGTGGAGTTCCATAACAATGTCATGGATATTTGTTATGCTGCCTCATTCATTGTCCTGATGACTTTAATCTTACAGTATAAAAATATAAAATTTATTAATACTAAATTTCTTTTTCAACTTATTTTACTTCCACTTAGCACTAGAACTTTTAATTTTAATTGTGGATATTATTTTGATTTATTAGTGTACATGTGGACATTGTTATAAGTTGTTGATTATTAAGAACATGTTTATAAAATCTGGTGATGTAAGCCATGAGGTTTTGTTGACCTCTTAAGCTGTAAAATCTTTGAAAAACAAAGATAATGTATGATGATGTAAATGGTAATGTTAAGTTGACCTTCATAATCAGTTGACCTTAATTTTGTCCTTATTTTTTAATATTCTTTGTATCTTGTTGCATCATATTCTTTGTATCATTCATGTATCATCCCAAACTTCTTGTTTTTCCTCATTCTTGAATCAGAATTCTGTAATGTTCATAATTTTTATGTATTTATTATATCACAAAAGTTAAACATATTGTTTACAGATTAAATACAATTAATGAAGGAAGGCTGGCTGTTGGGGATCTATCTGGGTTCCTACCGTGCACACCGAATGGGGTCTTCGAACTTATAAAGAGGTAAAACATGCTATCTGTTGTATAATTTACTTAGTTTTGGGGATTATTGTTAAATACCTATTCTAGCTGTAGCATCAGAAACACATAATTATGTGTGTATGTGTTTATATGTTACTAAAATGTAACTTTCTTACATGCCCTTACACAGTTTGCAGAAGAATGAATGTGTGAACAAGTATGTAAACCGATAGGGATATTTGAAATTTGAGGTTCTCACAGCAGTGAACATGTCATTGGTGGTCTTGTGGGTTTTGATGTCATATGCTCTCATAGGTTGTTACCAACGTTTTGGAAAAAAAGATGGTGATGATAACATGCCTCCAAAACTTTGGTATCCACCTGCAGAACCACATGATGTCATAAGACAGAAGACCATGACCAACTTTTGGGAAGTTAATGTGGAGTTCCATAACAATGTCATGGATATTTGTGTAAGGACTGAATTTTTTTTCTGTTCAAGATGTTTAAATTTCTCAGGTGTCAATTTTAAGCTGGTTTTATTCATCTTACTTAAATATATGCAGTAGTGGCACATTGTACTTCTGACCTATTCATTTTGTATTTCCTTTGAAGAAGCCATTCAGAAACTGAATGTCATTTACACGTTCTTCTGTCGGGTGGGAACATTTCTTCGTTATAGTCCCTTTTGCAGTACTGAATAGGTATTCCTGTCTCTGGTGTATGTGGGTTTATTCAAGAAAATTTTAGAAGTGTTTGAAGTATTTTTGTAGTGGCTTTCTGCCACTATTCTTTGGTTTTAGAGAGTTGGTCACAGAAATCACATGCTGTACAAGTTACAGAAACAATTTTCTAGACACTGACCTAAATGTATAAAGAAACTATTTATTAGTAGTTATTTTGCTTGTTGTAGGAGTGGGGTGCAAATTTCAGGAAGCCAGGCTGTCGTTCTTGGGAGAAGTAAGATAGTTGGAACACCTTGTTCTGAATTACTGAAATGGCATCATGCTACTGTGACTGTTTGTCATTCAAAAACAAAGTATCTGGCCAAAGAGGTATGGTACTGTATGTTAATTTATTGATATAGCAAATGATCCAGAAATGTGGTACAGAACATGTTTTTTGTAACTATGTTGGTGAATTCTGTGTATATGCTGTGTGATGTGGAGTGCAGTAGCTGTGAGGTTCAGAGTTGTGTTACTGAGGATCAAATTTGATCATCAGTAACATATTCTGTTGTTATTGTTATGAGGTCTCAGTTTATTTTTGTTGTGTTATTAAATATATATAAAATAGTTTGTAAGTGAAAAAAAATATGTTCAATAACGGAATAATGGAAATATGAGATCATAGCATTTAGGAAAACTGTTGATAGATAATTTGGTTTACTCATTTATTACCTAGATTTTCATGTTTGTTATTGTCATCACTTTTACACACCATTCCTCTATTTTTAAAGTGTTTGTTTTATGTAAAAATACATGTTTTGACCATACATGGCCATCATCAGGTACAGTGCATTCTTCATAGTCATTGTACTCCATTAAAATCCAAGTATTTCCTTCATTTTATGGTCAGGAAAAAATAATATAAAATGTTTGTTGAAATATATCACCAAGTTTTAAACTCTAGACCTTCTAAAATGTTTAAAACTTTGTAGCACAGCTGGGTGAGACTTACTTTTGTAATGGTGTTTCATATCTATGATATGTTTGCTGCTGTGTTATGTTGAACAACAATGCATAACAGAAACAGCGCTTTGCTGTATATACATGTTTTTTAAAGAGTATATGTTAATATTATAAACCACTTTTATGCTTGTAATGATTCCACTTGTAAATGGTGGAAATGCTTAGGGAAAAAGTATATAGAACCATAGCAGTATTAGCCTGTAAATATATTCATGTTTACAGACAGCCAAAGCAGACATTTTGGTGGTTGCTATTGGTCAACCTGAAATGGTGAAAGGTGATTGGATAAAAGCAGGTGCTGTTGTCATTGACTGTGGAATAAATTCAGTGCCAGGTATTGACTTTGATATAGTTGTCTCTGAATTGACTTTTTGTGCTATATTTTTATGTTTAGCCATTTGAAATTTGACCAATAAATGGTTAATTCAGCTCTGATGATTGTGATAACTGTTAACATAGAGCAGTTTGGTGAATACTAAGGTTATCAAGTAAATAAATACTTAAATTTTATTTTTTATAGTTTGTGCTCATAGAAAGGGAGTTTTAAAAATAATATTCTTTTTGCCTGTTTGTTCTGAAACATTGTGTGCCCATATTGATGGAAGAATTGTATGGTTTTGTAACTGCCCTCATATAAGTGTATTATAAGAAATGTATTACTTTGTGTGCAGTAAATTTTCATTTAAGATGTCCTTTCAGAACAGATTTAAACATTTACCATAAGATATTAAGTCAGGACTAAAAATAAACTAGATCATATATTATGATAAGTTATTACTGATGTGTGCAAAGTGATCTATCATTTTTAAGGAAAACACATATAAGGAAGATAATGGTTAAGGTAAATTTGTCACATTTCATGCTGTGGGTTCATCTGTTTGTCTGGTGAAAGTATCCATTGGATAGGGGACTTGATAGTCTTCAGAGAGAAAGTAGAACTTTCAGTAAATTACAATTCACTTTTTGGATATTAAGTAATAGTGATTAAATTTTTACAGATGAAACTAAGAAGTCTGGTCAGAAGTTAGTTGGAGATGTTGCTTTTGAAGAAGCAAAGAAGGTTGCATCTTACATTACTCCAGTCCCAGGTGGTGTGGGTCCCATGACAGTGGCTATGCTTATGAAGAATACTGTACAGTCAGCTCAGAGGTCAGCTGCTAGGCTCAGAAGTACTGCTTGGAACTTGAGGGTGTTACCACTTTCACTGGAAACTCCAGTTCCTAGGTATGGTACATATAATTAGTCTGTTATGCTACAGTGCCTTCATGCATTTTATATTTGTCCCTCTGTTTATTATTAATGTCAGAAAGAAAACCCAACTAATTTGATTTGTGAAGTACTAATTTTCCATCAGTCAACATTTTCCTTATCTTGATCAAGTGTGGACAACAAAAGTCCCTACTTTCAACAAATCTATTACATTCAGACCGATGCCACTAATCTATCTCCAGTATATGCTTTAGATGTCAGACTATGGTAACTTGATTTAAACTTAAAACAATAATATCTGAAAATGGATAATGAAAACAGTCTTATATTTGTACATTACATGTGGTTCAACAACATTGTATAAATCTCATGAAATAAATAAGAATTTAAGCTTAAGAATATCAGCAGGACATGAATAACTTATTCTGTTTTGTTGCATGTAACAGTGATATTCAGATTGCCAGAGGACAAGAGCCAAAGGATGTAAGTCAGCTGGCAGAAGAAATTGGTTTGTATCCCAGTGAGGTATTTCAGTATGGACACAAGAAAGCCAAGATTGATCTTTCAGTACTGAAGCGACTTGAACATCAAAAGCCTGGAAAATACATAGTAGTTGCAGGGTATGTATTATATTGTTTGTGTACAGTTGTTATTTTTTAAAGTAAAATATGTACTGATAGCATTAATACTGCTTAAAGTTACTGTGGACTGATGTTGTTCAATGATCCAGTAGTAGAAATATTGTTTTAAGAACAATTTTTTTCTTTGTATTTTTTCCATGTCTGTACAGTATAGGAATACTGTAGGTAAATCTGTAATAGTTTAGGATTACAATATTGTAATCACTTCAGAAAGATAATAAATGTGTATAAGATGGTGACATACTACTCTGGTAATGAACCTTTTTACTTTCTGGTATTCTGCCTTTCCATACTGACAATTTTTGTAAATAAATGTGGAACACTGCATTTCAGTGACTGGAATTTGTTCTGTAATTTGTCATTGAAGTGGACAACTAATGAGCTCCATTTCACCCTCACAGATATTCACTTACTTGTTTAACAGTTCCTCAGGACAAATTTTCTGCCTCACTATAATTTGTTGTTTGTAGAATCACTCCCACTCCACTTGGGGAGGGCAAGAGTACAACAGTACTTGGTCTTGTCCAGGCTCTTAGTGCACATAAGAACAAGAATTCCTTTGCATGTGTGCGACAACCGTCTCAAGGTCCTACATTTGGGATTAAAGGTAAACATAATTTTAGAATAATTTTTGAGTAATTTTTGTATGTGTACTCTGTGAAATGTGTTAGTTGAATTTCATGTTTGTGAAGTGAGACAAAATACATCAGAAGTGAGGGGGGCAGAGGGAGGCATCCTTCCTTCCCCTAACATTGTTTCTGGGTACATATAACCTACTGTTTTACCTGCTCCCTCATCTAAATCTGACATCTCTGTTATAAGTTCAAGTTTGTCATAAGGCTACCACACATTCTATTTACTTGATATGTGAATGAAATGGTTTATTACATTACAAGAAAACTAACATTGACACAAAACACACATCCATATGTACATATATGATGATAGTGTAAACATATTTTGCTCTGTATAATAGGGAAAGTAGACTTTATCCATCCAGTGTGTTTTGTCATCATTTCATATTGTTTTTTCATACTGAAAGAATGGCACTGAACTGCAGTAAACAATTCTGCAATATATATTGCAGGTGGTGCTGCTGGTGGAGGGTATTCACAAGTAAATCCCATGGTGGAGTTTAATCTTCACTTGACAGGTGACATCCATGCTGTAACAGCAGCCAACAATCTCCTGGCAGCTCAGCTTGATGCTAGAATTTTTCATGAAAAAACTCAAAGTGATAAATCACTTTATGACAGACTTGTGCCTGATGTGAAAGGGAAAAGAAGTTTCTCCAAAATTCAGGTGAGAATCTAGCTAGCAAAAGAAATTATAATATTTAATAAGGTAAGTCAATACTAGTAAGAATCCTCAGTGATAAATATCTTTGCTGTTCTGATATTCATAACATGTTAATGGCTAAAGAATAGTTTATCTTCTTAATCTATATATTCTGCCATTTCCCTTACATTCATTTCTGTTTAACTGAATTGTTTATCTACTTTTATACATTCATTTATTGATTTTCTATACCGAAGATTCTGTCCCTCAAACACTGGGTTCTTTTGCGGACTGCAGCATGATGTATTTGTAATAGTTCTGCTAATTTTGTTTCTTAATTCTACAGCATTAATACAATTTATCATTCTCTTAGTAAGCTACCTCTTCAATAATAATAATAATAATAGCCATCTTGTACTCAAAGAACTGTTCTCTCTATTATTTTGTCCCAAAACATTTATTTCTCAATAAAATATTAATGACCTCTTAACCCTTATATCTGGAAACAAATTATGACATTCTGAGTAACTGAACTATCACAACAGTATATGACATTGATGTAAATTGTAAGATTCTAATTGCCTTTTTATTGAATATGATTACAGTTGAGGAGGTTAGAGAAACTTGGCATCAACAAGACTGATCCTAATTCTCTTACTCTAGAAGAACAGAAGGCCTTTGCAAGACTAAATGTTGATGTTAACACCATTACGTGGCAGCGAGGTGAGTTGTGTTTTTTATTTAATTACATTTTTTAAATACTTTACTTACTTTGACGACCCGTTCTTCAAGTCCCTGAGCACTGCCGGTCCCAACTTTTCGTTGGCTTTGATCTATAGACATTTTGTAGACTCCTTGGACGAGGGATCGGCCTGTCACAAGGCCTCTACCTGTACACAGGACAGCACAACACAGAAAAATGCGGACAAACATCCATGCCTTGAGTGGGATTCGAACCCATGATCCCAGTGACCAAGCGGCACAAGGCCCATGCCTTGGACCGCGCGCCACTGAGATGGCCATTTTTTCAATACATAATTTATAATTATAGTATTGAACAGGATTGTGAATGTGAATGAAGAATTGGGAAGGCTATGGAAAAAATAGTTGTAGCCAATTTTAAGGTATTGTCCCAGCATTTACTTGATGGGACAAAGGATAGTCCATTATAAGCTGAGAATGGAACATCCAGCTTCCAAAATACAATGTGAGAGTGTAAATGTCTCAATAATCAACCTCCAGTTCATCACGAGTCATGCCATTTATTATATTCTTAATAGCATGCTTATTGATATTAATGTCAAATGAGAGAGCACCTGTAGGTTTTTGTCTGTATTTATTAAAGTACAGAGTGTAAATGCAGTATTAGGCTTTATAAACTCTTAACTTCTATCCCATGAACCTGTATAGAATATTACATTCTGGTTTGTGTATCTTATCATTGTGATTGTCATAGGAAGTCAGTGTTTGGCTAGGCAGACACACATTCTTGATCAATTTGATAAAATATTCCTCCCAACTGAATCAGACACTAGTTTACCACAGTGTTTTGTATCATTCAAATAAAAATGTATTTTGCTTAAAATATATATAACAATGAAATAAAAAACATATTTTAACACTATAAAGGCTGGATGGAATAGTATAACAAAGTGTCTGAAACATTGTGTGGAAAAATATGAAAAGTTTATACTTTTGTGTAAAAAGAATGGAAGTTGAACAAACAAGTCAATAATTAATATATTTTACTTGTAACCCTTATTCTGTGTCTGTGGCAAAACTATTATGAAGAACGAAAGTAGGGGAGAAAACCCGATTTAGTATGGAACAACATCTAACAATATTGAATGGTGCATGGATTTTTGTTATTGTATACTTTGTTTTGTTAACAGTTGTTGATACAAATGATAGATTTCTAAGAAAAATCACCATTGGCCAGTCACCAACTGAGAAAGGTTTCTCTAGAGAAAGTGGATTTGTGATGTCTGTAGCAAGTGAAGTTATGGCAATTCTTGCTCTCTCAAAAAATATCCAAGACATGAAGGAACGTTTAAGTAGAATTGTTGTAGCTCAAGATACTGATGGAAAGCCTGTTACAGCAGATGATTTGGTGAGTTTATCTTTCTTATAAAACCTTTTTTATCATTAATTTGATTATGTATTTATTTAATTCATGTTTGGAGAGATGAGTGGGATCAACAATTTTAAGTTTGAATTGAGCTCAAACTTGAACCTGAGTCTTGCAAAGCTTTTGTGTTCTGAGCTCACACTTAGTAACAAAATTAATAAAGTTAATAGATGATGTTGAAGAGTCACTTGTGTTATTCTTGTGCACAAAAAGTTTTTAAGCCACATGCAACCCTTATACCATGCATCTGGCTATGTCAAATTGGAAGGAGAAAGAAAACATATTTGTACTTACAGGGTGCTACAGGTGCTATGACCATTCTGCTGAAGGATGCTATCCAACCAACACTGATGCAGAGCCTGGAAGGAACTCCTGTTTTGGTTCATGCTGGTCCATTTGCTAATATTGCTCATGGTTGTTCATCTGTTGTAGCTGATGATGTTGCACTCAAACTTGTAGGACAAGATGGTTATGTTGTGACTGAAGCTGGATTTGGCTCTGATATAGGTAAGACCTTTAAGCATTTCAATGATAATAAACCATTGTGCCAGCACTGCTTATAACGAACTTGGAAAGCAGAATTGTATCTGGTCATGAGTCCAGCCTTTAATTTTTCAATATGGAAAATAGTTTTTAAGTTTGATGCTATATAAAATTTACATGAACTGTGCTGCAACTATATAACACAGCTGTTGTCCACCAGTTTGCATACTAATATTATACATTTAATTATTTAATGTTCATCTAATTAAGAAATTACCATTTTTATGGATTCTGAAAGTTCTGTACTGTGTTCACAAGAGCTTGCCACTCCGCTCTGTCCTCAGGCAGATAATCCAGCCATCAGCCTGTTTCCTAAGATGCATTTTAATATTATCCTGTCATATTTGTGTAGGTCTCCCAAGTGATCTCTTCCCTTCAGGTTTTCCAAAAAAAATTGTATAAATGTCTTATCTCTCTCATTTAATTCTACCTGTACTGCCCATATCACCTTCCGTGAGTTGATCATCCTGTCATCTACAGAGCTGAAGACAGAGGCATGATGTTCCTTCAGAACGTTGGTACCCATCAATAAGTCCACAGATCACATCCTGGTAGACCACCATGGACATTTGATCATTCAGTTTGTGTGTGTGTTATCCCATCAAGAGAAGTCAAAGTGTGTTTATAAGTGTTGCAATAAGAGAATGTCAAATTTTACTACTCGTAACGCCATTGTAATTGCTAATTTAGTTTCTAACTGTTGGTTACAAACATAATTTCTCCCTACAAGCCTTGTAACATATGCCAGTATGCTGAAGCTTAAACAGGAAGATGTCCTCTGCCTTTAAGGTGAGGTGATGAAGATCAGGTCTGTTCCATGCTCTTATGCCATTTTTCTGATTTATATCTTACCTTATTTTAACCAGGAATGGAGAAATTCTTCAATATAAAGTGCAGATGTTCAGGAGCAGTACCTAATGCTGTAGTGCTAGTAACCTCAGTAAGAGCTCTAAAGATGCACGGTGGAGGGCCGACTGTAACCCCAGGCATCCCATTAAAGAAGGAGTATACTGAGGTAACAATGTGTTCTTCATCCATCTGATACAAGTATGTTAACTGAATTGAAATGAGCATCATTTTATTCCTTTGTAATTAATGCATTTAAAAGAAAGTATTGCAACATTAACGTAACTGCTGTCTGCCAAGAGAAGTCTGGTCTTATGTGCATGCACACTCTGCCTATTCCTCTTTCATACACATTTTAATCCAATAGTCTCCAATAGTGCAGTGCATTGTGTATGTGAATAGTGCTAGAGGGGTGAGCAGAAAGAATGTACCAGTCAGTAGTGTAAGAGCTTCAGTAGTTGTGTTGCTGCTTGAATTACATATAAGAATGGAGATTGAAGTTATGTTATAATAACAGTTTGTGCAAGTGAACGTTTTTGTAATTTATTTAAAATTTCACAAAGTATTTAATGTTGCTTGATTCCCCCCACCAAATATCTCCTTCAGTGAAAGAAAGATGTTTTGTTATGGTGGAGCTATCCATCCTTTACCACATGAAAAAGGTTGCATCTTGCTACTAACAAAGTTTTTTATTAAAAAACACGGAATTGTCACACATAGCCTTTATTATACTTGGAAATTACAGAAAACAATTTACTAAAATTATTTGTCTCAGTTTTTATGGCAGTTATTTTCTTTTTGTGTTTCTGTTGCTGTTGTCACTATTTGTTTTTGAGTGTCAAAAGAGGCTAATGTAAATAGAGGCAAAAATATACTTTAAATGTATTATTTGAAACATATATTTTAGTCTAAATGTGATATAATTTCTTGCAGTGGCAGAAGTTTGAAAACTTGTTCTCCCATATCTCCCCCAGTGTAACTGTTGATGTATTTTTTAATAGTATTACACTGTTTTAACAAGCTGCCTTTGGTTTTTTCTGTTGTGTTCTTAACAGCGCATTTATAAAAGTTTGTATCTTTTGTATTAACTATAATAAGCATGTGTGTTCACATTAGGAAAACCTTGAATTGCTTTCAAAAGGATTGCCAAACCTTCTGAAGCACATCAGTAATGGCACAAAATTCGGAATCCCAGTTGTTGTTGCTATCAACACCTTCTCGTAAGTACATTAATTTGTTTTGGATGCTGTTTTTAAAATCAGACTTGATGACTGCTATTTCTTTCCTTTGGTTTGTGTTTCATTTCATGCAAGAAATGATGACTTACATGTTTTAGGACTGACAAAGTGGCTGAGTGGGAGTTGTTGAAGAAGGCAAGCTTGGAAAATGGAGCTTTCCGTGCTGTTGTCTGTAATCATTGGGCTCAAGGTGGAGCTGGAGCTACAGAATTAGCTGATGCTGTTATTGAAGCTTGCAACCAACCTTCAGGATTCAGGTGCAGTATTTTAAATCACTTTGTATATAAAGGTTTCTGATTTCTGAAAAATTGTGTATAATTCTTGCCAAAGTAAGCCAAAAGACAGTAATTCACATAATATGAATGAATATAATCAAAAGAGTCCATATTATTATGACTAAATTTATTCTTGTGATTGGCAAACATTTCAATGGATGGGTCATATAAATAGAATAGAACAGAATTTATTTATATTCCATAGATCATTCATAGGTCCAAGCTAAGAATGTAGAACTTGTCATTGCATAAATACAATATTTATTTCTAATGTAAGTATAAATTACGTAGTTTTGACCGTAATTTACAATCAAGGGAAGGTCGGAAGGTTATGTGTGCTGGAATAGTGTAAACATTAAACCTGCAATGAAAGTGAAACAACTTCAAGTGTGTGATGAGTTTTACAATGTCGTTACTAAGAACCTGATTGAAGAATGCTGTTCAGTCTGCTGGTCATATTTTACCCATGTTTTATATATACATTTACTTCAATTTCAAATATCTATTCATCCATTGAGGGTGAACATCAGAATAGTTGTTGAATGTCTAAAGGAACAAATGTTATTCTTTTAACTTTAGCTATGGTGGGATTGACAGGATCGTGCCCAGTGGCATAATTTTTGTTAGTGTTTAACGTTCCATTTTGTAGGTAGATAGCTGAACTCTGGTGCATGTTAAAGTTTTCAGTACTGGAACAGAAGGTCCTCACTCTAGTGTATAAAATAGTGAAGTGGTGGCAGAGACAAGAAATACTGGCATTTGTAAATACTGGAGGATGGTAAAAACTTGGAGATTACATTCCTACCTGTAAGTGTCTTGTAACTTAGTCTAGGAAATTAACACAGGGTAACACCATCATCATACAAGACTGAGGTATAGAATTTTAAAGAAACAAAGTTTCTTAGCATTTTAAAAGTATGAGTTGCAAAGAACCAGAAAACTTTATTGATTCCTTTGTAAAATATTAAAATATTTTTTATTCTGTTCAGATTTTTGTATGACTTGGATCTTCCTCTGGAAGACAAGATAAGAAAGATAGCTCAAGAAATGTATGGTGCTGGCGACATTGACCTATCAGCTGATGTACAGAAACTGCTTGAATACTACAGTAAGCAGGTAACAGATTTAACAGTTAATGTCTTAATTTAATGGAGTATTTAAACTATTTGAGTTAACTGATTTGAAGGGGTGTTGGCTCATTTGTAATATTTAGTGTCTATTTGGGAATGACTGAATTCAGATTTTTCCATGTGGAGAATATTTTATAGCTTTAAGCAGTTAATATTATTTCCATGGTGCTTTGATTCATTCCAGAATAATTTCAGGCAAGGAATCTGATAATAATTATTATACATGGTGTGGTCAAATTCTTTGTGAACTTTACAGCCTTTGTGAATTTTTAACAGGGCTATAACAAGTTACCAGTGTGCATGGCAAAAACACATCTGTCTCTCACTGGAGATCCTGAACTAAAGGGAGCACCCACAGGTTATATTCTGCCAATTAAGAATATAATAGTTTCAGTTGGAGCAGGCTTTGTGGTTCCACTTGTAGGACAGGTAAGATTTAAGTTATATTTAGACTTCAGAATTTTGGATCTTTACACACAATTGGGAAGTTGTGTTCAGATTAAGGTCACAAGCATTCCCAAAAAATATTTTTTTTAAAAAAAATTTACTGGATGTGACATAATGATGCAAAAGAAATTTTCAAGTATGTAGTTAATGAAACTGTATCACATGAACAGATGTAGAGTTCTTTCTCAGTAACAATGTGAAAGTACTGAGAGAGTGCTCTGTAAACATATGGGAAGGATACAATTGAGCTAGTGAAGTATATCTTGTAACCATTTCTTTCTCCATGGGTTTTTTCCCCCCTATTTTTTTAACTCATTTTAGATGAATATTTCTTTTGATGTATCTATCATAGGAGCAAAGTATTTGGAACAAAAGGGGTTTACTTTTTTGTTCTGACAATCTAATGCCTATTGGGCTGGTGTTTATGACTGTGGAGTCCACTGTACATGACTAAGGCTTGGCTTAGTGTAACCTTATTGTTTTTCCTTGGCATCTATTTTCAAGTATATACGATTCTTACCGTGGGACAAATGCTGAAATACTTCTTAGATTTCTCAGAGAGAAAATGTTGGTTTTCTGGGGATTATTTTGGATTTGAAATATTAAAGGTTTTTGTCTATGAATATAAAGCCTTCTCTTAGATTTAACGGTCAGTGGATAGAGGGATTTCAGAAGGTATTTATTGTAGAAATTTGTATATTTTTAGTTTATTGGATTTTTTGGTGGGGGAGGGAGGATGAAATTTTGCTTTGGAGCTATCACCTCACTAAGTTCTTGATAAGGACCATTGGCAGGCTTTTATGATCAAAGTAATGAACCTGTAATCAAATGGGAGTATGGATATTATCCATTTCAGTATTGTTGTGTTTACAGTCCAGAGTGTTTGAAAATGACTGCCTTATGACACTGACTAACAAGTTATTTATTTTTCTTATAGATTTCCATGCTGCCTGGTCTTGGGACAAGACCCATTATTTATGACATGGATATTGATGCAGATACTGGTGAAATTCATGGTTCCTTCTAATGATATCTTACAACAAATATCATTAGTCTATTTTGGAAAGAATCTGTCAATATATGCACTTAAAGTTATACAAATTTCATAAGCTATAGCATTAATATTGATAAGTAAGGGAAGTAGATTCAGTGCAATTGCTCACCTGAAGTTTGATGCAGTTAGTTGATGTTTTAACATCTCTGTCTGGAATAGAATATATCAGGCTAAGGAATTAGATTAGTGTTATGAGTTTGGATCGTCAGATTTTATTGGTAGGAACAGGCTTCTTTTATAGAAAAATTGGATAGGAAGTAGATGGTGTTTCGAACTACTGTATGGACTGTATTTTGTTTTTGTTTTTTGGGTCTGATATGCAAATATTATTTTTCATACATTAACTTTTATTAAATTTACTTAAAAGTTTAAGTGAAACTCTAACAGTATAGTAACTAAGCTATTGGCTGGGCTACTGGGTTTAGATTCCTGGCAAGGATATTTCTCTTTTCCACCAAGTCCAGCATGGCTTTGGGGCCATCCAACATCCTATCTAGTGGATACTTTGAACTCACACGTTGATAAGTATATTCCTGTTTGAGATTATTTAAATTTTTCTTACTGTGCATTTCTTCAAGCTACTTGACATAGTGTTAGCTGAGAAAATATGGGAGTTCAAGAATAAAACTCATTGGTTCATACCTACAGTGATTTATTTGAAATATAAGACCGTTTCATGTTGTCATGATCCATCAGCAACATAGCAAATTTGATATAAAAATCCATGTACATTTTTTCAAACAAATCTGTGACAATATTTCAGTAGCTCCCATACCCACATACCAATCATTCTTATGCTATCCCTTACCTCATCATAAATTTGAGTGTGCCGTGTTCACCAGCAGTGCAGTCCTGTTAATACAAACTTACTACAGCATTCCCATTATAATGATCTATACAGAAACAATGCAAGTTTTGATTTCTGTTTTCATACTGTGCTGTCAGATATATGATTTTTAAATATTATACAAGAGTAATTTTTATCATATATTTTATCAACTGCCATATTTTAATGAAAATATTGAAATATACACAAGGTGGTGCAGCTTAAATGATTGTTTATACCTGGTTCCCATTTGTTTACTGTAGCTGGGATTCAGCATTTTCCCAGAGCCTCACAGTGTATGAAACTTTTTGGTACTTTAAATGGTAGTACTTGAAATTGTTGTAGTGTGTATTGATATGAGCTAAACATTTCGGAGGGGACTGTTCCCTTATTTCTTTTAGACATTAATTCTTTTAAAACAAGATGGTGGTGATAAGTAGAGATACTAAAAGGTCTGTTGGCACAGGGCATTTTAGGGTTGTGTAAGATTAGACAGTGTAGATTTTAAAATGTACTATTAACAAATTCATTACAAGATGGTCAGCACATAAATTTCACATGTCAGGTCACAATGATTTGCTAGTTACCATCCTCAAAACATGTTGTACAGCCATCATGTTATTATTTTCCATTTTGCTGAAAATGAATAACTTACTTTTCAATTATCCTTATTGTGACAAAACTTTACATCATACCTCAAGTGCTGCCAACATTGTTCACATCTCACCAGTTCACAACAGCTGTGTTGCTACTGTTGCTCTCAGAAAGTGATAATATACTAGAATGAGGAGGTATTCCATACCATATAAATACAAACATGTTTAGTTTTGCTGATAGTAATTAAATTTGTCAATTATTATTGTGTAGCGCGAGGCATGTGGGTTACCAGTTCTCAAAAAATCGTATTAGCATAAACCAGTATTAATCTCTTAGTAGATAGTTACGAGAAAGCAAATAATTTCCAGGTAGTTGGCAATAGCAGCGAACATAAACGTGTGTTGGCATCGATGATACTGTCTTATGAGATCCAACATAAGTAGGGTACTTTGTTTTGGTATTTTTAAGCTTTGCGTAAGTTGGTTTTTAGAAGGCTGTCGATCGTGAAGTTGCGTATTTGGGTTTGGTGGAAGGTTAATATGGTAAGATTCGTTTTTTGTTTTTAATTGGTATGTGCTTATTTTCCGAAGTTTGAGTAGGTAATTAATTATTAGTGCATAAAATAAACAGCAAGTGATGTATTTCATAAACAGTTGTTTCACCCACCAAATTAAGGTTAAGGTTATTCACTTGTTGGGTTGACATAAATACTTTATTATTTGACAGGGTCAGAATCAGTCCGGCGGTGGAGGAACTGGAGGAGATAAGAGAGATGACAAGGATAAAAAGAAGAAATATGAGCCTCCTATTCCTACACGTGTTGGTAAAAAACGGAGGAGGACAAAAGGCCCAGATGCAGCCATGAAATTACCTCAGGGTAAAATTGTCATTAACTTTGATATTTAATCTTTGAATATTTAATATCGTCATCTTCAGAATGATTTTAAAGACGTTGATTTTAACAACTTTGTGATGCATAAGTTTCGTGATTGTATTACATACACACAGTAAATATATTATATACGATTATTTAATGACCATGTACAGAAGAACCTTGAATGTTGATTAGGATGTCAGGCTAGGTTGTTAAGGAGAGGACAGTAGCGGGGGAATAGAATAGGATTTATTTGCATTCCATATATCCTTTGTATGCCTAAGTCAAGGATGTAGAACATGTCACCACAAATACAATACTTGTTTCTAATACAAATATAAATTATATAGTTATGACTGCAATTTAGATTCAACTACTGTATTACTGCAAAAATAATTGAACAAGAAAGCATAACCACTATTGCTTACATGTAGTTATAACAGCTGAAAATATTTGATTGAGATAATTCTTTGGAGTAAAAATAGTGAGATAGGAGATACTCATTTATTGCTGCTTCAACTTCTTTATACCTTGATCCAGAAGCAAGAAGTCATCTTGTCTAATATAATTGATATAATATATTGACACTTTATTAGTAATAACTACAAATGAGAATGGGTTGTGTCCTACCTCTCTTCCTTGATATTGTGTAATGTGTGTAACTGCTTGTAGCAAATATAATATAATGTGATGCTTAAAAATATTGCAGATCACTGTTCTGGTCAACCTTAAATTGTTTGGAGTGTTCATATTTGTGTTTAAATTTATTTTTCTTTGTAATTAAATGCATTCATTTTAAAAAAAAATATCATTGAACAAGTTCAGGTTAGTTATAAATGGTTGCTTAAATTTTCAGTGACACCACATACAAGATGTCGCCTGAAACTTCTGAAATTGGAACGAATCAAAGATTATCTTCTCATGGAGGAGGAATTTATTCGTAATCAGGAGAGACTTAAACCTCAGGAAGAAAAGATTGAGGTAATTTATTGCATATTTTAGAATATGTGGAAGTTATACATAATTTTTAACTTATTAGCTGTGCATTATATTTTCATTGTTTTGCTTAAAATGTAATTTTAAGGTAACTAATTATGTGGGTTAAGGTATTATGTATATATGAGAATAAAAATTACCAACACATCATTCAGATACTCAATATTATATCTACAAAACACTTGCAATCTTATAACTATTTAAAACTGAGAAATCTTGCCACAAATGTCAAATCACACTCAAAATAAAATTGTCAACAGCATGTGACTTTATATGCTACTTAAAACTCTTCACATTATGTGACCACTATACAGATATATAGAATGTATTTTTACAGCCATAAATGAACTGGCATTCAAATAAAGTAACGGCATAAGGCTTAATAATTTACACATTGTCTATAAACTTTTACACTGAGTACTTACTTATGGTCCTTTGTAATGCAGTTTTATGTTTTGTTAAAGCCTTAATCTATATTCTGTTTGTGTATTTTGGAAAGATTTGTTAGACCATTTGCAGGCATGTTACTATTGTTTGGTATTGTGGAAATTTCAACTTTGATATATACTTATGATGGTGGCCACACATAGGTAGTTACACAAGAGTTGCAGTGATGGGCATTGCTATTAGCAGTGTTAAATTGTGGGGTTCTGCTACCAGTGTTAGTTTCGTTGCATAAAAGAAATTCTTAGTATGTGAAAGAAAACATCTGGAACTGATTTTCTTATACTTGTAATTGAATTAGCGTATGGTTATTTAAATGTGTATTTTCGACTCTGTTTGTAGAAAGGCACATTTCCAAAAGTGAAAGTATAACGTTAAAAAAATTACTTCATTTTGATTTCTTTGAGTAATTGACAGTATGTTTATTTGCAGGAAGAGAGATCCAAAGTAGATGATCTGAGAGGGACACCCATGTCTGTGGGAACTTTGGAGGAAATTATTGATGACAATCATGCCATTGTTTCCACTTCTGTTGGAAGTGAACATTATGTCAGTATCCTTTCTTTTGTTGATAAAGATCAGTTAGAGCCTGGCTGTTCTGTATTGCTGAATCATAAGGTGAGCTTGTTAAAATCTTTGATTATTTTTTAGTCTGGATAAAACTCATATGATCAGGTCAGATACTGTTGTGACATTCACATTATTATGACAGTTGACAAATAATGGGACTGATTATTTCAATAAATAAATAAATGTGTATGTATGTAATCACTAACCTTTAATGATTGAAGACAGTCAGATATTTTCTCAAGAAACTTATCTGTGTGTAGACATTCTTGAAAATATTTATAGTTTTGTAATAATGGACTTTGTATATAAAGGTCAGATACACATAAGCATCATAATTGATTGTGATTAAGTGCTTTTGAGCATTACTTTACTGTGTGTAAACAAAGAGTTGGTACTGGTTTGTTCTGACAGGTACATGCAGTGGTTGGTGTTTTATCAGATGATACAGACCCTATGGTCACTGTAATGAAGTTAGAGAAAGCTCCCCAAGAAACATATGCTGATATTGGAGGTAGGTGGAACTGTATAAGGGTTGGGTGTTAAGTAAAATATTCTCCACTAGTTTCTGTGATAGTTTGTGCATTTGATTTTAATTTCTTGGGTAAAAATGTGAAAAGTACAAACCATAATGTGGACATTCTCTTAAGGACTAACAAAAAAATTGATCCAGAAATAAATAAAGATAAAACTACATACATGAGCTTTCAAAGAACTAAAATCAGCAGCAGTGTCAAAACTGTGTATGATAAATCATTTGAAAAGTTTAATAGTTTTAGGTATCTAGGAATGACAGTAACATTACTAATAAGTTTAATGATGTAATTAAAAGAAATACTTATTATTAACTACTCAGTTCAAATTTGTCATCCTGCCAACATTCCAAAACACCAAAGATCAATGTAACATGGTTGTCATCTGTTTTTTATGGTTATGAAACATTGTTACTTTGAGGAAAGAGCATAAATTACAGGTATATGAAAATAAAATGCTCAGGAAAATGTTTGGATAATAAGAGGGTAAGTTGTACATAAAACAAAACAATTTTCTGTTTTTAAAAAAGAAGACTTCCATCTTAAAGTTATAAAGGTCTACATTACTGTAAATTGAAGCAAGTATTGCCACGTATTACACTAAATTAAGCAAACCAACTGGCTGACTCATTTTTAGCATCTTTGAATTTCCTGGTGTCTTTTAAGGCTTGGGTTACAGAAGTTCAGAGATATATCCATTTATTTCCTCTTACTCTAAAACAGGTTCAACCATTGTGAATAGACAGTACACAACTCATTTTCAGAATATTGAGAATATATACTTTTGTGTTGTGATGATGAGAAATATTTTGAAATTGTTTATAGTGTCAGCTGTTTTTGTTTGAAGTTCAGAATTGTGCAGCCAAACTTTATGATAAATATATTTTGTTGGATCTGGTGAATATATTTTTTGCTTAATTGAAAATCATACAACAGACATCTAATTCCTTGACTGACATTCATATTACATATTTTCTTCCACTTTGTTATTCCTGTGAAGGTTTGGATACACAAATTCAAGAGATTAAAGAATCTGTAGAGCTCCCTCTTACCCATCCAGAATATTATGAAGAAATGGGTATTAAACCTCCCAAAGGAGTTATTCTCTACGGTCCACCAGGTACTGGAAAAACTTTGCTGGCTAAAGCAGTCGCCAACCAAACCTCAGCCACATTCCTTAGAGTTGTTGGTTCAGAACTAATTCAAAAATATTTGGTAAGTACTCATAGCATATGCACATCATGCATTAATGGCATGCCATTTTGTGGCAGCTGTTAAACATATACCATGATTCTTTTCTTTGCCATGAACATAACTTTCACATTGTTTCTGTGTTAGTGCTTACATTCATCAAAGAAGTGTCATTCAGAAACTTGTAGGCTTGTCTACCATCTCCCACCATACTAAATTTAATATGTTTAGTGTAGTTCATTGGTTATCATTGTGTTTAGGTTACTGACATTTATACTCTGATTATGAAACCAAAGTGACATAATAGATGATTTAAAATAACACATTGCTTGTATTTCTAGGGAGATGGGCCTAAGCTGGTCAGAGAACTGTTTAGAGTTGCAGAAGAACATGCTCCTTCCATTGTATTTATTGACGAGATAGATGCTGTTGGAACGAAACGCTACGATTCAAATTCTGGTGGTGAGCGTGAAATTCAGAGAACCATGTTGGAGTTACTGAACCAGTTGGATGGGTTTGATTCTCGAGGAGATGTTAAGGTAAGAAAGTGTAGTTGAAAACAGCTAAACATGTATAATAATAAGTATCATCTTTTCACTACAGTTTCACTTCATGTCTTATATTCAGATCACTTCAGATGACGTGTTTCAGGTTATAAATACATCTTCAGGCTGTTATATCCTTTCTCTTATTACTGCATTGTTGTTAACTCTGGAGTTCTGATTGTGTAAATTGCTATTAAAAATAATTTACCTGGAAGTTTCATCACTTCACTGTGTTCAACATAAAAGTATTTAATTAAAACTGGAGGATAAAAATGGTTGCTGGCAAGTACCAGTCATAACAAATGCATATCTAATTACAACTGTGTGGCTCTCCAGAATATAGTGTTATTTATGTTATTTATTAGAATTTTTTAGAATTTTTCTCAATATGATGCTGCTGTATAATCTTATATTTAATATTACATTATTAATAAATAGACTCAGAATTTTAATATTAATGTTAAAATGTTTGTTCTATATAATTTATTACAAGGTTGTAATGGCTACCAACCGAATAGAAACTTTGGATCCGGCTTTGATAAGGCCTGGACGAATTGACAGGAAGATTGAATTCCCACTGCCAGATGAGAAAACAAAACGTCGCATCTTCAACATCCATACGTCACGTATGACTTTGGCTCAAGATGTAAATCTGACAGAGCTTATCATGTCCAAGGATGATCTCTCTGGGGCTGATATTAAGGTGAGATTTTTATTCATAATGTAATGGTAGCTAATAATCCTTTGAAAATGTGGAAAAGTTTAGGTATTTGTGGATTATACCAGTAAATCAAAATGGCATTCACAATATAAGTAACTCTAATAAGAAGCCTCTTTGGAGACCTAGGAATGCATGGGAGGATAATTTTAAAATGTGAATATTATCATGTTACCTTTAAAGACTTATAGCATAAGCATGCTGTATCAGTATGTTTATGGCATGGCTCCTAGAGCATTAAACCTCATACCACTGTGTACGATTGTCCTCAACAGTACCCTGAAGTATTTACTTTATCTGACCATGCATATGCCAGTCATGCAGATCTATTTGCAACATTGTCAGCATGTGTTACTGATGTGGGACATTCATAACTAAGCAGTAAGCCTCCATTGACCCAAATGTTACTTTAATATTTCATAAGTTCTGTTTGTATCACATCAGAAAACAGTGTTATTTATTTTAGTAACTTTTTCAGGCAATCTGTACAGAAGCAGGTCTGATGGCTCTGCGAGAAAGACGGATGAAGGTAACAAACGAGGATTTTCGGAAGTCTAAGGAAAGTGTTCTTTATAGGAAGAAAGAAGGTACTCCAGAAGGTCTTTATTTATAAAGTGAATAGAAAGGTTCTTCAATTTTCACAATACATACCTTCACTTGGAAAAAAAAAGCAGGAAATACATAAATTTGCTGTGGGCTTCACTCACTTAAATTTTTTCCAACGCAGTAAAACACTTAAAATAAATTAAAGTAAACATTTTTATTCAAATACTGGACTTAAATGTATTAATTCACTTTAGTGAGAATATATACAACTGAAATTATCCAGGCCTTCTCTGTCATATTAAAGAAATATATTAAATACCTAAGTCCTAATTTATCCTTCCCGTTGATTCCTTTGGTGTCGCACTCCATTCGTTTAGCAAATGGGAATTGTCCTTTTCTATTTTGTCTAGTGCATTTCTTATATAATCTCTTTGATTACCAATAATGTCTGACATTGATTTTGTAACGACGATTCCTTTGTGATCCTGAATTTTAGTAGGATTTGTCTGACACAACTGACACATGCCTACTGAAGTTTTCTCTAAAGAAGTGTTTAATACACTAACTGCAGAATCAGTGGCCATCTCCGTATGATGAATGATTGTGCTGGAATAAAGAACATGAATTGTAATTTAAAAAATACTTGGTACTGATGTGCGTACAGGGTCTCTATTTATCGAACTCCCGATCCTCACAAAGTTTTTGCTCTCCCACACACTAGTTTTAGTACTTTGAATTTTCCTCCTTTGGAATGTGGAAAGTATGTCACTACATGTAAACAGTAACTTACACATCTGTATTCAAAACTGCTCATGCGCAGTTGTTCAATGATATATGGTGTGGGCCCTGATGATGACCTTTGAAACAATGGTAAACTTCTATCAGACTGCGTAGCTTACAACCCAGAAGGTACTCACCACTGTGAGAACCTCAAATCCTGCTTTCATAAAACAGGTTCAGTGCTGGAAAAACTGGATAAAAGGGATGAGTGAAACTAACATGTTCTGACTTAAGTGAAATTACATGGTACTAATGCTCGATTAAATATAAGCCATAAAAGTCTTTGTTCCATTTAGATACTTATTGTGACATATATTACGGAGCTCAACTCATGCTGCAACAGAATTGTTCAAGTTTCGGCCTACCAAATTACAGTAGTATAAAATATTTCCCCCTGGCATGAAGCAAGGATATAGTATTTGCAGGCTGTTTCAACCCTTCAAGCTAACCATAATTGTAATTATTTCCATATGCCATTAAAACAGCATAATTAAATAATAAAGAAAAAGCCAAGAAATGAGGCAACACAAACTCAAATAGCTCATAAGTACAAGGCACAATGGCTTTGTCTGCTGGCTCTGTGTAAGTGTGGTAAACATTACAAGCTATCAACACAGACACCTGCAACACATGCCAAAGTGAGGAGTTTGCATGTATGTTCTCATGTAGGTTTCAGTCACTCTTTTTCAATCTTAACCTGATAACAGCTTATTTACTATTTATCAAGTCCAGTGCTGGGCTCACCTTAAGGCACCTTTTAAATAACCCAATGATAATGCAGCTTGGTATCCTTCAGCATATCCAGTGTCAAAACCTTTTTGAAAAACTGCATCCCTTCCAGCTGCTGCACCATCTCGAAAACCAGCCTGAAATCACCAGGGATCTGCTAACACCACACAAAGATTTGCCTCTTTTCTCTAGAACATTCTGTCTGTACAGGTTGTCCCAAAAAAAATTACTCAGTGCTGATGTTGCATACATATTATTCAGCCTGTATTTGTGACTGAAAAAGCATGGCATCTTTAACGTGTAGAGATGTTGACTAATATAAATTCGTGGTTGTCACCGTCATCTATAATTCTGATTATTTTCTTCTGCAAGAGGAAACCTTCATTGTTTTTGACTACCCAAACAAGATTATGACCACAACTTGAGCAAGCAATAAAAGCATGCTGAACCCACATTATCTAATCTATGTGAATTTTCCAGTTCAACTGGCAATCAATTAGGATCTTGCTATATAGACTGATCCCAGGCAGAGATTTATTACTGGTTGCAAATGTCATGAAGTAAACTTGAGGGGGGGGTTGTGCAACTAACGGGCTAGTTCAATTTCCTACTTGTTTATTGTACATTTCTGTGTAAGTAGAAAACTGCATTGTCCCTAAATTTTACGTAGAAAACTGAAGTGTATAATTAATCATAATACAGTTTTATTTTTTACTCCAAAATTCAATTTACCACAGGATGAAGTTAATCTTTTTACGAACCCTGCTGTTGAGGTTAGGAACGAAACGTAAATAGTTCAGTTGTATGAAAAGTTCTTATCGTACATTCGCAAGAGTTGTACACATTTTGTTCCAAGCACCGACATCAACGTCTATGCAGTTGTTTATACTGTCGTCAGCCATCGCAGAAATAAGAATATTAGTATGAAAACGTTTACTATTTACACCATCACAAATGTTACGACCAGAGATAACAATGAGAGTAAGCCTTGTCATAGACTTTATACTTTCCTTTAACCATAAAGAGGTTATGTACAGAACTGTGGGATTTAACATTTGTTATAATCTGTGGGTCTGATGACAAAGAGGTAGTTGTTACTAGTTTTGGGTTGCAATTATATATTTGTTTTTGGCAACAATGACTACAAATAAACCGGAGGAATCTGTGCGGAATGGAAATGATCAACTGTCAAGCTTGGAATCTAGCGAGCATAGGTGAGGGGAGTTTTTTTTACATCGGAAAGTGTGCATTTTATAAAATCTTGTTAATTTTAAACATATTGACATGCATTTCTTTGTGGCTTGGCACATTTTCAAGAGATAATGATTTTCATTTTGTGTTCAGAATTTTAGCACTTGCCAAAGGTTCAGGGAAAGGTATATCTGATAAAGATATCCAGAATGAGGTACCTGATCTCCGGCCAGACCAGCGTGCTAGCATCATAAATAAATTACTGGCACAGGTAATTTTATTTTGATATGAATAAAAGAATATAAAATACTGAAGTAAAAGAAAAAGATTTTTTTCTTTTACAGTTTTGAGCATGAATAGATACTTGTAATATTCATAGGCCCAAGCCAAGTATATAAAATATGTCATAGCACAAACACAGTATCTATTTCTAACAGAAACATAAATTGTATGATCTGAAGCTTTCATGGCAACCAAGTATATTGAATACTCAGGCTACCATCACTGTCAGGTGTGTTCTTTTATTATAATAATTTTATACAGATGTCTTTTCTCAAGTATTTTATAATTATCTGTTCTTCGTTCTAGGGATATTTTGATTTGTTTAATCAAGGTGGGACACTTCTATATAAGTTAAAAGATCCATCTAGGATCCAGAAGGTAAAAGGTGCAGATAATGAAGAGAAAATTGTGTACAGTATCATTGAAGAGGCTGGTAACAAGGGGATCTGGATTCGAGACATTAGATTCAAGTCCAACCTGATTCCTACACAGCTCAATAAGATATTGAAAATTCTTGAAAACAAGAAGTTAATTAAAGCTGTGAAGTCTGTGTCTGTAAGTATAATTTTAATTTTATCAGGTTTTCAAAGTATATTTATGATTAATGTCAGCCTGGAAATATTTAAATTGCTAAATCCTTTGTTCCAGAGGGTTTAAAACTTTTGCTTACAAGAGACATATATGCTGGGCTGTTGGTAGGCATTTAAGTTGCATTAAGCAAAAGGCAATAAGAAAAAAGAAACTCAGTAAGCTAAGAATTAAGAAGTTAAGAAAATTAATTGGAATCTGCAAAGAACTTTGACCATTTATTTCCTTTAAATGGTTCCAGCTGTATACAAGGGCTAGAGGAAATTATAAATTACTAATTACACAAATTATTAACATGTTTCTGAACAGCATTTACCTAAAAGGTTTTAGTAATGTTAATATTTGTAATTATTAAGGCACAAATAGACCTTATTTGAAGTTTGTAGATACGTTTATTTATGGAAATTAAAATGAATGTGTGGTGGCTTCCAGTAGCATGGTTTTCATGTCTGATTTAATTAAGTCTATTTGTTCAAGAATTAATAGGGGGTCAGAGATGCTCATGGATACATACACTTGATGATACCATAATCCTGTTTTATTATAACATATAAATAGACTGTAAATGATCTGCTAATAAAATATGGTAGTTAGGTGTTGCTATGCAATAATATATTTGGATGGAGAAACAATGATTCATTGGATGTCAGGACATTCTGATTTTTTTTAAAAAAAAGGTAGATATTGCAATAAAGTGTCACTGAATTATTTGGGTATTACTCTCAATTGTGTTGCAAACAACATAAATTAAGGAACGAGTAATTCATATGTGACTTTTCTTTCATACTCATAAATCATAATAGCATAAACTCTATCTAAGTTCTGTTGAACGACTTTAAAAAGGTACTCACACTGTTGAAGATGGTGGAATAAATGGTGAATGATTATAGATAAGAACACCCTTAAAAATTATGTGATACAACATAGGACAGACCTCGTTATTCTTATTAATGAAGGGATGCGCTATTGAAACTTCCCTGTGAACAATTAAGTGTCTAGTCTCAGCATTGTATGATAATGAAATAGCATTGCTTTATACCTAGCTGAATTACTTTGTAGTTTATATTTCTGAGGTCTGTTACTATCTCTATATGTGCCTCTGTATCATATTTATTTTCATTCATTTTTATAGGCCAGTAAAAAGAAAGTATACATGCTTTATAATTTGGAACCTGACAGAACAGTGACTGGAGGAGCCTGGTACTGTGATCAAGACTTTGAGGCTGAATTTGTGGATGTGCTCAATCAGCAGTGCTACAGGTTCTTGCATCAGAAACTAGAGGCTACCAGAGACTGCAAAGGAGGTCCCATTGCTGCTCGGAATATTTCATATGCATCATCCAAGGATGTGTGGAAGTATATAAGTGAACTTGGAATAAGTAAGGTAATTAATTTTTTCTGGCAAATGCATTACCTCATGTTTATAGCATTATTGTGTTTATCCTTATGGGATGATTATTTCTAAAGGAATACTGTATTTATTTTGGAATTTCTCATATTACTTTTTACTTCGTATTATTAATTAATGACTTATATAACTTTCTGTGTTATCACTTTGTAATGCTTTCCTCGGGACCAAAAATTTTAAATTGTATTTGTTATAAATTAATATTTTGGCACAGTTCAGTTTTAATTGTTCTGTTCTGTATTGATACATACAATCAGTAGTGTGATCATTAGCTCCAGTTTGTTGTAGATACCATTAAGATGCTTCTGATTTTTGTTTGTAACATTGAACTGGCAGAAATTTCATTCTGAAATTGTGTATATTAGAAAATGTTATTATCTTTGTAAAACAGATTGTATCAAGTTCCAATCCACAGGCGATTGTTATAATAATGTCACCAAAAAGCAGTGTTAGCAGGTTCCCTAGACCTGCTGCACAATTTTATATTTGATTCTTATACAGAGGTAACTTTAAGAGAGCTGTAACAAAATTGTTTCTAGGAGATTTTATTTTGTTTATGTAGAGTATACTGTGTTAGAAAAATGTGTAAGTATTTATGAAATGGAAGATTAACTTTAGATGGATTTACAGTTTTACTGGCCTTGGTTAGGTGCAATAATGAGGCAAAAACAGAGGCGAAAACTTGGTAAGGTTAATCAGTAAACAGGCTTGGGGTTGTGTCTCATTTGTTATTGAATAAAAATATTATATGCTGTGACTTCAAAATTTAAAATACTATAACCCTAATGTTTTATTGAAGGTCCAGTTGTCAGTAGAAGATATGGAGACAATTCTAGATACCCTTCTGTATGATGGCAAAGTTGAGAGATGTGTAACAACAGACGGGAGCCATTTGTATCGAGCTGTTGAGTCCTTACTGCCAGCACCAGGCATTGTCCGCATTCCTTGTGGAGTTTGTCCAGTGAGTATAGTAAGGACTCTGTTGTGTTTTGTTTAGCATCACTTATTATGTTATGGTTCTTTGCTATAAACATTTTGTACTTATATCATAATATCATATTTTATACAGTTATTCATAACAAAGTGATGTGATTACTCATGTCTTACAAAGTTTAAAATGAGTACCTTTATTAGTCAGTTCAAATACTTTTACCTACATGTATTATTTAATCTCTTTACTTATCATTTGATATGTAGTTCACTTACATATGATGTTGATCTCATAGAAAATTTATGATATAATTTAATTGAATCATATTAAATCATTTATTAGCCCATATTAAAATTCACAGGAGAACAATTTTTGGGCTTATTTCTGTTGTGGAGGTTTTAATGTGTTTGAGTAAGCATGCAGGAACTTAACCTGTTAAGAATAGTTGGTTGAAATCTGATCAGTGGTAGAGTCCACTTGTTTGTATAGTTAGACAATTTCCACTGCTTTTCATTTCAGGTTCTACGACACTGTAGCGATGTTGGATCTGTAAATCCTAAGAAATGTGTTTATATGAAGGAATGGTTAGAGTAAAATATTGTAATTTTTATTGGACAAATTTATCAATTATGGAACAAATTAAAGATATTTAATTACTTATCCTGTTTTATAAGAACTGCAAATGGTGATCCTGACAAGGAGAAATGGTATGAAAAGTGTATATATGAAATCTAATTAGAATGATTTTATTACTATAGGGTCTCTGTAGGGGTATTAAAGATTCCAAAGTTACAGAAACAATGCTGTGTGCAGGAATGTTTAAATTATACTTCATACTGTGAAAAGGCAACTATGTACCTCATATTTTGTCTGTAACCGGAGAAAATAGCCATAGAAGGCTATGAGATGCTAACACCTGTGTAGAGTTTTTCGAAACATTTAACCTAAAGGCTTTTAATCTGAGGGTACATGCAGCATGTCAGTGTGTTTTTGTGTGGATTGCATACATTTTTGTAATATATTGCCCTGTATAATGAAGTAAGTATTAATTTTAACAAAATTATTAATGAGAATAACAAATGAGTAATTTTGTGCAGATAATAATTGCGTACCATTTGAATTAGTATCCTATATTAACTTAATAGCATTCTTAATAAATTGCTGTGAAGTTTACATTGTCATTTATAACCTAGCAGTCAGTGAGTTCATAAGAAAGGGTGAATGTGATCTTAGGTTGTGAAAGATTGAGAACCCTTGGTTTAACTTGTTTATTCCCTTTACACGTTTTCGCCAATGGACGCTGCGCATGGAAATATTTAAATAAAGATTGTAACAGCCACATCTATCAACAGCGGAGTAGAGTTACTTGATGGAAATAAACACTGTTCACCAAAGATGTCGCGATTCGCCAAGAACCTCGCAATTCGGAGCGATGATAAACGGTTAAGTTGGTAATTTGCAGTGGTATTTTTTGTGATGTAAAGTTATCTGTGGTATGTATCGTTTTGTGCATGGTTGTGTAGGTTAAAGCGGTTTTTGTTCGGATCATTTATTTAGCTCGGCTTAAGAATGACTAAGATAAGGAAACAGAAGAGAAAGAAGCAATATCGTTATAGTGTTAACAGGAAGAAGAATAGGAGGACAAAACTTCCTTCCATAACGTGGTATGTAGCGTTCTTTTAGGTTATACCTGCATCGGGCAATCATTACAGAAATAGGATGGAACATTATTTGGAAAACTTTTTTTATTTCCATTATTTGCCACTCAGTTAACTTGAGCTATGCTGTTAAGCAAGGAGTGCTAAATTACTGTTCCGTCCTGTTGATTATAACAAACTCAATGCTTTTCTTACCTATGCCAAAATTCGATGTAACTCGTATTGAAACTTTGAAAATGTTTTACAACTATCAGAATGTGTAACAAACTCTGTACAAATCAGGCTTACATACGTCTTAACAAGTATACCCACATCCTGAAGATTATCAATATTAACTTTCTGTGATGAATGTTGATTTCTCAATGTTACCTTCCTTACTAGCAAAACATACATAACTGTACATTCATGCTACAGTTAAGTTCCAACTTCCAAACACTAAAGATCATCAGCTGTTTCTTTCCAAATTATGATTAGCATTAATTTAATTTTCAGTCCACAAGTAAAGAAAGCTTGGGAACAGACAAGAACTGTTGAGCAAAATTTAAATGACATGGGACTGGCATATGATTCAAACAAGGCACTTAAAATACCAAGTTCAAAGGAATTGCTGCTCCCAATGGAATGTGATGGAGAGAATATTAAATGTGATGAAGAGATAAGTGTTCCTATAAAAACATATGTTGCCAAGGGACTGGAGGAGGATGCTAAGGCTCCAAGGGTAAAGAACTTCAGACTGCCAAACAATCAAATTACTTGGCTGACATATCTCATGGATAAATATGAAGATGATTACAAGGTATGTTACAGTAATAAACTTTGAATTAGATTTAGGAATGCATTAAGCGTATTTCCCAACATAGCTAGTGGTTGTGGCCTCTTTCATTAGGGGACAATGCACAGTGGCAAACATACACTTGCACTCATTTTTCAATTTCTTTTTCTCCTGAAAATAATCTCTTCTAAAATAAATTATGTATGTATTGTGACATTCTTATGAATATATATTCCCATTGAACACGCATCCCAAAGAAAGGTACCAAAAGTGCAAAACGACATCATACTCCTTTCATATTATTTACTTCTGTGCAATCATACAATGATTACTTTATACATTAGTTGGTTGCCAGGGAATAAACCAGTGGTGGATGTAGATTATTTTATGCACTATAAAAACACTGATTAGAAATAGCAGTGAACATAAATAACTTCTGCACATTAAAAATAATCACAGTTTATAGCAGCCAGGCCACATGTAGATTTTATTATTTTATTTAAGTGGATCAGAACACATACCTAGTTACAGTCTTATACAACAAGAGGAAATGTACACCTAGTGTAATAATTGTGGCATGTTTACTATAATTTGACTTTAATGTGGGCAGGGTGCCTGGGTGAAGTAATCACAGAGGATTCCATCACATGGTTGCATGGCTGGCTGGGAATTCATCTGGTAATTGTAGTAACCAAGGTAGCCTAGGGATTCCCTACCCAGCCACTTTCATGTGCAGAAGCACATGTACGTCTTTGTGTAAAATGTACGTTGTTGTCCAGTTCTTACCAAAATTGTAGACAAATTGTAGTAAAACTTTGTATTATCATATTTCATAAAAACTATTCAGCTGTTTTTGATTTGTTACATCTGACCAAATAGGAAAACAGATAAACACTATGAAGCTGTCCCTAAAAAGTAGTTTTTCTTTTGCATTCATTTTGTAATTTGCAGGCAATGGCAAAGGATCCTAAAAACTATTACCAAGAGACGTGGAGGCAAATTCGAAACAAAATAAAGAAGTTTAAGAATATTCCAGAGCAGTATGACATGTACATGGAGTCTCGTAAGAAACAAAATTCAGTTAATAGTATTTTGTAATGTTCTTGAACACTTTTGTATAATAGAGTGAATTCCTTTTATGTTTGTTACTTGTTATGAATAAGTGTTTAAATCAGGATTCCATGTGATGTTTGGTAATTGACTGTTGGAAAGGATACACATTATTTCAGTGTGTGTGTTTAATAACAGTAATTAACATTTGAAGTGTTCAGGGGGACACTTATTCAGAATCTTGCCAGTAAAATGAGAACAACAGGCATGTTAACAGATGGGAAATCAAAACATGAGTATGAGAATATTAAGTATTAACAGAAAAAATGTTGGATGAAATTGAAGCTTGACTTGAATTATTGCACTGACTCTCCTTTCCTGTTCTAGCTGTAAAATCATCTCATTGAGCAAAGAGTGTAAAAACTTAATGTGGGCAGCCAGTCTTCCTTGGTGTAGTCCAACCAAAGTGGTTTTTTCTTGAGTAAAATTCAGGTTCTTGGAAAAAAAAGTAGTTCACAGAAACATTCATTTACAAATTTTGAAGTAGTAATAATTTGTGGACAAAATATGATTAGCCAGTACATAGGACTGGGGGCTGTTGTTGTTGTGTACCTTCTGCTGCTTGCAGCTAGAATACTGTTTCAGTTTAGAGAATTCATTGGCCTGAATTGTTATACCCTGGAATAATTCCATACTTATAACTTCTTTTAGAAAACCACTAGTTTTACTTTAATACTCTATAGCAAGACTTAAAAAATTTGTTTTGTTCACCAGAACAACATATAAAATCCAACTTCATGAAACATATGTCAGAGATACTCTTTACTGCAGTTATTTTACAATTAAATACACTATAATGTAATGGCAAGAATTATGAATACAAGTGTTCCATCACTGCTGCTCTGACCAAATGTCATATCATCGAATAATCACACAAGGTTGACATCTCCCTGGGAGAAGGAAGTGTGGATGACATCTAGGACAGTCCAGTTTTTGGCCATCAGTAACTACATTATCATGTCGAAAATGCATAATGCTTTGGCCATGATTGTGTGAATAAACTGGTACAGAGATGAACAACATTGTGGTGTTTTGTGTTTCAAAATTGTATTTATCTGAATCCTCATTTGACTCCGGAATAAAGAAGATTTGGCGAGGGTCCAGGAAGTGGAGTTGTACAATGTTTGAATCATCCTCATTTTTATCTACGTTAATACTTGTCCCAGTTGTGGCTCTTTGTTCAGTACTGTGAGGCATTGTTGAGGTTGATACCAAAAGTTTTCTGGTCTTTGTCAGAGACTGAAAGAATGAATTGTTGTAGGCATCAGGAAAATTTTGTTCTCTTGAATGTGGTGGAAGATTGTGTACTTTGGTAATTCCCAAATAATTTGAGAATTCTTTTGGCATGCTAAGCAGTGGCTGCTGGGGCAGAGCTCTTGTAGGAGGGATCCTAAAGTTATCTAAATCTTGTATTTCATCAAATGTCTGAGATTCTGTGAATGTTTTATCTTTATTATATTGAGCTTTAGGGTTGTTTGAAACTTCTGAATTATCAGAACTATTTGAAATATATGCTGGTGTTTGTAGGGTTGGCATTATTGTTTTTATTAACAAAGATTGGAAAAAGGGATTATCTGTGTAGGCACCAGGAAGAGTCTGGGAATTTACAGGAAAGTTATAGTCTGATCCAGAATATTCATTGGCCAGAAGCTTCTGTGTTGCAGCCATGCGTGCAGAAGTAGATTTTGGAGGGCTTAATGCACGAGGTTGTGACTTGTTGATATTTCTGTTGTGTGAGGTGCTGTTGATTGATGGCCGAGATGGTTCTGAATCCTTGTGTAATTGATCACCTACTGAAATTTGATCTCTCAGATCTTCACTGTTGGAGATTATATTGTTGTTGCCTCCTGAATGTTGCTGTTTCCAGTTGGTGACTTCCTGTAGAGAACTTGGGTTTTGTTGTGTTGTGAAGAAATACACTGCAAGTTAAAACAGTGGTATTCTACAAAAGCAAATATGACATTTAGCAAAGTCCATAAGAGGACCTTATTCAGAGCCAAATGAATCCAGACCACACATCATTAATATATTTCTGAGATTCACTTGGATATTATCCTCTCATCCGTTTTCTGAGTTAAATATTGTGTGAATTTTACATCTCTTCCATTTGTGCTGCATGTCCCGCCCTGGTCAGAATAAAAGGAGAAAGAAAGGAATGCAGATTCAGTAAAAGAGAAAAAATAATAGAAAAGGAGAGAGAGAAGGGAGAGTAAAGGAGGAGGTGAATAGACTGCATTAGTAGTACACAAATAAAGTACTGAGCAACAGGACAAGGACTTGTGCAGATAATTTGCAACATAAAACTAATGTAAATTAGTGTTTGTCTACAGTACCAGGTGTGTGATGGTGGAGATGCTCTTCAGGGCTCATGAAGGGCTTGTCATGCTGCCCTATCAGCAGATTGGCACTGTAGTCATGCTCAGAATTGTTACAGTTTACCATGTACCAGTGGTCGCAGATCATCATACGTTGCTGGAACAGGGTTGCTTTGGGACATGCGTGTGTGAAACGTCGGCCCTCTGTGTCACACATATGATACAGCTGCCAAGAGTACAAGTATGATTGTCAGTACTGGCTGATTATGGCTGGGACTGTTGATAAATTTGTCAAAATGGCTTGGTGATTTCCCTGATTTCATTTTAACATTTATTATCAATGGAGCAGAAAAGTTTTCTTCTTATCCTGCCTTTAAGACGACACTGATATATAGACTAGAGTCCTTGTAAGGCACTTTATTTCACACAGCTCATCCTCTTTTATTTCATCATCCTAATTTGAAGATGAGTAAATATATGAAGATTTGTATTATATAATTTCCTGTTATCTCCTGTTACTAAAACAGAAAGTCTTATGCCAGTGGGTCAATGAGCCAATGAACCTGTTGAGCATTAATTGTGCGTCTGAATGTGCCCATCGACATTGGTGTTTGTGGTGTTAGTGGTATTAAATCTTCCAGTTCCATGACTATACCTGTAAAGTAACATACCTGGCAGCCAGATCTGATGTCTGCATAGTATCCAGCCACGCGTCCCACACAGGAGAAGTTGGTTCGATACTCAGCTAGTACTGACTCAATCACGTGGCCAGATTTTTCACCCTAGAGGAAACGTGTTTTAAGTGTCAGCAGCATTATGGTAATCATCTGTATACAAATATTAAATTTAAACAGTAAAATTAGTTTGCTATAGAAGACAATATTTTTTGAACATCTGAAGAGCATAGCAGATAATGGAAACCCCATGGTCTTGGCATTATAAAGCATGATTTTTACAGATATAAATAAGTAAAATATATTTAGTAGAGCACATATGAATTTGTGCAAAATAAATTGATTAAATGTATGGTAAAATACTGCAATCATATGTGGATGTGAGATGACAGTGATAAATCAAGAATTGAATTTTGAAGATGCTCTGTGAGGTGAGGAATAATATTAAGTGCATGAGACAAAGTTGGTAATGCAGCCAAACTGATTACTGTGTACAGAAGGTGGTGAAAATATCATGTAGGTAAAATGAATTTTTAAATAGTATTTAGACTAACTTAGGCTTCATAGGGTTAACCCTTTGAATCCAGAACTAATCAACATAATTTTTAAACATTCAGTTCATACTGCAAAGAAAGCAACATTTTTCCATTACAAAAAATAAATTGGTTAATAGTGTATAAGGAAATAATCACGTTTTACTCTGAAAATCATGAATCATACGAAACCTGTAAACAAGGCTACACTGCGTAGGGAAAACGTAGAATTGCTGTTTATCAAAGCAGAGGGTACATACAGTTACCACTGGCTTTTGAAGGGTTAATATAGGCCCACAATCCAAATTTCATCGATGTACATGAAGGTTATGCATAGTTACTGTGTGCTGTGTCTGTTGGGCGGCACCCTGTTGCGCTAGCAGAACACTCAG